>OX352774.1:143448457-143870568 GCA_947095535.1 Poecilobothrus nobilitatus | reverse complement strand
AAAATAATAATAATTAATAACAATACATAATAATAATAATTAATAATAATATATAATAATAAATAAATAATAATAATAATAATTAGTAATAATAAATAATAATAAATAATAAATAATAATAATAAATAATAAATAAAAAATAATAATAATAAATAATAATAATAAATAATAATAATAAATAATAATAAGTAATAATAAATAATAATAATAATAAATAAATAATAAATATTAATAATAATAAATAATAATGATAATAAATAATAATAATAATAAATAATAATAATAATAAAAAATAATGGTAATACTAATAATAATAATAGTAATAATAATAATAATAATATCTGCTTACAGTGGAGCTATCTTTGGTTATATCATGCAAGTAAGGTGTTATATACTGCTGCACGTTGTAATCGACTGATGGCCCTGACTCTTTTAGTAAGATAATAATAATATTAATAAGAATACTAATACCAATTAATAACAGCCGCTACAGTGACAGTGGGGGGTGTCTTTCAATAATTTACCTTCCTTAAAAAAAAAAAGACGAAGTTCCCCATATATCAAAGAGCAAAAAAAATTTGATTGACCGAACGTGAAGTTGTAAAAAGTCAAATAGAAGAATGGTTGGCAAATAGAGTCATAGAAGAAAGCATTTCGAATTTTTGCTTCACCAAAAGTTTTAGTTAAGAAGAGAGAAAGATCAAGAAGATTGTGCGTGGGCTACCGTAAATTAAATGACAAGATTATCAAAGATATGTACTCCTTACGTATTATGGAAAACACCTTTTAGAGGTTGTATGGTGCAACACTGTTCACAACGTTGGACTTAAAAAATGGATTCTTCCACGTTGATGTACACCAGGAGAGTCAAAAGTTTACATCGTTCATTACACCAGATGGAGTTTAAAAAAGTTCCATTTGGCCTATGGAAATCATCAGCAGTTTTAAAGGTTTGTTAATACAGTGTTTCATAAATTAATTCACCAAGGAAAAATCATTACATGTATTGATGATTTGATAATTCCAACATACAGAGGAACAAAATTTAGAAATTTTAAAAGAAGTATTTCAACTAGGAAAAGACAACGGCCTAATTTTTAAGTGGCAAAAGTGTATACTTCTAGCGTTATGAATAAAATTTCTGGGTTATATAATTGAAAGTGGTTCCATCAAACTATCGAATGAAAAGATACAAGCGGTTAAATTTTTTCCAAAACCTAAGTCAATAAAAAACGCCCAAAGGTTTTTAGGCCTGACAGGAACAGAAAATTCGTAAAAAAATATTCAACAATAGCGAAACCAGTATTCGACATGTTTTTTAGCATTTTGTAGCAGGACGCAACATTTTACTTTGGAGAACGTGAAGCTGAAGTATTTGAAACACTAAAACAAGGCTATAGTGGCATACTGCTACAAAAACATCAAGGTAATTTTCACGCAGCTTTCTATATAAGTTTTAAGGTAACACCACCCCAGAAGAACTATACAAGCTATGAGTATGAAGTATTGGCAATTGTGAAATGCTTAGAAAAGTTTAAAGAGTTTTATCTACTATGAATGAACTTCAAGATATACACAGACTACAAAGCTTCCCAAGCCACTATGAATAAAAAAAGAGATGATAACGAGACATGCAAAATGGGCTATTATGTTACAGGAATTTGATTGCACTACGGTACACCGTTCTGGGTTTTCTATTAGACACGCCGGTGCTTTAAACCGACAACCAGTGGTGTTAAAAGTTCAAGATAGGATACAAAAAGGAATACAAGTAATCCAAGTAAGTGACCAATTTTGCAATATAATAATTACAATTTTGAAAGAACGCAATTACGAAAATTTCAAATTAAAGCACAACATTTAATATAAGTTAGTAAATGGTGCATATTTATTGATCGTACCACAAACTCTAGCCACATTAACAATGAACAAGCAATTTTTAGACAAGATTATTTAATTCAACATTTAAATGCCAAAGTGAACACATTTGTAGCCAACTGTATTCCATGCATCCTAGCAGCAAGAGAAGCCGTCAAGAAGAAAGGCCTGCTAAGTCCAATTGATAAGAATAAGGAATTATCTCGTGACACTCCGCTGGATACGAATCATGTGGCCGTTAAGATGTCCTACACATCAACTATACACTTATCAGTACATTTCCTTTAATAACCTATGCAAGCCTGAACTGTACCTTTTAGCATATAAAATAGTTAACAACAAAATTAAACACAATTTTATTCTTAATCGGAATATAGACTTTCACACCTACAATACCAGAAACAAATCTAATTTCTATCTTTCGCTATTTAAAACAGGCAAGCTTTTTTTTTTTTAGTGCCACATAAATGTGAACAGGAAATTACACAGCCTTTCCTTTACAGACGTGACTGTAAATGTGGTAAGGGGAAATAACTCTTCCGACATGTGTGGGATTCGAACCCATACTCCCTCGGTGTTTACAGCTTATTTTATACGCTCTTACCCACTAGGCCTCCAGGCTTTTAATAATTTACCAAGAGAATTGGAGGAAATCCAGAGTATAAGTGTTTTCACAAAAAGAGATAATAGTATTTCTGATAGGTTAGCTTATGTATTACAAATGGAATTTCAATGGTTTATGTATTTTCATAAATTACATATTAGCAAAGTAGTGAACACCAAATAACAGGTTTCCTAAATTAAAACAAAAATAAAAGAGTAAAAAGTATTTTTAAAAAACTATGGAAATGTAAACATAATAAAATTATAATAAAAAAAAAATATGCATTGTTGATGTTTATGTTTCAAAACAAACAAAAAATAAGGAAAAAAAAAACAAATAAAAGAACAATATAAAATAAAAAAAACATTAACTAGATCTGCATACCTAATTTTAATTTTAATTATTGTAATAATTCAAACAAAAAAATAAAAAAATAAAAAATATAATTTATCTTCTAATAATAAATAAAATTTTGATATTGTAAAATTCAATACCAGACAGCTTTGGTTAAGGTCAAAATTAAATTGTAATTGTAGCAGTAAATGTTATTTATGTAACAAATGAATTTGTATCAATTGCTAATAAAGAAAAAAAAACATGATACTTAGTAAATACAAAAAAAAATTTTTACATTAACTTATATGGTAAATTACAAATTGCTTACAAAGCGAGAACACAGTTAGAATTGAATTAATATAACTAATTTAGGTAAAATTAAAATAATTTGTACGATATGAAGTGTAATATAATATTATGAAGTTGAAAATTATTGTGTAAGGTTAGTACAAATTTTTGTATTAATTTTTGTTTGAAAATGTTCCTTGATATTTGTGTTGAAAAAAGATTACTGTCTTCTGTTAATTGGTTCATTTCTTCCATATTCAGTTCTATGAGTATTTTCAATTAAATACTTAGTGTTTCATGTAATTCTCACTTCATTGTTTAATTTACATCTATCTATCAAAAACTGAACGTCAATATTTTTATTTAAAACATCAAAAGTAAAACAGGATGAAAGTATCTGTCTGCGTGAAGATAAAGTTAACATTCATCTTCAATGAATTTAATTTTACATTATAATTAGGTAGAATTGAATAGTAAATAGGATTATATTGATTTCTCAAAGCAAATAATAGGAGTTGTTTTTGAACAGATTCTTTTCTATCGGGATGTATTTGAAATGCAGGTTTCCAAACAATGTTGCCGTATTCTAGAATTGATCGTACTAAAGAACAGTAGAGAGATTTTGTCACCGCTATGTTACTAAATTCTTTACCTCTTCTTTTTATGAACCCTAATATTTTTTTTTGCCTTAAAAATCATATGCTCATAGTGAAGATGGAACTTAAGCTTATCTTTCAAAAGAATCCCTAGATCGGTCATACTGTATACCCTTTCTAGAGTTACATTATCAATAGAATAATCGAATAAAATAGTAGATCTTTTCCGTGTAAAACTTATAGCCTTACATTTCTGAATGTTCAGCTCTAACTTGCTGGAAAAGCACCATTCTTGTAAAGAATAAACGTTTGATTGAAGTAATGCAACATCAGAAATATTTTTGATAATGTGGTAAATTTTAAAATCGTCGGCAAATGCAATATGTGATACACCCACTAGTTTGGTCGAAAGGTCTGAAATTAATATATTAAACAGGAGTGGACCTAAATAGCTACCTTGTGGTACAACTCAAGTAACATTGATTGTGTTTGATAAAAAATCTTGGAATTTAATATTTTGAGTTCTATTTGTTAGGTAAGAGTACAGCCATGTAAGAAATGCACCCGAAATACATGATGCAACAAGTTCGTTTTGGAAAATACTATGATCGACACGATCAAATGCTTCACTAAAATCCGTGTAAATAGCATCAACTTGGTGCCCATTTTCCATTTCATTAAGGATTTCAGATGTATAAACCATAAGGTTTGTTGAGGTAGAACGGCCTTTTCTGAAACCATGCTGCTCTTAATTTTGTGTTTATGATGGTTTACGACCATTTTTTAGAACAACTTAGGAATAGTCGATAAAACAGCTAACGTGTACTTTGTCGCCCTTTTTGTGGATGGGGATTAAAGAAGACGATTTGCAAGCATATGGAAAAACACATGAGGAAAGTGATTTATTAAAAATGAAATGACGCGAATAAGTCAAATAGCTGACACCATTGTATAAAAAAGTTGGCGCGACTAAGTCAGGTCCTACACCTTTTTTAGTATCGATGTTAATTGCTCCAAATATTTCATTTTAAGTAAGATATAAATCCTTAATAATTGAATTTGAGTTATTTGTTCGATTTGAAAGATCAAAATTTATAGAAGATTCATGTGGGCGATAAACTTTTTGAAAACAATCAGCAAAACAATTACAGATTACATTAGGAGAAGAAGAGGAAGTGTTGTCTTTCGACATTGAGTTTGGGTAGCCGTAACTTTACGCTAAATATTTATAAAGTCAAAAAAATATTTTGGATATGAAATTAATTTGTTGCTGATATCGGTGACATAATTATCGTATGCTAAGTTAGATTTTTGTTTGAATTCAAATGCCAGATCCTTGTATATATTCAAAAAATTGATATTAGACTTCTTTGATAATTTGAATTTTTTGTACAATTTGTTGCGTTGGTTACGTAATATCCTGAGTTCTCTATCGAGCCAGGTTCTGTTGTCTTGTTTTTTTTACGAATTTTTGGCACAAAGAAGTTTATTATGTCAAATATTTTCATGTATAAGATAGAGATTAATGTTATCTGCCAATGTTACAGATAAGAAGGTTAGTACTTAAAATGTAATCAAAAAGTGACTCACCTCTTTCGTTGGTATCCGAACTACCCCAGATGCCATGGTGATCATTGGTGATGCAGCTTATGATGACCCTAATGTTCATCCTTCTAGCATCCGCTACCAACCCTACAAGATTGCATGGAGAAAGTAAATCCCGCGAGTCGTTAGGAAGATACACCCTAACGACCCAGAGCCTTAAGTTTTTTGCCTTGGCTTGCCGCGGCCAGATCAGGATCATTGTAATTAAATATAAAAGTTAAATTTAAAGTATTTTTAGCAAGTATGCACGTATAACCTGGTATCTTAATTCTATGAACCTGTTTTATTGTCACCCATGGCTCTTGGATCAAGATAATATCCTCGTCCGTTCTCATGAAGCGGATTTCAAGTGCGGCAGAAGCCGCTTTGAAGTGATGGAGATTAATTTGCAGTAGCATCATTACCTGAGCCATCCTTAATCTCAACCACCGCAGTGTTAGCTTCATCCTCAAAGTCCACTGAGAAGCTTTCAGCGTCACCAAAGTTCTCGGAATCAGATTTAAGTACATCTTGGGGCCGAGAAGGATGCTACGTCAACGACATCGGATCGGTCAGAGTCTGTCTCTTGGGCTTGACTTGGGCCTTCACCGCTTTTCCTTGAGGCTTCCACCTCATTCTTCTTATACAGTCTTAGTGTCACCGCCGTGAAGCCGTAACTAAAGACCTTACCGCCGTGAAGCCGTAACTAATGTTACCGCCGTAACTAATGATCATGGATCTACGGATCTCTGATTATCGTAGGCTGTCAATTTGACGTGGCCTTGATGCCAGCCAGCTGAGTGTGGTGGTCCAGGACTTTCTTCTAGTATCAGTTACTGGGAGAAATACTCCCATTCTCTAACTCCTCTTCAATGATTGCCAGAATTAACCTATTCTTGGCAATTTCACTGAACGGCTCGGTTACCTGGTTGCATCCTAACAACCTAGCCGTTTTGGAACTACCTTCTCGCTTTGTCCTTCTTGGGACTTGACCTGGCCTACTGCTGTTTTAGCCCAGGCTAAGGGATTCCTTTGCTCCTCAGATAACTGGCCAAGATTGAGAGAGCTTATCCTCTCAATTATTTCATAGACCGACCGTTTATCAAAGAAGGCTTGTTTCGACGGGCGCACTTCGGTTGTTCGCGACTTTCCTTAGCAGTACTCGGTTTGGTCGCTTTATTTGTCTACTTTTGGATAGTGCCGGCTAACTCTTTTTTCGAATCTTTTTTCATATTTTGTTTCATAATTGAACCCACGAGTATTCGTAGGTTCGCCAGGTCCTCCGAATACTCCGTTCGCGTCTGGGCTGTACTCCGTTAGATTCTGCCTCTTGGACTTGACTTGGGCCTTGACCGATGTTCCTTGAGGCTTCCTCATCCTTCTTATACACCCTTAGTGTTACCGCCGTGAAGCCGTAACTAATAAACGGGTCGTACAACACCTTAAATCCGGCCCAGGTTTACCCCAATCCGATGGTTCCTGTAAAAACCGAGGTGTCAGTGATAGGATACATAAAGACAAACCCAGTTTACCTTTCCCTTAGTATCTAACAACCTGGTTGATGATTATTTCAGGTTGGCACCCACAAGTAGGGTTTGGATTGAGGATTTTTCCCGACCATACACATTTTGCATAAAACACTATCAAAAAACTATGAGTTCAAATTTTTTATAATTTTTGGGAGCATAATTATTTTAAAACTCGATTTTATGTTCATAAAAAAAATACTTTATTTTTTACAGTTTTATTTGATTTTAACTTATAATTTATTATATTATTAGGGCTTCGATAGTCAGATTTAAACCGATTTCCCAATGGTAAACTTAGAGCTACATATTAATAAAAATGTACACGATGATAATATCATTTTAAATTTCTCTAATTTAGTTTTAAATATTAGTAAAAAAAATTGATTTAAAAGACTGGAAATTATATAAAGGTCAAAATAATATTGTTTTATATATTTTAATAGAAAATAATCACTTTAAATGTGATTTTAAATTTAGAATAATAATTAATAACGATCTAATTTACCTTTTTCACAGATATGATAAAAGCGCGAAAAATTAAATATTATTATGGACCAAATTAACCTGCACATCAGTATTTTCATCATTTTCTCATCAATTCCTGTAATTTACCATCAGTAAAATGATGGTAAAATGATGAGAAAAAAATAGAAACCGATCCTATTTTCCCATCATTTCTCATCATTTTAGTGTCAAAACAGCTGAACGATAAAAAAGCTTCTTTTTTGCAAATTTAGTGGGATCGTTCAGATAAATATATTTGAAATTTGTTATTTGTTAAAATGCAAAAATTCAAATTTAATTTATTTTAAATTATATTTAAATCATTGTTATCACGCAAAGAGGTACGTGAGTTAAATTTATTTATTTTTTAAGAAACATTTTGTGATACCAATTTTTTTTTTTTTTAGTTTGCAGAATTTTGTGGGGCAAGAAAAATTAATAGATAAAGTCAAATCACATAAGGATAAATATGAGTTTTAATGGTAATTTTTATTGTTAATTGTATGTATATTTTTTTAGAAACAGTTCAAGTGGAATGTGTCTTGTATTATTAACAAAAAAAATTGATTTGATCAAATACCTAAACAAATAAAAATTACAAAAATAAATTTTAGAACAAAATTGATGTTACAAAATTATTGGATAGGTACTATAATAATACAAGACTAAAAAAAAATTACATATATCGCATTTTCACTTATTAATATTAACTTTTTAACATCAATTTACACCAATGCTTCTAAAGCCAACGGTTGGATATTGTACGAGCCAAGGCTGGGTTTGAAGACAAGAAGTTCATCAGTTCATCATTGCAGTTCCAAAGGCAAGAAAATCAAACGTAAGTTTTTTAGAACTGGAAATTATCATAATATCAATTCTATTAATTAAAAATTAATAAAAAATTTGGATTACTTTTTAAATAAATGTTTTATTTCAGAAGGGAAGCCAAAAGGAAATTATTGAATGTATTTAAATTTAAAATATTTATTAATTTCAGTTCGGCATAAAAACTCTTGTTTTTAAAAATATGTACAAGTTATTATATAAATTAAAGGTTAAATAAATTTCAAAAAAATAAACAAAATAAAAAAAATTTCATATATACATAATATACAAATTAAAAATTGATAAAACAAATGATGCAACATTTCCATTCCAAAACTGTTTACAAGTAAACAAGCTAGATAAGAATTAAAGTATTTTCCATTGGAAATTTGGAAAAGCTCCGTCTTTCATGAAATAATCAGCAACTTCGTGTCTTATGTCTTGTGATGTTTGCGAAGAACGACTGCTTCCTCTAGCACTAAAATTAGGTACATTTTCATTAATTTCGCAGAAAATTTTTTCAGAATTTAAAACATTGTGCAAAGAAACACATGCTAGCACTATGTTGTCAGTAGATTCAATTTTTCAAATCTATGTCTCTTGAAAATTCTAAAACGTGAAACTAGCCTCCCAAAAGCTCGTTCTACGATATTTCTTGCATGATATAAACAATAGTTAAACATTTTTTGCTTTGCTCCTACAGTAGCTTTTTCTTTGAAAAATGTTTTAAAATGTTGTTTCAATGACCAAACCCATCGTCCCCCACTATCATATATGGAACAGCAATACTACGCCCTGGCAATGGTTCTTCTTTGAGTAAATTCAATTTGCTTCCAATTAATTTTTTTGTATAAAGAAGAATTTTTAAATACACTTCCATCGGAGATGCGCCCCTGGTATCCTACATTTACATAAATAAAATTACTTCTCGCATCTACCATTGTTAGGAGTACAATACTGAATTTAGCTTTATAATTGTACAAGTAAAATCCAGAATTATGTGGAACCTCAATAAAAATATGTTTGCCATCTATGGCGTCTACGGTGTGAGGGAAATGTAGATGTTTATCAAATTCTCCACGATATTTTTCCATTCTTGCTCAGTTTTTGGTACCTGCAAATGGTTAAAATAAGTTTATATATTTTACATATTAAAATATTTTTTTATTTTTATGATTACGTCCAGGGCTACGAGTTCGAAACATATACTTCACCAACATTTCCCCATTAAGACCATTATGTTCTCCACCAGAAAATGTTGATGACGATGACGAAGAAATTGTGAAAATACCACAAACTTCACAACTAATAGAAACATCAACACCATCAACAATATCAAAACCGCTGTCGGAATCAATTTTCAAAAGAAAATCATGAATTAGAAAAATAAAAAAATTTTGTAGAGACAATAGTCAAATTCAAGAGCAAGAGTCTAAAGCACAAAATAATATAAAGACAGCGTTATCAGCTGTCACTAAATTTTATATAAAGGAATCCGATGAAATAAACAATTGTCACGTACTTTTATAAAGCCAAATGGGAACTTTATCAATTATTCATTCTTAAATGATATAGTAATCAAAAAAAAGAATTGAAAGCGAAGAAAGGAAATTAGTGAATCAATAAACAAAATTATATTTTTATTTCTCCGAATTATTTTTATTGTTGATGCTGTTTATGTTTTTATTATTTCTGAAGTTCAAACTTATTTGGAACTTATTTTTATATACATATTTAATTAATTTTATATATTTACTAATTTTTAAATATTTATTTTAGTTTACACGTAAAGAAATCGAAGAATAAATGAAGTTCTCAAGGAAGGAATAGTTATACTAATATAGTTATAGTTGTATAACGAACAATTTAAATATAATTTTAGAATTTATAAGTTGTTGTTATCTCATTAATTCATAAGTTTATATAATTTTAGTATTAGTATATTTTGTTTTGTGTTTCCTTTTAATATTTGTAAATATATAATATATACATTATTCTCCTAAAGAATAATTTAATAATTTCAGATTAAACAATCTCAAGTGGTGTATTTACCTAAAAGCAATAATATTATTATATTAATAATTATAAAATGGAATAAACTAAAGTCAAGTGGAAAACTAAAACTTATTCTTAAGCAAAAAATAATTTTAACAAAAGTATTTCTCTCCGTGTAAGTGTATGAAAAATTGGAAACAAATAAATCATACTTAAAGTAATAAATATAACATTTTTAAATTTTCTTTCTTTAGGCTATCATAAATGGCCAAAATTAACTCTGGGATATTTAAAATGTTGCACTGGAAAATTCTTGTGAGGAACTCCAAACTTTTTTGAGAGCAACCACTTCCTATAAATCGCAGAGTTGTAGTAAGCCTTACTTTACTGGAAATTGTTTCCCTCATTTGGTTCTCTTGTTTTTTATTTTTTTCTTTTACCTATATTAATAGAAAGATATTTATCAAATATTCAAGTTTTTATTTTATTATTAGCAAATTACCATTAAATGTGACTCTTTAAAAGTGTTGATTATTAACCCTTATTACCCTTATTCTAACTTTTTTGTCTCTCTTATCTTCCTGAATTTGGGCATCTACGCAGCCCATAAGGCTTTACTTATGTAAGTAAGTAAAGCCTTAAAGCCTTAAGAAGTAAGAGCAGCTTTTCCTTTATCCATCCTTTATGCAAACATTTTAATTCATATAGAATAACTAGAAGAATAGTATATTTATTACAATAATTTTAATTCAATTATTAAAATACTTATCTTTTGTAGCGCCAATTTATTTAGCTTAAAAATTTCAATTCCCTTTTTTATATAAAATTTGTTTTCAAATTTATAGACATCAACAGATCAATGAAATAAAAATTTGTTCAGAAATTGCATTTCAAATTCCATACATATTAAGTTCAGAAATGAATTTAGTACGCGCCATCGTCAGTAGATGGTTTGGCAAAAAAGCGAATAAAATTTTCAGACACTTAACAAATCTTAAAATTATTGATACGAAAATGATGGTTCTAAATATTGGTTCTATCTATTATTCTATTTCATCAATAAAAAATGATGAAAATATTGATGTGGAATAGCGGCCTTAATCAAATGTCTGATACAAAGAAATTTGCGGTAAAGTAAAAGCGGTCGTTAGAAACAAACGTATGTAAACCTCCAATCGAGATAATTATAATATTTGTTTAAACTAAAAGGGCCATATTATATACATATGTATATATATAGTATATATATATTAATTAATCTATGGTAATAATGAATGCTATAGTAATAACAGGATGTTAATTTTGGAAATAATAAATGAGGTCATCTGAGGTCGTCATAAAAATAAACTCGTTGTTTTAAGTACGTCCAACACAATAATATAAAATTATTTTGGTATAAAATTAATATACTTTATTAACAAGCCAATTGTCAATTTTCTAAAGTTAAAAATTTTTCAGTTTATTTTCAAGCCGATTGACAAATTCAATTTTAGACACTATCAAATCAAGGAGGAATTGACAAAAAACTTGATAGTCTGTACTTCACTTAGGATATAATATTTTTTGATAAAAACTTTTTAATTGAAGTGAATCAAGACTACCTATATAGGTTAGATTAAATTAAAAAAATAATGTGCTTCTGTTGATTATTGTCAACCATTTATTCCCCAAAACAACATGATTTCCAAAAGGGTAAATCCACAGTTACTAATATGATTGAACTCGTCTCTGATATTTTGAATGCAATGGAAACTAAAAAACTAGTTTATGTAGTATTCACAGATATCAGTAAGGCCTTTAATATAATTCATAATAATGATATCAATCAATTTGGTTCATGGTGCAGGAACAACAATCTAACTAAATGTTAGGAAATGGCTAATTATGAGCTTTTTAAGATTACGAGCTAACTCAACAATCAATTATGATTACGTCCCCAATGACCAACCTATTAAAAGAACAGATCGTACTTTTGATTTGGACTGGTCCTTGATAATAGATTCGATTTCAAGAGTCACTACAACTCCATAATAAATGAAGCTAATTCAACTCTTGGATTTATTATGCGTTGGTCGAAAGAGTTTTCTG
Source organism: Poecilobothrus nobilitatus (assembly GCA_947095535.1). Classification (NCBI taxonomy): domain Eukaryota; kingdom Metazoa; phylum Arthropoda; class Insecta; order Diptera; family Dolichopodidae; genus Poecilobothrus; species Poecilobothrus nobilitatus. The sequence goes on along the minus strand of OX352774.1, from coordinate 143,858,341 downwards.
ATCCCTATATCACTAAACAACTTTTCATTATTTATATAAGACCTATACTTGAATGTGTACTCAAGTCAAGTATGGTCTCTGTATCGTGATGTAGACATTTAACGTATTGAATCAGTCCAAAAAAGATTTCTTTGTTTCGCTTTACGCAACCTTGGTAGAGCTGATTCCTTCATATGAAGCTAGACTTTCTTTAATTAATTTGAACTCCCTCCAGTCACGCCGTTCGCGGTGATACCAACTTCCCTCCTATTAGTGAATAAATATATAGAGAAAATGAGAGGTATAAAGAAAATTTGAGATCGGCCGCGCTTTTTAATGTGCCACACCACTCTACAGACTACAGAAAATTTGATCCTATTTCGCCTATGCTGAGATAGACTAAATCAAGAGCTCTTCGATATTAACGTTAAAAACTTAATACTGAGAGCTAGACTTTACACGAGCATTGTAAATTCTCGTAGTTCGCGTGGTTAATCTCTCATTGTAATTTAACTTGCACGTTAGATTCTGTTTTTGCAATGGTAATTTTTTTGCTTTTTTATTACCATTAATAACATCACTAACATTAATAAGTAGTTACTAACTGTGATAACCAATAACTGTGTAATCAATTAAGCAACAAGTTTTTATAACATTTATCATCATTTATCACCCCGGCAGCCAAACGAGACAGTCTTACCAAAGATAATATACATATAATAATGCGTATGGAATTTTTACATAATACATTGTTCTTATTTCATTTAAATAAACGAGAATTACAAACGAGAACAGTACACTATGAGCTATTTTCTCCTCCTACATAATAACGAAAAAATATTATGGAATTAGTTTACCCATTATATAAAATAAAAAATTATAAAAGGTATTTTCTGAAAGAACTATTCATACATAATATTTAAAAGCAAGCATACATAATACTTCTTTCAGAAGATAAATATTAATATACACAATACGTACATACATAATATTTCTTTCTGATCTTCCTGAAGATAAATATATTATATACACAATATATATATATATAATATACGTCATAATAATAATAGAATAATATACGTTATAATATTTGTTTACAAAACTTAGAAAAAAAAATTTTATTTTTTAATGCATTTCTCTGCCACATAAATGTAGACAGGAAATTACACAGCCTTTCCAGTTCAGGTGTGGCTGTAAATATCGTAAGGGGGAATAAGTCTTACGACGTGTGTGGTATTCGAATCCACACTCCCTCGGTGTTTACAGCGTAATTTATACGCTCTTACCCACTAGGTCACCGAGGCCCCCAAAAAAAAATTTTTCCCCTAAATCTATAAAAGTACACATTCAAAACCGTGTATAAAAAAACGAAAATGTAACGAACTAAAAATAAAGCTTTTGAGCTTTATCATTTTGAAGGAAAACTTGAAATTTGTGATTTTTTCATTTACATTGCATTTACACATCTATATGGTTTATCATAATCTACATTAATTTTTAGAAGACTGATATCGAAAAACTTAAATAGGTTTGTGAAAATTGTAAATGTATTGTGAGAAAAAGCTTCGAAAAATTACATTTCATAAAAATTTGCTTGTTCTTTTCTGTTTTTGTTTTTGTTTAAGAAAATTTCCCATTTTTAACAATTTTCTTTTCGAGTTTTCGATATGAAATATTTACCCAAACATGCTAAATTTTATATTAAAATAAAATATGGAATTTTTTCTTTAACATACCAACATTTCAGCTTTCAACTCGAAATTTTCAACATATTTTCAGCACAATAAAATTTTTAGTTTTTTTCTAGCATTCCATATCGTCGCTATTTAATACTCTCAAAAAATAATGAGAGTACACAATTTTAGCAATTTTAGTGCACATAACCTAATAATTTAAAGGTTTCATAATACATTGTACTGCAAATTTGGTAAATATTTTTTAGTTCAAACTAAGTTTTTATATTTTTAATTATAATAAAAAATTATAAAATTTATATAAAAATAAAGTTTGAAGTTTTTCTTTATGTCAATAAAAAAATTAACTTTCAAATCATATTTTTCAGCAATATTTTGTAGAAAAGAAAAAAATAAGCACCAGACTCTGGTTAAGCAATTTTCGATTTTTTCTACACAGTCTATAAAAAAAATATTATTGTAAATAGAATATTCATGTACTTACATGAAATAAGATAATCCTTTTATGAGTACAATTTTAAATTGCAATACTATTTTAAAAGTATTAGAAAAAAATTAATATTTTATTTTAAATAACTCTAAATTTTAGTAATATTTTATTTTATGTACTCATATTTTTGTAGAGTTAAATTTTTGAATTGAATTATTATTTTTAAAAGATTTTATGGTATGAATACCTATTTAAAAAAATTGTTTCGGAAATGTTTGGTTCTTAGATATAAATCCAATAATAATAATAGCACGATATCTGTCGCTACTTTTAAATTTCCGAATAAGAAGCCTTTCAGAATATTAAAAGAGCCTTGGATAAGCGCTATGTAAATTGCATTTTTCAGAATCGTGTTTTAAATTAAATAATGATCAAAGTCCGCGTTTAATGGCAGACGCAGTTTCAAGTATTTTCACCAATTACTTGGTAAATTTAATAGAAACGAATAATAAAAATTTAAGCGATGATAATATAATTTTAAATTTCGAAGTTACTAGGTAACTTATATTACTATAAGCCAAAAATATGTTTTGGTTGAGGTTTTAAGTTAGGTTGTATGTGTGGGTTGTTAACTTATAAGTTCCAAATGGTTGTATAGTAGGAAGTCAAGTGTTAAGCAATTTGAAGTGGGTCGGCCCATAAAAAACAAAATTGTATACCTGGTTTAAATACTAGGCGCACAAATAAAAGTAGTAAGAAAATTTCTTATATGAAAATCAAAATCAGAAAAAATTTTTTTATTTTTAAATCTACAGCGCATCTTTAAAATTGAAAAGAAAAAATGTAATCCTGTTTTTTTTGTTAGCATAGAGCTTTCTCTATGCTAACAAGTAAAATAAGTTTTCAAGTAAAGTAAGATATAGATTTTTTTTGCTTACATAAAAATGTGGTCTCTTCTGGATGTAGAATTTATAGAAGAAAAGAAAAACCGAAAGTCATTAATTAACTGAGTGCATGTCGTGTAAGATGTTTTATTTTTAAGTAAGAATGTTCAAAAAATATGAATAAAAAGAAAACAAACAGCAAATCAAAAATATGGAACTGATTAAACTAAGGGTATACTCTGATATGCATTTATATTTATTTTTTTTATTTTTGTATGGAATAAAAAATAATTCAAAAATTTCTAGGATTAAACTAAAAAAAATCAAGGCTTGTTTTTGTTATTGTTAAATTAATATACGAGTACACAAATCACTAGTTATCTAGTCAAAGCAAGGAATTGATATAAAAAGAATATATGTAAAAGTTAAATGATTCTATGACAGTATAGTTCCTGATTTTAAAAAATTACATTATTCAAGTAATAACAAAGTTTATGTTTAGAATTTATTGTGAATTTATTAAGATTCTGAAAAATGTAATGATCATAAAAGAAATCGAAAGTATAGAACTATATATACTTAGTATATATATGTAAATAATGTCTACTTTTACATGTAAAATTTTTTTTTTTATTAAATATTAGATTCTTAAAAATTTTAAATTAATATACAAACAAATATTTTTACAATACAAATAAAAATGTACAAATTTGAATGAATATTATTTTGATTTACTTATCAAAACATGCTTTTTTTTTGTCATATCGATACGGTAAAGAACTACCATCTTCATTAAATTTTCGTTTTTCCGATCTTGGTTGATATTTTTTTATTTCGGGAATTGTAAGTACATCATGAATTTTATTTCGACGAATATTTTCTGAAATGATCTGAAAGATATATACCTGCACTATTCAATGAATTTAAAACTGCTTCTTTTATGCTATTAAAATTAATTTTTAGAGAAGCTTCATAACTAAGAGAGAATCCTTTAACTTTACAAACAATTTTTTCTGTATTATCTTTTGTACAGTAAATTTCGTAGGCGTAGTTCTTGGACCACCAAACAAATACTGTAATATAACTTCCTATACCATAAAATTTTAATTCATTAGTCATGTCCCCTATAAATTCGCCTATTAGTGGTTCATATTCTCCTTCTCGACAAATATACAACACTAAATCGGCGTCATAATATAATACCCTACTATCCAGCTTATCTAAATAACTGTAAAGTTGAAGACGAGCATGTATTGTTATATAAGCAGCGATACTTTCATTGACAGTAGACAAAGAAGTTACTGCTTCTTCTTTATATTTCCAGCTAACTGCTATATTTTTTTCATTTACTGCAAATATGTGACATACTTCTACAGAGGGGTTTGTTATTAACTCGTAAAGTTTAAAAGGTTGATTTATTATGGTGGTTTGTTATTGATTTTCCCTTTGCCCAAATTTTCCCCAGAATGAGTTTAAAATAATCTTAGCAAAAGATCTTAAACCAGAGTTATTAACTACTTTATCTTATTCTAATTGAATTTCCTCCTTTTCAAAAAACCTATCAATATATTTTTCCTTTTCTTTTTGTGTCTGTCATTTTATAGGCCATCCAGAAGCTTCTTGTTTAATCTTTATAATTTTGTTCATCATTTTAGTGAATAAACCCTCAATACCATTGCAATTGTCATATTTTACTGTTTCGTATTCCCAAATTTTATAAATATTTAAAAGTTTATACACTTTTTCAATTGCTTTTTTCATTTCATCAATTACCGAAGTTCCTACTATTGCTCTTTCATCGTCTGTATGTTCACAGTATTTTCCTTGATATTTTTGTTTACTACAAGTGTTACATAGTGAGAACATCAATTTATTATTTTGTTTGACAGGTAACACGGGGTGTAATAGATTTGTTGGTGGTAAAACTTTACATTTAACAATACCGTCAATAACCATTCTGTTTAACTTAGACCAGGCATCTTCTCCAACATATATCTTAGGATGGTTTATGGAAAATTTCCCTCGTTTGCAAACATATGGGTATAAGGAAGATACATCTATGTATTTAATTTTTTCTCCTTGTTTACATTTATAATATGTGCAAGTATTTCTCGTTCTTCTGGCATTTCAAATCAATTTTCCCCAATTTTTTTCCCCTAAAAGGCCATTGCATGGTAATTTTTTACTGATTGTCTACCATCCTATATCCTTTTCTTGGTATAATACCTATAGTATTCGATTTGACAAAGTTTCTTCTATATACAAGATTACAGGCTGAAGCTATTGTTGTTGCTTCAAAAAACGGTTCCACATTACATTCTTCTAAAAAAAACCAGAAATACTTTATGTCTGTCTGTAGAAATAAGTATGTCTGAAAACCAGACATACTTTAGTTAGAATTTCAAAATCATTTTTACAGTATTCTAAAATATCTTTTTCCATATTAAATTCTGAGTTTTTATTTTGCTTATACCACATTAAAAATTTATTACGCTCATCTGCTTTCATTGTATTTTGAACATGAACATGATTGTCGCAAATTTTACAAAAATATTCTCTACATATATGAGTGGAGAACACAGCTGCTTCTATTTTTTAAACTGGAAGCCTTATGATTTTCAAAACATGATTGACCACGAAATGCGCGATTGCACTGCATACATAAAATATTTTTAGCATTCATTGAACATGCTGGTGAGTTTTGACAGCAAGGTCAACTTTTCTAACACCTATGTTCATTTTTCTTAGAATACGGAATATGGCATTCTGCACAATAAAAAGCTGTGCAAAAAGCTGCTGTGAGTGAAGTTATTACATTATAATGATTATTATAGCAATTTAATTTTTTAATTATAGCAAGTTAATTTTTTTTCCATTATTAAATCCTTCAAATATTATTTCTGCACCTCTTATTCCATATTTATATACAACAATTTTGTTTTTATGTAAAAATTTTTGAAATTGATTCAATTCACGAATTCCGCAACCTTTAGATGGAATTGTTATTTTTGATGTTTTTAATAATTTTAAAGCTGTTAAGTTTGAAGTTTTCCTATATTTTCTCGAATTTTTCCATATTCAATAAATTTTTCAATTTTAGCTATTGAAACAACAAGTGCACGTGGTAGACATAAATTATCGGTGTTTTTTATTGTTATTATTCCTTTCCTTTTTAAGCATTCCTCTTTATAATTTGAATATTTATTATTTCTACCTCTACCAGTGGGTAATCTAACACGGGTAACTGTTAAACAAAAAGTGTCTGTACTTAAGCCTATAGACGTAAAATAAAAATAGTTTATAATAAATGATTATAAATAACAAAAAATGCATTATAAATAACTACCTTCAGCGTTACTTTGAAAAACATTAAAAATTACATTTAAGTTCATGTTCATTTAAGTTAATCTAAGTTCGCTAAATTTAAGTTCATGAGCGGATCTAAAACTGAGATACGCAGGACCTTGATGTTCAAAGCTATCTCCACAAAATGTTTACCCAATCTTATCAGTGAAATTCACATCTTTCACAGCAATCCTGATTATTTGATGTTTAGCATCCTTAATCGAGCTAATACGTTCTCTATTTTCAGGTATGGATTTAATTACAAATATTATTTTATGGCCGTTCATATTAAACCGTTTAACAAATACCGAATTTTCGCTTTCTTTTATGTAAGGCGTTATAGTTTCGGTAAGAAACCTTTGTAAAATAATTTTTTTCGACATTTTCTTTATACGAATTTCAGATGTTAAATGTTTGAATAACAGAATAATATTAAATTTTCAATAAATATTCATTCTCTTAAATTAAAATGACGCTTTAATAAATTTTAGTTGTTTTAATTAGAATCCCATCTTAATCCTATCTTAAGATGTAAATAGAAAATTCTATGCAACATTGTAATTTTCAAACTACAATGTAATTTACAACTTATCTTAAAGATATAAATTGTAATCAAATGACACTATAATAAATTATATTTCATTAATAATTAGATTCTCATCTTATACGTATTTTAAATAAAAAATAGTATTACAACATTGTAATCAAACGTCAATTTAATAAATTATCCTTTTTCTGCATAAAAAATATTAGCAACATTGTAATCAACTGACATTTTGATATATTTTACCCTTTCCACTTAGAAAATATTTGCAAGAGTATCACTAGTTCTAAAGTTTCTATTTTGTTTTAATATTACTCGAAATTTTTATATAAATGCATCAATATTTTATAAAAATATCAGTTTAATTTGAAACAAGCAGGATGCCACAGGAATTTGACGAAGTTTACGTGTTGGATGACGTAACCATTCAAGCTCAAATTCCTACAAAACAGAAGAAGATGGCGAAAATGCCACTTTATCATGACCAGCAACAACAACAACAGCAACATCATTAACAAGAGCAACAACAACAACATTCATGTTATCAGCCACCAAAGCAAATCGAACAATTGCTGGCACAGCATTTTGCATATCACGAAACAACATCAAATTCCACCAAAAAATGAAAACTGGTGGAATTATTTAATTCAAAAAAAACCCATTAAAAAAATTTTTAAAGGTTAAAGATATGGAGCCAAGTAGGCTCTATAAAATACATAAAATTAAAAAAATAAACACCGTTTACGGTGAAAAATGGGTCTTCGAGACCCTAAATAATATATTACATTTATACCGCAACAAAAAGTTGCGGTATTTGAAGATAATCATTTCCGAGAGGAAATCGAAAAAAATACTTCTTTCCTCGTAAACGAGGAAAATGAGTTAATTTTAAAAGAAGAACGTGGTGATTTTCAATTCGCCACAAAACAATAATTATAGTTAAAGTTTTTATGTTATAGAATCATTATATACTAAGAATTATGTTTTTTGTATTGAGCATTTTTTATAAAGAATTTGTTCAATAGAAAATTTTCAACTGTTCTAAATTTATTTTCATTTTTCAGATGTTTGCATTATATTTTATTTTTCAGATGTTAGGATTTTATTTTATTTTTCAGATGTTATCAAGTTTTTCAAATCCTTATTAAAGTTTTATTTTATATATTATTATATATTATCAGATATTAAACAATATTTGTTGAATTTATCCATGTGTTATGTTTTTCATCAAACCCAAGCCATTTAACAAAATTACCTTTTTTTTTTAAAATTTTCTCGACAAGATATACGTTTGGGTGTTTAGCATATGTGAGTTCCTCTTCATAAAATCCACCAAATATTGAATCATTTTTATAATCAATCAGATGATATGTGATCGGATAGGTACTGTTTACTTTGATAATTTTAAAAATTTCAGTATTCGAATGCGGTTGATAATCTTTTTCAAAAATTTTTTTGTATCTACTTATTCTAACATAGTTTCCAACTTTATATTTAGCTTTTAGAGAAATTTTAGATTGCATGTAACCATTTTTGAAAATAAATTTTTCGTTTTTCTTAGAAATTTTTGCAGGGGGTAATTTAGTTGTTCTATGTTTAATGAAATTATAGGTTTTAATAAAGAGTGCAATATATTAATCCATTTTTAGTGTCCTTGTAAACTAAATATTTTCCACATTCAATTTTTCAAAGTTTGATTTAAGCGTTCTACAATAGATGCTTTCATTTCAGAGTAAGTATGATAGTGATTAATACTCTTCTTTACAAATTTGGAATATTGAATAAATTTTGGAATATCGAATTGAAAAATTCTTTACCTTGATCTGAATGAATGTTTTTCGGTAAGTTTTTAGCTCGCTTTATAATTTTTTTTAAAGCATTTAAAACATTACTACCGGTTTTAGTTTTAATTGGTTCAGCATAAGCATATTTAGAAAATATATCTATAACGGTTAACATATATTTAAAACCTTTGCTGAATTTTCCATACGGAATCATTTCCACTAGATCAATTTGCCACGTATAATTTACTGCTTTCTGCTTGACTTTCCTTCTATGATACTTTTTCTAGCTGGTCTATGTATTTCTTTTACTATTTGAGATCTTGACATGATTAATACACCATCTAACTAGTTTTAAAAACCAATTTTACAATTTTTTATTTATAAACTCTAAAAAATTTGAATTTTGACTGGGTTCTACAGTATATAACGCGGCTCAATTTTACTGCAAATCATTTTTAAATCAATTTTGCTAAGATATTTTCCAAAAAAAAAAATTAAATTAAATTAAAAAATAAAAATAAAATAAATGGAAGCTGATTCAACAACATTTCCATTTACTGAGGGCACTGCAATAACAAGTGTACAAAATGAGGAGGAGTTAAGGGAAACTAAAGAATTCATACCATCGTTTTAAGTCTTAGATGAAGATACAAATGAGCAACAAATTTGGGAAATAAATAACCAAGAAGGAGATCCTGACTATTTTGCAGAATTTTTTAGAAATAATTTATATCTTAAAATAATATATAAGAATATTTGTATAAATATATATGTATCTATAAGTATTTCATAATAAAAACAAATTAAATAAATTAAATAAATTTTACAAATTTTTCATTTATTGTTGTTCTTCACTAAAATATTACAAATTTTACTTTCTAGTAGTACAGGTATTTCAAAAAACAATCTAGAATAATTGCATTAAACGCTATAACGTTGTATTGGAATATATATTTCTTCCTGCAATTTCAGAACATGTTTTTCTTGACACGTTTTTATGTAATTAATAATCAATCAATATAATATATCAATATCTACCTATCAATATATTTTCCCTTTCTTTTTGAGTCTGTCATTTTATGGGCCATCCAGAAGCTTCTTGCTTAATCTTTATAATTTTGTTCATCATTTTAGTAAATAAACCCTCAGTACCATTGCAATTGTCATATTTTACTGTTTCGTATTCCCAAATTTCATAAATATTAAAAGTTTATACCCTTTTTCAATTGCTTTTTTAATTTCATCAATTACCCAAGTTCCTACTAATGCTCTTTCATCGTCTGTATGTTCACAGTATTTTCCTTAATATTTTTGTTTACTACAGGTGTTACATAGTGAGAACATCAATTTATTATTTTGTTTGACAGGTAACACGGGGTGTAATAGATTTGTTGGTGGTAAAATTTTACATTTAACAATACCGTCAATAGACATTCTGTTTAACTTAGAGCAGGCATCTTCTCCAACATATATCTTAGGATGGTTTATGGGAAATTTCCCTCGTTTGCAAACATATGGGTATAAGGAAGATACATCTATGTATTTAATTTTTTCTCCTTGTTTACATTTATAATATGTGCAATTATTTCCCGTTCTTCCGCCATAAAATGCATCATGAGGTTTTAAAGAAACTAAATTAATTAATGAATGATTTTCTAAATATCTCATATTTTCACTGTGTCTCATTACCTCCCGGAATTCACATTGCCACATCTCAATAACTTTATATCCACCTGATTTTATAAACTCTGATCTCATTAATGTTTTTTCATATCGTAGATTCAAAGTATCGCCAAAGTTACCATGTAATGGTATACCCCTCTGGTTTGTTAAACATTTTGGATGTCCATAATAATAGCAACCGTGAAATTCAAATATTTCTTTAGTCTCTTCGCAAAATCCATCGACTTTAACATTTTCAATTTGTTTTTCTTTTCCATTAAATGCTCATTTCAAATCAATTTTTCTCAAATTTTTTTCCCAAAAAAGCCATTGCATGGCAATTTTTTACTGATTGTCTACCATCCTATATCCTTTTCTTGGTATAATACCTATAGTATTCGATTTGACAAAGTTTCTTCTATATACAAGATTACAGGCTGAAGCTATTGTTGTTGCTTCAAAAAACGGTTCCACATTACATTCTTCTAAAAAAAAACTTCTGAAAACCAGACATACTTTAGTTAGAATTTCAACATCATTTTTACAGTATTCTAAAATATCTTTCTCCATATTAAATTCTGAGTTTTTATTTTGCTTATGCCACATTAAAAATTCATTACGCTCATCTGCTTTCATTGTATTATGGAAAATACATTGCATTCATTGTACATGTGGAAAATAACGCTTTTTCAAATTGATCGATAAATTAAAAGCTTTTGGTAATTTTGCCAAGGCCATAGGAAAGTAGTTAATAGAATCAATAAATTTAATATTATTAATTACCATAACAATAATTTTTGTACCTCGCATAATTAACTTTGGTTTAAGTACAGTTTTATTGAGTATAGAATTCAGAATAATATAATGGCCAAAGGCCTGTCCATTATGAGCAATTATGACAATCTTTTTGAATTCCTTCCTTAATTTTAAAATAAATTCCATGAAATAATCCAAAACATTTTTGTTTTAAAAATTATTTCTCTTAATTTACATTTTTGACAGAAGTATAGAGAATCAATGTTTATACATTTAAAACATCTCAGTTGAGCCAGACATAAACTTGGAACATGTTCTTTTATTATTGTAGAGTTAATTTCTTCTTGTCTTGTTTCTAAATCATAAAATACGTAAATGCAGTTTTCAAAATTTTAGTTTTGTTTTGTCTTGCTGAATGAAGCATTTATGGTTTTCAGGAACATGATTGTCGAAAATTTTACAAAAATATTCTCCACATATATGAGTGGAGAAGCTTCTTCACAGATGCTTCTACTTTTTGAACTGGAAGCCTTATGATTTTCAAAACATGATTGACCATGAAATGCGTGATTGCACTGCATACATAAAATATTTTTAGCATTAATTGAACAAGCTGGTGAGTATTGACAGCAAGGTCAACTTTTCTAACACTTATGTTCATTTTTCTTAGGAATATGCCCTTCTGCACAATAAAATGCTGTGCAAAAAGCAGCTGTGAGTGGAGTTATTACATTGTAATGATTATTATGGTATAACAAGTTAATTTTTTTTTTTATTATTAAATCTTTCAAATATTATTTCTGCACCTCTTGTTTCATATTTTTATACAACAATTTTGTGTTTATGTACAAATGTTAGAAATTCACGAATTCCGCAACTTTTAGATGGAATTGTTATTTTTGATGTTTTTAATAATTTTAAAGCTGTTAAGTTTGAAGTTTTCCTATATTTTTTCGAATTTTTCCATATTCTATAAATTTTTCAATTTTAGCTATTGAAACAACAAGTGCACGTGGTAGACATAAAAAATTATCGGTGTTTTTTATTGTTATTATTCCTTTCCTTTTTAAGCATTCCTCTTTATAATTTGAATATTTATTATTTCTACCTCTACCAGTGGGTAATCTAACACGGGTAACTGTTAAACAAAAAGTGTCTGTATTTAAGCCCATAGACGTAAAATAAAAATAGTTTATAATAGATAATTATAAATAACAAAAAATGCATTATAAATAACTACCTTCAGAGTTACTTTGAAAAACATTAGAAATTACATTCCAAACGTCGCTAAATTTAAGTTCATGAGCGGATCTAAAACTGAGATACGCAGGACCTTGATGTTCAAAGCTATCTCCAAAAAATGTTTACCCAATCTTATCAGTGAAATTCACATCTTTCACAGCAATCCTGATTATTTGATGTTTAGCATTCTTAATCCAGCTAATTGGTTCTCTATTTTCAGGTACGGATTTAATTACAAATTTTATTTTATGGCCGTTCATATTAAACCGTTTAACAAATGCCGAATTCTCGCTTTCTTTTATGTAAGGCGTGATAGTTTCGGTAAGAAACTTTTGTAAAATAATTTTTTCCGACATTTTCTTTATACGAATTTCAGATGTTAAATGCTTGAATAACAGAATAATATTAAATTTTCAATAAATATTCATTCTCTTAAATTAAAATGACGCTTTAATAAATTTTAGTTGTTTTAATTAGAATCCCATCTTAATCCTATCTTAAGATGTAAATAGAAAATTCTATCCAACATTATAATTTTCAAACTACAGTGTAATTTAAAACTTATCTGTTAGATCTAAAGATATAAATTGTAATATAATGACACTATAATAAATTATATTTCATTAATAATTAGATTCTCATCTTATACGTATTTTAAATAGAAAACATTATTACAACATTGTAAACAAACGGCAAAAATTTAATAAATTACCCTTTTTCTGCATAAAAAATATTAGCAACATTGTAATCAACTGACATTTTAATAGATTGTACCCTTTCCACTTAGAAAATTTTTGCAAGAGTGTCACTAGTTTTAAAGTTTTTATTTTGTTTTAATATTACTCGAAATTTGTATATAAATGCATCAAGATTTTATAAAAATATCAGTTTAATTTGAAACAAGCAGAATGCCACAGGAATTTGATAAGGTTTGCATGTTGGATGATGTAACCATACAGGCTCAAATTCCTACAAAAAAGAAGAAGATGGCGAAAATGCCACTTCATCATGACTAGCAACAACAACAATAGAACAGCAATATCATTTACAAAAGCAACAACAACAACATTCATTTTATCAGCCACCAAAGCAAATCGAACAATTGCTGGCACAGCATTTTGCATATCATGAAACAACATCAAATTCCACCAAAAAATGAAAACTGGTGGAATTATTTAATTAAAAAAAAAACCATTAAAAAAATGTTTAAAGGTTAAAGATATGGAGCCAAGTAGGCTCTATAAAATACATAAAATTAAAAAAATAAACACCGTTTACGGTGAAAAATGAGTCTTCGACACCCTAAATAATATTATATTTATACCGCAACAAGAAGTTGCGGTATTTGAAGATAATGATTTCCGAGAGGAAATCGAAAAAAATACTTATTTCCTCGTAAACAAGGAAAATGAGTTAATTTTAAAAGAAGAACATGGCGATTTTCAATTCGCCACAAAACAATTATTATAGTTTAAGTTTTTATGTAATAGAATTATTATATGTATACTAAGAATTATGTTTTTTATATTAAGAATTTTATATAAAGAATTTGTTCAATAAAAAATTTTATTTCAAAAAAATTTTGTACTGTTCTAAATTTATTTTCATTTTTCAGATGTTGGGATTTTATTTTATTTTTCAGATGTTAGGATTTTATTTTATTTTTCAGATGTTATCAAGTTTTTCAGATACTTATTAAAGTTTTATTTTACAAATATTAAACAATATTTGTTGAATTTATCCATGTGTTATGTTTTTCGTCAAACCCAAGCCATTTAACAAAATTGCCTTTTTTCTTTAAAATTTTCTAGACAAGATATACATTTGGGTGTTTAACATATGTGAGTCTCCCCTAATAAAATCCACCAAATTTTGAATCATTTTTATAATCAATCAGCTGTAATGTGATCGGATAGGTACTGTTTACTTTGATAATTTTAAAAATTTTAGTACACAAATTCGGTTGATAATCTTTTTCAAAAGGTTTTTTGTATTTCCTTATTCTAACATAGTTTCCAACTTTATATTTAGCTTTTAGAGAAATTTTAGATTGCATGTAACCATTTTTTAAAATAAATTTTTCGTTCTTCTTAGAAATTTTTCCAGGGGGTAATTTAGTTGTTCTATGTTTAGTGCAATTATAACTGTTTAATAAAGATTGCAATATATTAATCCACTTGTAGTTTCCTTGTAAACTAAATATTTTCTACATTAAATTTTTCAAAGTTCGATTAAAGCGTTCTACAATAGATGCTTTCATTTCAGAGTAAGTATAATAGTGGTCAATACCCTTCTTTACAACAAAATTTTGGAATATCGAATTGAAAAATTCTTTACCTTGATTAGTTTTAGTTTTATTGGTTCAGCATAAGCATATTTAGAAAATATATCTATAACGGTTAACATATATTTAAAACCTTTGCTGAATTTTCCATAAGGAATCATTTCCACTAGATCAATTTGCCACGTATAATTTACTGCTTTCTGCTTGACTTTCCTTCTATGATACTTTTTCTAGCTGGTCTATGTACTTCTTTTACTATTTGAGATTTTGATATGGGTTTTACACCATCTAACTTGTTTTAAAAACCAATTTTACAATTCTTTATTTATATACTCTGAAAATTTTAAATTTTGACTGGGTTCTACAGTATATAACGCGGCTCAATTTTATTGGCAAAACATTTTTAATTCAATTTTGCTAAGATATTTTCCAAAAAAAAAAAATTAAATAAAATTAAAAAATGAAAATAAAAAATGAAAGCTGATTCAACAACATTTCCATATACTGAGGGCACTGCTATAGATGAGGTTCAAGTTGATGAAATTACATCTACTGTAGATGAGGAGGAATTAATGGAAACTGAAGAATTCATACCACTGCTTCAAGTCTTAGCCGAAGATACAGATGAGCAACAAATTTGGAAAATAAATAACCAAGAAGGAGAACCTGACTATTTTACAGAATTTTTTAGAAATAATTTATATCTTAAAATAATATATAAGAATATTTGTATAAATGTATATGTATCTATAAGTATTTCATAATAAAAACAAATTAAATAAATTTTACAAATTTTTCATTTATTGTTGTTCTTGACTAAAATATTACAAATTTTATTTTCTAGTAGTACAGGTATTTCAAAAAACAATCTAGAATAATTGCATTGAACGATATAAAGTTGTATTGGAATATATGTATATTGCTTCGTGCAATTTCAGAACATGTTTTCTTGACACGTTTTTATATATTTAATAATCAATCAATATAATATATCAATATCTACCTATCAATATATTTTCCCTTTCTTTTTGAGTCTGTCATTTTATGGGCCATCCAGAAGCTTCTTGTTTAATCTTTATAAATTTGTTCATCATTTTAGTGAATAAACCCTCAATACCATTGCAATTGCCATATTTTACTGTTTCGTATTCCCAAATTTCATAAATATTTAAAAGTTTATACCCTTTTTCAATTGCTTTTTTAATTTCAACAATTATCGAAGTTTCTACTAATGCTCTTTCATCGTCTGTATGTTCACAGTATTTTCCTTGATATTTTTGTTTACTACAAGTCTTACATAGTGAGAACATCAATTTATTATTTTGTTTGACAGGTAACACGGGGTGTAATAGATTTGTTGGTGGTAAAATTTTACATTTAACAATACCGTCAATAGTCATTCTGTTTAACTTAGAGCAGGCATCTTCTCCAACATATATCTTAGGAATGTTTATGGGAAATTTCCTTCGTTTGCAAACATATGGGTATAAGGAACATACATCTATGTATTTAATTTTTTCTCCTTGTTTACATTTATAATATGTGTAAGTATTTTCCGTTCTTCCGCCATAAAATGCATCACGAGGTTTTAAAGAAACTAAATTAATTAATGAATGATTTTCTAAATATCTCATATTTTCATTGTATCTCATTAGCTCCCGGAATTCACATTCCCACATCTCAATAACTTTATATCCACATGATTTGATAAACTCTGATCTCATTGGGTATAGTTAATCACCTATACTCCTCCAAGCGGTGTACCCGGGCAACGTTACCTGCCATCCTCAAACTAGATGTTGTTTTTGGAGACAGATAATCGGCTGATTATAGGTGTACACTCATGCCAAGGTGTGAAAGTAAACCGTGCCGAGAGCTGAATGGTACCAAGTGTATAAAGATGGTATCGCTAACGGTCTCCTTGGGGCACCATGGGCCACCCCATTGTAAGTATCCTTGCATATATACGGGAGCTGTGTATATGTCGACCGTCCTTTCAGTTTGACGAGAAAGGGAACAAAAATGAAAAAAATTATAAAAAAGCAAACAAACATCAACTCATAAACTTCTGAAGATGAGTTACTTGTCTCCAGTCAGGAGACTATTATCGGTACCAGCCCAGGTATTCCGTCAGCAACGAAACCATGACTCAACCAAGGTCCTGCAAAAGTTTTAGTGCCTGTTGGTGGAGGAAGCACCTGCCATAGTACTTTAAAGCCATCAGGTTCAAATAGTAGTTGAAATACCAATCATAGTATTTCCACCACTAAAAAGAAGTCGAGTAGAAGCTCTGGATCGGCTTTGAAGAAACAGTACCAAAAAGCTAAGTTCATGTTGGGCAAGATAGCCCAGAACGAAGCCAAAGGTATTGTTAACGAAAGGGATCCAAAAGACAAGAAGAAATATAGCGAGATTGTGCGACTGTATGAATCGCACAATTCCGAAAAAGATTCATCTAAAAGGAATAGATCACAGGATGGGACCAGTCCCTGGCAGAAAGAACTAAGGTGCCTAGGATGAATCTACATAGCAGTTCGAAAACTGTAGCACATAAAAATTACAATGATATTATAAAAGACAGTTTATGTGTTGCAGTTGTCAACGAGAGAGCCAGTGACAAGAAAGTTTCCAATGATCTGTGGATCAAGCTTGAGGCGAAACTTTCCGAGATCGTCAATAACTTCATCCTAGGAGGTGCAGGAGGACAACTAGCTTCTTTTGATTCATCCGACAGAGTCAGGGGCTACAGGGTAATTAGATGCGAGGATCAGTGCTCGTCGGATTTCTTTAGCAAAAGCATTGCTAAGATTGGCAATACTCGGGAGGAAGCCAAAATTAAAATAATCTCAGCTAGCGAAATCCCTAGGAGACCTAGAGCCCGTATCTGGTTGCCTAGGATGGAGATAAGCGGCGAAAATCTCCTCGAGTTTCTCCGCTTGCATAACCCGACGGTTCCAATGGGGAATTGGTCGGTGATAACGAAGGAGAAATCGTCAGATGAACTGCTGAAAAACAGTATATCTCCTTTCTCCTTGTTATCAGTGAGGAAAGTCTGGGTCTTCTGGAGGAGCTGGAAAACAAGCTGAGGTTTGGTATATGGCATACCCCATAGTCCAGATATAGACGGCCTGGACGAAGCAAGCGGGCTGCTGGGAGACTTGGCAATATACAAGGAGTCTACAGCAGCTCGTTGTGAGGTAAGTGATGCGGGTGGTGCAGATTAACCTAAGGCACTCGAAGTGCGCCTCGGATAATGCGCTACTACTCCTAGGTGAGGAGGACTTAGATATAGCCCTCATTCAAGATCCATGGGTTAACGCCTCTAAGATTGGACGGTTAAACACCTGTGACTATAATCTATTCTATAATCTATGTAGATTTAGAAATAGGTAAGCCAAGAATTTGTATTCTAGTTAAAAAACATATAAGTGCACATCTCTGTTCTAATTTTAGTTATGAAGATTTGACAGTTGTCAAACTGGAGATGCGGAACAATGTGAATGTGTATATAAGTTCCGTGTATATGCCACATGACGAACCTGCTCCACCGTCTCAGTTCCAGCAGTTGGTAGTTGCCACAGGTGGCAAATTGATCGCAGGCTGTGATGCTAATGCACGGCATACCCTATAGGATAGCTCGGAAACGAATGACCGAGGTGAGTCATTATTTGATTTTATTTTAAATAGCAACCTAAATATATGCAATAGGGGCAGTAATCCCACTTTCATATTTCCAAGCTCGGATTGTTTTCCAGGTTGGGCAGATGTGTTAGATATTACATGTATTAGTAATAACGAAACCCTAAATATAGAGAAATGGCAAGTATCCGAGAAAAGGTTTTTTTCGGACCATAATTGGATTCTTTTCAATATTAATATTAAGCCTGAAAATCCCAAGCCCTACAGAAACCCCAGGGCTACCGGAAATTCAGAAAAGTAGCTAGAAAAAAACTAATAAAAAAACTAATAACTAACTCAGATATCGCAACTGAAAACGAGTTAGAAAAGAGAACTGACATGTTTGCAAGGGCTATGGAGGTCTCATTCAAAGTGGCATGTCCTATTAAGCGTAGCAAAAAGACATACCCCGTCTGGTGGAATGAGAACTTAAGTAACATAAGAAAGGAAACTATCTGCTACAGGCAGAATAAATGGTAACTCTATAAGGACCAACTTAGGGAATATAAGAGAGAGGAATCGGACTGGCTAAAATCAATCATGGAATGATTATTGTGAATCAATTGAAAGTACTAGAGACTCAGCCAGACGTAGCAAAGTTTTATTTAGAAAACACTCCAATCCTTCCTTCCTGAGAACTGCGGAAGGGAATTTGACTGATTCAGCCGCTGAAACCCTAGATCTTATAGTGTCTACCCATTTTCCAGGATGCATTAATAACCGCTCATGTGATTAAACAAGCGGTTGACACTAACGTTCGAAGTGGCCCTGACGAATAGGTTAACTCAGTTATAATGGAGGTAAAGATTACCTGGACAATTGATAACTTCGCTCTATACATAGCTGCAGGTTTAGATGGTATTTTTCCAAAAATGCTGCAAAAAATGAAGGGGCTTGTAGTTCCATTAATTACTAAGCTGTTCAAAAGCAGTCTTACTTTTGGTCATATTCCCCTGCAATCGAGGCGGGTGAATGTGATCTTTATACCAAAAGCGGGTAAAAGATGGCACGAAACCGCTAAAGATTTTAGACCGATCAGTCTATCATCCCTTTTATTGAAAACTCTCGAAAGAACACTCGAGTTAGAGCTTAGAAGAGTGCTAGATAGTACTCCACTATGTAAGTACCAACAAGCTTATTGTAAGGGCAAGTCAACAGAGATTGCACTGAATGATCCAGTGCGGGACGTGGAACAATCGATTCAGTATAAAGAATATACATTAGCCACCTTTCTAGACATAGAAGGAGCCTTCAATAATGTGCATGTAGCGGCCATACAGAATTCACTGGAAGAACTAGGTGCAGAAACTGTCCTTAGTCAGTGCAATCAAGAGAGATCACCACTACTGTGGCTTCTAGTAATGAATGGAATACTGATAGAACTTCAAGATGAGGGAATCATACGCAGATGATCTAGCAGTATTATGTCTGGAAAGTTTCTTGACATAATTAGTGTAATTATGGAAAGAGCTTTAATAAGGGTTAGTAGATGGGCCAATGGATGTGGCCTCTGCGTCAATCCAGACAAAACTGATCTAATGTTATTCACAAACAGAACAAAGATACAGGAATTCACCAAGCCTAGACTGGATGGTGTATATATGAATTTAGCCCCAGTGTCAAATATCTAGGAGTGGTACTTGATACGAAACTGAAGTGGAGACTTAATAGTGAAGAAAGATCCAAAAAGGCCGGTGTAGCCCTGTATTCTTGTACTAAAATGTTAGGAAAAAATGGGGATTAAAGCCAAGAATGGCTTTGTGCATGTACTATAGCACGCCCCAGCTATAGTACGCCCCAGCTATAGTACGCCCCAGCTATAGTACGCCCCATTCTTAGCTACGGATCATTAGTCTGGTAGCCAGCGCTGGAGAAGGAGTATATCCAAACCAAACTTGATAAAGTACAGAGAGGTGCATGTATAAGCATTACTGGTGCGTTGAGATTGACACCAAGTATTGCACTAGATGCACTTCTTTATCTCCTCCCCGTTGAGCTCCATATAAAATTTCTAGCCTGTTATAATGCGATCAGACTCAGAGAAAATGGGCACTGGCGCACAAAACCTTATGGACACAGCAGTATTCTAAGCTCAACAGCTTAGGATCTGCCAGATTCCACAGACTACACTATTCCAAGTTTGGAAATTGTTAAGAATTTCAAAGTAAAGATTCCATCAAGAAGAGAATGGAGACAAGGAAACCCTTTGGGTGAAGTAGACATCACACTCTTCACTGATGGGTCAAAAATGGTCTGCGGTGTCGGTGCTGGTGTCTATTCAGAAAAACTCAAAATAGAATATGCTTTCAGACTTCCCATTAAATCCAGTGTATTTCAAGCTGAAATGCTAGGAATCTGGAAAGCATGCCAAATACAATACTTCTATGGGGGAAGCATTGCCATTGTCACTGATAGTCAAGCAGCAATCGCGGCTCTTAACTCTGCGATGATAACATCCAAGCTTGTCAGAAAATGCTCTGATGAGCTTAAGAATATAAGCTATCAGTACAATGTTACATTGCTGTGGGATTCGGGACATAGGAACATCACAGGAAATGAACATGCTGATGAATTAGCAAAGAGAAGTTCCAATCTGAATGCTTCACTGGAAGAACAGGTGGATCCACCAATAAACAGTGTTAAAAAGGATATCTTTGTACACTTTTTATCCCTAGCGAAAAGAAGGTGGAATGAATTAACCTTATGCCGTACAACCAAGAAAAAATGGCCGACGTACAACAACAAAAGAACGGACAACCTATTGAAGCTATATCGGCGGGAAATAGCCAGACCAATAGATGTGTTCACGGGACACTGGCCAATTGGCGAATATGCGGCCAGATTAGGTATTCCATTCAACACATCATGCCGCAGTTGTGGTGAACAGAATGAGAAAGAAACCATTATAGACTTCACGTGTAAATGCCCAGCGCTGGCCAGGGTCAGAAGAGCAGCTCTGGGTAGCCATGAATTTAACGATCTTAGCGATCTAGCGTCTAAGCAACCTGCAGAAATGGTAAGGTTCCTGAATGCTTAAAAGTAGTATGGATATGTCGGTCCAGGTGCAGGACGAGCTTTTTTAAAGCTTTTAGTCCTCCTAAAAGTATGCAAAAAAATTATTTGCATATATTCGTCGAAAAAGTATGCAAAATGAGTAAAAAGGATTGTGTCTCTGATATTTTAAATTAAAAAAGCTATAGTGCTGAATATTTTAAATTGGTATAAAAATATGAAAACTTTTTAAAGTTTGGTTTAAAAATTTCAAAGCTTGGTTTAAATACAAAATTATTATAAAAGTTTCAATATATATCCCAAAAGTCAAATTTACATTCTATTATAACCATTTTAGTTCTCCTAACCTTATTTAAAAAAATTAGTAGGGTGAAGATATGAAAAATTTTTAAAGTTTGTTTAAAAGTTTTTAAAGTTTATTGATTATTCTAAATTTAACTTAGTGGTTAGTATATCAGTTATGTTTTAATTTGAAATTTAAAAAGCTTAAGCTATGGTGCTGAATATTTTAAATAAGGATAAAAATATGAATAGTTTTTAAAGTTTGGTTTAAAAATTTCAAAGTTTGGTTTAAATACAAAATTATTATAAAAGTTTAAACATATTTACCAAAAGTCAAATTTACATTCTATTTTAACAATTTCAGTACTCCTAACCTTATGGAAAAAAATTAATAGGGTGAGGACATGAAAAGTTTTTAAAGTTTGGTTTAAAAGTTTTTAAAGTTTATTATTATTAAAGTTTATTGATTATTCTAAATTTAACTTAGTGATTAGTACATCAGTTATGTTTTAATTTGAAATTTAAAAGGCTTAAGCTATAGTGCTGCATATTTTAAATTAGGATAAAAATATGAAAAGATTTTAAAGTTTGGGTTTAAAAATTTCAAAGTTTGGTTTCAATACAAAATTATTAAGAAAGGTTAAACATATTTACCAAAAGTCAAATTTATATTCTATTATAACAATTTAAGTCCTCCTAACCTTATGCAAAAAAATTAGAAAGGTGAAGATATGAAAAGTTTTTAAAGTTTATTATTATTAAAGTTTAAACTTTAATATTTACTTGAAAAAAAAGTTTGATTTGACTAGGTACATAAAGAAATGTATACAAAATAATTTTAAATGAAATGTTTTGTTATAATAAATATATTATTTATAAAATAAATAATAAAAGTTTTGAGCTAAACGGTTGAAATATAATGAAATATTATGAACTTTGAGAAGTTTTATAGTTAAATTAAAAGTTATAAATAATCAGATAAATTCAAATTTTATCTAAAGTTTTACTGTCAATTATATTTTTATACTTAACAAACGTTTTTTATTTGTCTCTGGTTTTATTTAAAGCTTTCAACAGCTTAAAAACTTCGCTAAGCTAAAAGTGATTAAACACACTTAAGATTCGATTTTTTTGTAATAATAAAAAAAACAAGTTTGTTCCTGTTGTTTTAAATTATACATATATATTTTTTTTTATTGATCTTTAAATTATATTTTTTTTATTAAAACTAACTTTTTTATATAACTTTATTAAAATTTCTTATACACCTGAATTTTTGACAGTACCTATATAGGACAAACAGGTAGAAATTTCGCGATTCGTTATTCGGAACACATTAGAGAACTTAATAAAGTGGATTTCAAGTCCAATTTTGCCAATCACTTAATGGAAAAAAACCATAATTCTTAAAAAATAATATTTTAAGAATTATAAAAATAAAATATTAATAAAATTATTTTGTGGACAAAAAGTATAAATAAAAACCAATTTTTTGTGCTCAATAAATCTAATAAAGATGTTTCACAAACTTACGGTTGAAAAAATTCAAGGATTATGTATTTGTTTGTTAAGTCAACTAAGAGTTTGGCAATTTTACCTGTTGGTGGAACTTTGTTTTCAGCACAAAAAGGAAAATCATTGTGCAAATCATGTAAATGTTGTGGGTAATCTAAATCCATTCTAAAACGTAACCAGTTTCCAAATCATCGGCAACTGAAAGCACATCAATATTTTCAGTAACGTCAACCCACTGAAAATCTTTATGTGGTAAATATAGGATCATTGCCCATCCATATAAATTGTTAGCGTCTTCATATACTATGTATTTGGAAGGTTCGTTTCTTTTATAAGATTCTCCCATGAATTTATTATCTGCTACTGAATGTCTAAGTGAGCACTGACTAATTCCACCACGTATCCCTTTTTTAGGGAAATTATACATATCAATATAAGTTAATAATTGTAATTTGATATCCGTGTATTTTAACATAGCTGCCCATGACAAACCTGGGGTAGTATAAAAATTTGTAGAATCTAAAGAATAGATTTTGTAGCATATTTTTCGAAAGTTTTCAAAAACATCAGTCAAAATAAGCACATCTGTTTTAAGGTAAAGTTTAAATAGTCCCATAAGTTTTGACAATCAAACGTATTCCATACATATAACTGTATGAATGTAGTTTTCATCGGAACATGATGTGTTTGTCATTTGATTGGTAAAAGCTTCTTGTGAAGGTAAACTTCTTTCGTCAAGTCGTTCAAAGGAATTTAAATACTCATAGAGAAAAACTCCCTTTCTGGTCATAAATTTAATTTTTCATTATTATTGAATTCTTTTTTTATATGAAACAAATCATTTTCATTTAAATTTTTACATAAAGAATCAATGCTAGAAGCCATAAATCTAAAGTTATCGAGAAAACGTAAATAAAATGAATGATTTTTATCTATTGTAATTTTTTTAGATAATGAAATATAACGTTCTTTATTCAAAGGAATGACACCAATATGCCCATTCACTTCCTTTAATTCTTTAAATAAAAGATGGCAATCATAGCCGAAAAAATTATAAAAAAATATAGAAAAAAAATTTAGTCGCCTATATAATAAATTACATTTAGAATGAGCGGGTCCTCTATAATTACCAGTAAAGTGACAATTGTCTCTAATTCTATCATTAAAAGGTAAATGCTTACCACATATGTGACAATTTTCCTGAATTAATTGTTGAAGCTGCTCATCAAGTGTTAACAGATTCATTGGCTCATCATAAAAATATTTTTATATAATTCACTACATGTTTTTGTTAACGATATGACAAATTCCTTAGCACAGTTAGCTCCAACAAACTATTTGTAACAGCTTTGACTATCATCAAAAGAACATTTAATGTAGTAGGAGAAAGTTACTGGAACATGTTGATGAATATTTGTTGTTGAAGACATCATTGGATTAGAACTGCATGTTGCAATAGGTTATAAAATACTCTCAGACTCGACATAAATAACAAAAGGTGTTTCTAATTGTTGTTGATAATTTTTAAACTCGAGTGTATTTTTCTCAATAGATGGAAACTTTGTAACGACTTTATTGCACTCAATTTTGTGTAAATCACGCTGTTGTAATGTATAATAAATATTACAAATATAAATTTCATGTATATGTTTTGTTACAGAACTACTTAATCTTTATAAATTTTTAATATAGACAAAATGAAATTTATCATCCTTTTCCAAAGGCAATAGATTTACATGGTATTTTTTCACATTTTCTTAAATAGAATGGTTCTACAACCTCATATTTTTTATTAATGACTTCCAGTCCAAACATATTAATACTTATTTCACTATTTAGTTCTTCAAATAAATTTAACTCGTTCAATTTAGCTGGAAATTGCATAGTGCTAAAATTAAGCTGTCGTACATCACCAAACTCTAGCTCGACTATGGGTAGAGAAATATTATTAAGTTTATATGAAGATGTTCGTTCAGCATTTTGAATACAAGTTTGTAAAGCTGATACTAAACACCACTTCAAACAGAAGTTATCGTTATTTTGAATATTAATGCATGCTTTTTTTTTTCTTTGCTTTTCGGTAGTTTAATATATACGTATTAAACGTGTATATACGTATTGGTTCAAATTTATTGATATTTATTTCAATATGTAAAATCCTGATTTACGCCCAGCCACTGTCTTTTTCTTTGAAGTCTTCTGCTTGTTGTTGAATAATTTCTTTAGCCTTTCAAAAAAATCATTAAGATCATCTGCTTGTGTAATACTAAACATTCGAGTTTGAAAATATTTGATTGATATATTTTCAAACTCTTCTTCTGTTGGCTTTATATATTCGCCAAAAAGCTCAAAATTTACTTTTATAACGTTGTGCTTTTTTAATGATTGCATCAATAATTCAATTATACCGGTCTGAGCATTTTGCAGAAAATGTGATGGGTTTAGTATGCTTTCATCATCATTATCTTAATAACCATTTCTATTCTATTTTGAAAACATTTATCAATATGTCTAACATTAGATCTAATTACTACTGCCGCATTACTTTTATGCTTATTTGTTCGGATCTGGTAGTTCCACAAAGTGTTTGTAACGTTTGATTTGCACTTACTGCAAAATTTTACATTTTCCAAATTTTTTTGATATTACTACTATTTTTTTGATGATAAACTATCATTTCTATTAAATGATTTTTTACATATTTCACAATTATGTTTTAATTGTGTTTCACATTTATGTCCTTTTAAATTGTCAGAGCTTGTGAACACTTTTTCACATTTATCACATTCCAATTTAATTCATTTGTTTTCTGAACTAATTTTTTTTTTTTTTTTTAGTGTCCTTTTATATGAAAACAATATTAATTTAGTCTATAAATGACTTTAATTTAGTCTTAAATTCAGTGATTTAACAAGTCAACTCAAGAAGTCAATTGTATATATATACAAATTTTTCTAATTCTATATAGATTAACCTAAACTAACTAGATTGCATAATTTGAATGTATATATAACATATCAGAACATAAAATGAATATTGAGTTTTTCTAATGGATTACCACAATGTTGCATATTAATCAAATTATTACAAAATTTAAACTATATACCAACAAAATCATGATGTGAAAAATTGCTTGCACTTTTCATAATAGATGTTGAAGTATTTAAGATATACCCAAAATTTTTTATGTTATTTTATCATAACACTATATAAAAAAGTGAAACAGCAGTAGCAAATAATAAATTCATGGGAGAATCTTATAAAAGAAACGAACCTTCCAAATACATAGTATATGAAGACGCTAACAATTTATATGGATGGGCAATGATCCAGCATGACACCAAGTAAATTTTTTAATAATAAATATTAATTCTTTTCTCTTAATTTTAATTCAAAGTTGAAAATACTCCTATTATAGTATGATCTTCTAAATTTGTAAATATTGGCTTTTTTGTACACAAAAATTTTTTTTTAAGGCTTAATAAATAAATAAATAAATAAAATATATTTATCATAACAAAACATTTCATTTAAAATTATTTTGTATACATTTCTTTATGTACCTATTCAAATCAAACTTTTTTTTCAAGTAAATATTAAAGTTTAAACTTTAATAATAATAAACTTTAAAAACTTTTCATATCTTCACCTTACTAATTTTTTTCCATAAGGTTAGGAGAACTCAAATTGTTATAATAGAATGTAAATTTGACTTTTGGTAAATATGTTTAAACTTTTATAATAATTTTGTATTTAAACCAAACTTTGAAATTTTTAAACCAAACTTTAAAAACTATTCATATTTTTATCCTTATTTAAAATATTCAGCACCATAGCTTAAGCTTTTTAAATTTCAAATTAAAACATAACTGATATACTAACCACTAAGTTAAATTTAGAATAATCAATAAACTTTAATATTAATAAACTTTAAAAACTTTTAAACCAAACTTTAAAAACTTTTCATATCTTCACCCTACTAATTTTTTTCCATAAGGTTAGGAGAACTCAAATTGTTATAATAGAATGTAAATTTGACTTTTGGTAAATATGTTGAAACTTTTATAATAATTTTGTATTTAAACCAAGCTTTGAAATTTTTAAACCAAACTTTAAAAAGTTTTCATATTTTTATACCAATTTAAAATATTCAGCACTATAGCTTTTTTAATTTAAAATATCAGAGACACAATCCTTTTTACTCATTTTGCATACTTTTTCGACGAATATATGCAAATAATTTTTTTGCATACTTTTAGGAGAACTAAAAGCTTTGAAAAAGCTCCTCCTGCACCAGAACCAGCATATCCACACTACTCTTAAACATAAGCCATGTTTTTTTTTTTTTTTTTTACGAGGGTTGGTGGAAAACTCGACAGTCACCAAGAGGAACTGCACGTGCTTCCTCAAAGTAGTGTTGGACTTAAACCAACCAAAACCACCACCCTTTTAAAACCAGACTTTAGGATGGAACCTTTAATACGAATGTACAGTTTGGTTTTGGGGATAGGGATCTGGGAAGGATAATTGGGGAAATTGGCATTGCGAAATCTGGATTATGAGGGATATGTAGGAAAATTTGGAGGGGCATTTTGAAGAAAGATGTTAATTACCTTAGGGAACACATGCGATGGTATATGGTTGCACAAACGGGACGTGCGCATGACAAACGAATTTCCATAGGCTGTATTTCGCCATCTTAATGTGGTCACGGAAGTAGTAGCAAAACAGTACTAACGCGTTAATTATGGTCTTCTCATGATTGATAGGACCAGCCACGTAAACCAACCAGCCAACCTGATCTCATTAATGTTTTTTTATATCGTAGATTCAAAGTATTCATGCGCCAGAGTTATCATGAAATGGTATATCACTCTGGTTTGTTAAACATTTTGGATGTCCATGATAATAGCAACCGTAAAATTCAAATATTTCTTTAGTCTCTTCGCAAAATCCATCGACTTTAACATTTTCAATTTGTTTTTCTTTTCCATTAAATGCACATTTCAAATCAATTTTTCTCAAATTTTTTTCCTAAATAAGCCATTGCATGGCAATTTTTGACTGATTGTCTACCATCCTATATCCTTTTCTTGGTATAATACCTATAGTATTCGATTTGACAAAGTTTCTTCTATATACAAGATTACAGGCGGAAGCTTTTGTTGTTGCTTCTAAAAACGGTTCCACATTACATTCTTCTAAAAAAAAATTCTGAAAACCAGACATGCTTTAGTTAGAATTTCAAAATCATTTTTACAGTATTCTAAAATATCTTTTTCCATATTAAATTCTGAATTTCTATTTTCAGTTTCATACCACATTAAAAAATCATTACGCTCATCTGCTTTCATTGTATTAGAGTTATAGTATTTAATTGCTGGAAGTGTGCCAATGCAATTTTAATTTTCAATGTATTTGTAATTGTAATTTTAATAGATGTGGAAAATAATCCTTTTTCAAATTGATCGATAAATTAAAACTTTTGGTAATTTTGCCAAGGCCATAGGAAAGTAGTTCATAGAATCAATAAATTTAATATTATTAATTATCATAGCAATAATTTTTGTACCCCGCATAATTAACTTTGGTTCAAGTACAGTTTTATTGAGTTTATAATTCAGAATAAATTGATGGTCAAACGCCTGTCCATTATTAGCAATTATAACAATCTTTTTGAATTCCTTCCTTAATTTTAAAATAAATTCCATGAAATCCTCTATCACATTTTTTGTTTTAAAAATTATTTCTCTTAATTTACATTTTTGACAGAAGTATAGAGAATCAATGTTTATACATCTAAAGCATCTCAGTTGAGCCACACATAAACTTGGAACATGTTCTTTTATTTTTGTAGAGTTAATTTATCTAGAACAATTTATGTAAAACCACTAGTTAGAATAATATGTAAAAAATCTAGATTTCATAACAGTCTTCCATTATTTCGTAATTTAAAAATTTTACCTATTGGATACTTACATTGCTATAAAGTTGTAAGAATATTTTTTATAAAATCAGGTCACTTAAATCACAGTTTTTCAGAAATTTATGCACTTCGTTCTAACTTTCTTGCATTAGTAATGGTTCCGAAGTTTCGTACTACAGCTTTTGAAAACTTTTTTTCTGTTACATCGTGCCGATTATATAATAAACTTCCTTCTGAAACACGTAGTATCAGAACTCTGCCCAAATTCAGTAAACAAGTGAAGTCTTAGTTATTAAACAAGACTAATAATGAGGTGGAAGGATTGTTCAATATTGCAATTTAACTGAAATATGTAAATTTTCTATAATTATAAATATTAGTAAACCTTGTACACTTTTGAATTTTAAGGTTTCTTTTAAATTTCTTTTTTGGAATTTTCCTTTAAATTTCTTTTTTTGGAATTTTCTTTTTAATTGTTTTTAATATACTTAATAATTACTATTATATAATTACTAATAATTACTACTACTATCAATTTATCAGTTGTAAATTACATCAAAATCTATTTATATGTATATTTTCTCTTTTTTTGTTTTTTAATGAATCCCCACACATAATGTTTTTCATGATTTTGATATGTATATTTTTAGCTTTTTTTAAATATATTCTGAGTAGCATTTGATACTATTTTTATTTAAATAATTATTACTTAAAAATAAAAAATGTTACAAACATTTAACATAAATTGAACCAGCTGGTGAGTTTTGACAGCAAGGTCAACTTTTCTAACACCTATGTTCATTTTTCTTAGAATACGGAATATGGCATTCTGCACAATAAAATGCTGTGCAAAAAGTTGCTGTGAGTGAAGTAATGAAGTTATTATATTGCAATGATTATTATGGTACAGCAAGTTAATTTTTTTTTCCATTATTAAATCCTTCAAATATTACTTTTTCACCTTGTTCCATATTTATATACAACAATTTTGTGTTTATGTAAAAATTTTTGAAATTGATTCAATTCACGAATTCCGCAACCTTCAGATGGAATTGTTATTTTTGATGTTTTTAATAATTTTAAAGCTATTAAAGTTTGAAGTTTTCCTATATTTTTTCGAATTTTTTCATATTCAATAAATTTTTCAATTTTAGCTATTGAAACAACAAGTGCACGTGGTAGACATAAATTTTCGCTTTTTTTATTGTTATTACTTTCCCCTTTTAGCATTCCTCTTTATAATTTGAATATTTATTATTTCTACCTCTACCAGAGGGTAATCTAACACGGGTAACTGTTAAACAAAAAGTGTCTGTACTTAAGCCTATAGACATAAAATAAAAATAGTTTATTATTAGATGAAACAAAAAATGCATTATAAATAACTACCTTCAGAATTACTTTGAAAAACATTAGAAATTACATCCCAAACGTCGCTAAATATAAGTTCATGAGCGCATCTAAAACTGAGGTACGCAGGACCTTGATGTTCAAAGCTCTCTCCACAAAATGTTAACCCAATCTTATCAGTGAAATTCACATCTTTTACAGCAATCCTGATTATTTGATGTTTAGCATCCTTAATCGAGCTAATACGTTCTCTATTTTCAGGTATGGATTTAATTACAAATATTATTTTATGGCCGTTCATATTAAACCGTTTAACAAATACCGAATTTTCGCTTTCTTTTATGTAAGGCGTTATAGTTTCGGTAAGAAACCTTTGTAAAATAATTTTTTTTCGATATTTTCTTTATATGAATTTCAGATGTTAAATGCTTGAATAACAGCTAGCATTAAATTTTAAATAAATATTCATTCTCTTAAAAATGACGCTTTAATAAATTTTAGTTGTTTTAATTAGAATCCCATCTTAATCCTATCTTAAGATGTAAATAGAAAATTCTATGCAACATTGTAATTTTCAAACTACAATGTAATTTAAAACTTATCTGTTAGATCTAAAGATATAAATTGTAATATAATGACACTATAATAAATTATATTTCATTAATAATTAGATTCTCATCTTATACTTATTTTAAATAGAAAATAGTATTACAACATTGTAATCAAACGGCAATTTAATAAATTACCCCTTTTCTGCATAAAAAATATTAGCAACATTGTAATCAACTGACATTTTGATAGATTTTACCCTTTCCACTTAGAAAATATTTGCAAGAGTATCACTAGTTATAAATTTTTTATTTTGTTTTAATATTACTCGAAATTTTTATATAAATGCATCAAGATTTTATAAAAATATCAGTTTAATTTGAAACAAGCAGGATGCCACAGGAATTTGACAAGGTTTACGTGTTGGATGACGTAACCATTCAGGCTCAAATTCCCACAAAACAGTAGAAGATGGCGAAAATGCCACTTTATCATGACCAGCAAAAACAACAACAACAACAGTAACATCATTAACAAGAGCAACAACAACAACATTCATGTTATCAGCCACCAAAGCAAATCGAACAATTGCTGGCGCAGCATTTTGCATATCACGAAACAAAATCAAATTCCACCAAAAAAAGAAAACTGGTGGCATTATTTAATTCAAAAAAAACCCTTTAAATAAATTTTTAAATGTTAAAAATATGGAGCCAAGATATGGAGTCAAGGCTCTATAAAATACATAAAATTAAAAAAATAAACACCGTTTACGGTGAAAAATGGGTCTTCGAGACCCTAAATAATATATTACATTTATACAGCAAAAAAAAGTTGCGGTATTTGAAGATGATCATTTCCGAGAGGAAATCGAAAAAATTACTTCTTTCCTCGTAAACGAGGAAAATGAGTTAATTTTAAAAGAAGAACTGATTTTTTTTTTGATTTTCAATTCGCCACAAAACAATAATTTTAGTTAAAGTTTTTATGTTATAGAATCATTATATACTAAGAATTATGTTTTTTGTATTGAGAATTTTTTATAAAGAATTTGTTCAATAGAAAATTTTGTACTGTTCTAAATTTTTTTTCATTTTTCAGATGTTTGCATTATATTTTATTTTTCAGATGTTAGGATTTTATTTTATTTTTCAGATGTTATCAAGTTTTTCAGATCCTTATTAAAGTTTTATTTTATATATTATTATATATTATCAGATATTAAACAATATTTGTTGAATTTATCCATGTGTTATGTTTTTCATCAAACCCAAGCCATTTAACAAAATTACCTTTTTTCTTTAAAATTTTCTCGACAAGATATACGTTTGGGTGTTTAACATATGTGAGTTTCTCTTCATAAAATCCACCAAATATTGAATCATTTTTATAATCAATCAGATGATATGTGATCGGATAGGTACTGTACACTTTGATAATTTTAAAAATTTCAGTATTCGAATTCGGTTGATAATCTTTTTCAAAAATTTTTTTGTATTTACTTATTCTAACATAGTCTCCAACTTTATATTTAGCTTTTAGAGAAATTTCAGGTTGCATGTAACCATTTTTGAAAATAAATTTTTCGTTTTTCTTAGAAATTTCTCCAAGGGGGTAATTTAGTTGTTCTATGTTTAATGAAATTATAGGTGTTTAATAAAGATTGCAATATATTAATCCATTTGTAGTGTCCTTGTAAACTAAATATTTTCCACATTAAATTTTTCAAAGTTTGATTAAAGCGTTCTACAATAGATGCTTTCATTTCAGAGTAAGTATGATAGTGATTAATACTCTTCTTTACAAATTTGGAATATCGAATAAATTTTGGAATATCGAATTGAAAAATTCTTTACCTTGATCTGAATGAATGTTTTTCGGTAATTTTTTAGCTCGTTTTATAATTTTTTTTAAAGCATTTAAAACATTACTACCGGTTTTAGTTTTAATTGGTTCAGCATAAGCATATTTAGAAAATATATCTATAACGGCTGATTCAACAACATTTCCATTTACTGAGGGCACTGCTCAAGGGCAAGAGGGCAATAGTCAGTGAGGGCAATAGTCTTTACTGAGGGCAATAGTCAGTGTACAAAATGAGGAGGAGTTAAGGGAAACTAAAGAATTCATACCATCGTTTTAAGTCTTAGATGAAGATACCAATGAGCAACAAATTTGGGAAATAAATAACCAAGAAGGAGATCCTGACTATTTTGCAGAATTTTTTAGAAATAATTTATATCTTAAAATAATATATAAGAATATTTGTATAAATGTATATGTATCTATAAGTATTTTATAATAAAAACAAATTAAATAAATTAAATAAATTTTACAAATTTTTCATTTATTGTTGTTCTTGACTAAAATATTACAAATTTTATTTTCTAGTAGTACAGGTATTTCAAAAAACAATCTAGAATAATTGCATTGAACGCTATAAAGTTGTATTGGAATATATGTATATTCCTTCGTGCAATTTCAGAACATGTTTTCTTGACACGTTTTTATATATTTAATAATCAATCAATATAATATATCAATATCTACCTATCAATATATTTTCCTTTTCTTTTTGAGTCTGTCATTTTATGGGCCATCCAGAAGCTTCTTGTTGAATCTTTATAAATTTGTTCATCATTTTAGTGAATAAACCCTCAATACCATTGCAATTGCCATATTTTACTGTTTCGTATTCCCAAATTTCAAAAATATTTAAAAGATTATACCCTTTTTCAATTGCATATCACGAAACAACATCAAGTTCCACCAAAAAAAGAAAACTGGTGGAATTATTTAATTAAAAAAAAACATTTAAAAAAATTTTTAAAGGTTAAAGATATGGAGCCAAGTAGGCTCTATAAAATACATAAAATTAAAAAAATAAACGCCGTTTACGGTGAAAAATAGGTCTTCGACACCCTAAATAATATTACATTTATACCGCAACAAGAAGTTGCGGTATTTGAAGATAATGATTTCCGAGAGGAAATCGAAAAAAATACTTATTTCCTCGTAAACAAGGGAAATGAGTTAATTTTAAAAGAAGAACATGGCGATTTTCAATTCGCCACAAAACAATAATTATAGTTTAAGTTTTTATGTAATAGAATTATTATATGTATACTAAGAATTATGTTTTTTATATTAAGAATTTATTATAAAGAATTTGTTCAATAGAAAATTTTATTTCAAAAAAATTTTGTACTGTTCTAAATTTATTTTCATTTTTCAGATGTTGGGATTATCTTTTATTTTTCAGATGTTAGGATTTTATTTTATTTTTCAGATGTTATCAAGTTTTTCAGACCCTTATTAAAGTTTTATTTTACAAATATTAAACAATATTTGTTGAATTTATCCATGTGTTATGTTTTT
This sequence comes from Poecilobothrus nobilitatus, assembly GCA_947095535.1. Lineage (NCBI taxonomy): Eukaryota > Metazoa > Arthropoda > Insecta > Diptera > Dolichopodidae > Poecilobothrus > Poecilobothrus nobilitatus. The sequence continues at coordinate 143,824,047 of OX352774.1, read as the reverse complement.
CGTCAAACCCAAGCCATTTAACAAAATTGCCTTTTTTCTTTAAAATTTTCTCGACAAGATATACGTTTGGGTGTTTAACATATGTGAGTTCCCCCTAATAAAATCCACCAAATTTTGAATCATTTTTATAATCAATCAGCTGTAATGTAATCGGATAGGTACTGTTTACTTTGATAGTTTTAAAAATTTTAGTAGACAAATTCGGTTGATAATCTTTTTCTAAAGGTTTTTTGTATTTACTTATTCTAACATAGTCTCCAACTTTCTATTTAGCTTTTAGAGAAATTTTAGATTGCATGTAACCATTTTTTAAAATAAATTTTTCGTTTTTCTTAGTAATTTTTCCAGGGGGTAATTTAGTTGTTCTATGTTTAGTGGAATTATAGGTGTTTAATAAAGATTGCAATATATTAATCCATTTGTAGTTTCCTTGTAAACTAAATATTTTCCACATTAAATTTTTCAAAGTTCGATTAAAGCGATCTACAATAGATGCTTTCATTTCAGAGTAAGTATGATAGTGATTAATACCCTTTTTTACAACAAAATTTTGGAATATCGAATTGAAAAATTCCTTACCTTGATCTGAATGAATGTTTTTAGGTAAGTTTTTAGCTCGTTTTATAATTTTCTTTAAAGCATTTAAAACATTACCACCGGTTTTAGTTTTATTGGTTCAGCATAAGCATATTTAGAAAATATATCTATAACGGTTACATATATTTAAAACTTTTGCATAAGGAATCATTTCCACTAGATCAATTTGCCACGTATAATTTACTGCTTTCTGCTTGACTTTCCTTCTATGATACTTTTTCTAGCTGGTCTATGTATTTCTTTTACTATTTGAGATTTTGACATGGGTTTTTCACCATCTAACTAGTTTTAAAAACCAATTTTACAATTCTTTATTTATATACTCTGAAAACTATGAATTTTGACTGGGTTCTACAGTATATAACGCAGCTCAATTTTACTGGCAAAACATTTTTAATTCAATTTTGCTAAGATATTTTCCAAAAAAAAAAAAATTAAATAAAATAAAAAAATAAAAATAAAAAATGAAAGCTGATTCAACAACATTTCCATATACTGAGGGCACTGCTATAGATGAGGGTCAAGTTGATGAAATTACATCTACTGTAGATGAGGAGGAATTAATGGAAACTGAAGAATTCATACCACTGTTTCAAGTCTTAGATGAAGATGCAGATTAGCAACAAATGTGGAAAATAAATAACCAAGAAGGAGATCCTGACTATTTTGCAGAATTTTTTAGAAATAATTTAATAATAGCCTAAAATAATATATAAGAATATTTGTATAAATGTATATGTATGTATAAGTATTTCATAATAAAAACAAATTAAATAAATTTTACAAATTTTTCGTTTATTGTTGTTCTTGACTAAAATATTACAAATTTTATTTTCTAGTAGTACAGGTATTTCAAAAAACAATCTAGAATAATTGCATTGAACGCTATAAAGTTGTATTGGAATATATATTCCTTCGTGCAATTTCAGAACATGTTCTCTTGACACGTTTTTATATATTTAATAATCAATCAATATAATATATCAATATCTACCTATCAATATACTTTCCTTTTCTTTTTGAGTCTGTCATTTTATGGGCCATCCAGAAGCTTCTTGTTTAATCTTTATAAATTTGTTCATAATTTTAGTGAATAAACCCTCAATACCATTGCAATTGCCATATTTTACTGTTTCGTATTCCCAAATTTCATAAATTTCATCAATTATCGAAGTTTCTAGTAATGCTCTGTCATCGTCTGTACGTTTACAGTATTTTCCTTGATTTTTTTGTTTACTACAAGTGTTACATAGTGAGAATATCAATTTATTATTTTGTTTGACAGGTAACACGGGGTGTAATAGATTTGTTGGTGGTAAAATTTTATATTTAACAATACCGTCAATAGTCATTCTGTTTAACTTAGAGCAGGCATCTTCTCCAACATATATCTTAGGAATGTTTATGGGAAATTTCCTTCGTTTGCAAACATATGGGTATAAGGAACATACATCTATGTATTTAATTTTTTCCCCTTGTTTACATTTATAATATGTGTAAGTATTTTCCGTTCTTCCGCCATAAAATACATCACGAGGTTTAAAAGAAACTAAATTAATTAATGAATGATTTTCTAAATATCTCATATTTTCATTGTATCTCATTAGCTCCCGGAATTCACATTCCCACATCTCAATAACTTTATATCCACATGATTTGATAAACTCTGATCTCATTGGGTACAGTTAATCACCTATACTCCTCCAAGCGATGTACCCGGGCAACGTTACCTGCCATCCTCAAACTAGATGTTGTTTTTGGAGACAGATAATCGGCTGATTATAGGTGTACACTCATGACAAGGTGTGAAAGTAAACCGTGCCGAGAGCTGAATGGTACCAAGTGTATAAAGATGGTATCGCTAACGGTCTCCTTGGGGCACCATGGGCCACCCCATTGTAAGTAGCCTTGCATGTATACGGGAGCTGTGCATATGTCGACCGACCTTTCAGTTTGGCGAGAAAGGGAACAAAAATGAAAAAAATTATAAAAAAACAAACAAACATCAACTCATAAACTTCTGAAGATGAGTTACTTGTCTCCAATCAGGAGACTATTATCGGTACCAGCCCAGGTATTCCGGCAGCAACGAAACTAGGACTCAGCCAAGGTCCTGCAAAAGTTTTAGTGCCTGTTGGTGGAGGAAGCACCTGCCATAGTACTTTAAACCCATCAGGTTCAAATAGTAGTGGAAATACCAGTCATAGTATTTCCACCACTAAAAAGAATTTGAGTAGAAGCTCTGGATCGGCTTTGAAGAAACAGTACCAAAAAGCTAAGTTCATGTTGGGGAAGATAGCCCAGAACGAAGCCAAAGGTATTGTTAACGAAAGGGATCCAAAAGACAAGAAGAAATATAGCGAGATTGTGCGACCGTATGAATGGCACAATTCCGAAAAAGATTTATCTAAAAGGAATAGTTCACGGGATGGGACCAGTCCCTGGCAGAAAGAACTAAGGTGCCTAGGATGAATCTACATAGCAGTTCGAAAACTGTAGCACATAAAAATTACAATGATATTGTAAAAGACAGTTTATGTGTTGCAGTTGTCAACGAGAGAGCCAGTGACAAGAAAGTTTCCAATGACCTGTGGATCAAGCTTGCGGCGAAACTTTCCGAGATCGTCAATAACTTCATCCTAGGAGATGCAGGAGGACAACTCCCTTCTTTTGATTCATCCGACATAGTCAGGGGCTACAGGGTAATCAGATGCGAGGATTAGTTTTCGTCGGATTTCTTTAGCAAAAGCGTTGCTAAGATTGGCAATACCCGGGAGGAAGCCAAAATTGGAATAATCCCAGCTAGCGAACTCCCTAGGAGACCTAGAGCCCGTATCTGGTTGCCTAGGATAAAGATAAGCGGCGAAAATCTCCTCGAGTTTCTCCGCTTGCATAACCCGACGGTTCCAAAGGGGAACTGGTCGGTGATAACGAAGGAGAAATCGTCAGATGAACTGCTATATAAGGAGTCTGCAGCAGCTTGTTGTGAGGTAAGCGATGCGAGTGGTGCAGATTAACCTAAAGCACTCGAAGTGCGCCTCAGATAATCTGCTAATTCTCCTAGGTGAGGAGGACTTATATACAGCCCTCTTTCAAGAGTCATGGGTCAACACCTTTAAGATTGTAGGGTTAAATACCTGTGACTATAATCTATTCTATAATCTATGTAGATTTAGAAATAGGTAAGCCAAGAACTTGTATTCTATTAAAAAAAAATATAAGTGCACATCTCTGTTCTAATTTTAGTTATGAAGATTTGAAAGCTGTCAAACTGGAGATGCGTCATAATGTGAACGTGTATATAAGTTCCGTGTATATGCCACATGATGAACGTGCTCCACCGTCTCAGTTCCAGCAGTTGGGTAGCTCGGAAATGAATGCACGAGGTGAGTCATTATTTGATTTTATTTTAAATAGCAACCTAAATATATGCAATAGGGGCAGTAATCCCACTTTCATATTTCCAAGCTCGGATAGTTTTCCAGGTTAGGCAGATGTGTTAGATATTACATGTATTAGTAATAACGAAACCCTAAATATAGAGAAATGGCAAGTATGCGAGAAAAGGCCTTTTTCGGACCATAATTGGATTCTTTTCAATATTAATATTAAGCCTGAAAATCCCAAGCCCCACAGAAATCCCAGGGCTACCGACTGGAGGAAATTCAGAAAAGTAGCTAGAAAAAAACTAATAAAAAAACTAATAACTAACTCAGATATCGCAACTGAAAACGAGTTAGAAAAGAGAACTGACATGTTTGCAAGGGCTATGGAGGTTGGGGGTCAGGGGTCATTCAAAGTGGCATGTCCTATTAAGCGTAGCAAAAAGACATACCCGGTCTGGTGGAATGAGAACTTAAGTAACATAAGAAAGGAAACTAGGGACGCCTGCAATATCTGCTACAGGCAGAATAAATGGTAACTCTATAAGGACCAACTTAGGGAATATAAGAGAGCAATCCGACTGGCTAAAATCAATCATGGAATGATTATTGTGAATCAATTGAAAGTACTAGAGACTCAGCCAGACTTAGCAAAGTTTTATTTAGAAAACACTCCAATCCTTCCTTCCTGAGAACTGCGGAAGGGAATTTGACTGATTCAGCCGCTGAAACCCTAGATCTTATAGTGTCTTCCGATTTTCCAGGATGCATTAAGAACGCTCATGTGATTAAACAAGCGGTTGACACTAACGTTCGAAGTGGCCCTGACGAATAGGTTAGCTCAGTTATAATGGAGGTAAAAAAAAGCTGCTAAAAATTTTAGACCGATCAGTCTATCATCCTTTTTATTGAAAGTTCTCGAAAGAACACGAGTTAGTGCTTAGGAGAGTGCTAGAGAGTACTCGACTATGTAAGTACCAACAAGCCTATTGTAAGGGCAAATCAACAGAGACTGCACTGAGTGAACTAGTGCGGGACGTGGAACAATCGATTCAGTTATACATTAGCCACCTTTCTAGACATAGAAGGAGCCTTCAATAATGTGCATGTAGCGGCCATACAGAATTCACTGGAAGAACTAGGTGCAGAAACTGTCCTTAGTCAGTGGATTATTAATATGTTGCAATCAAGAGAGATCCAGTCGGTACTTGGTAAACCATAAAATTACTAGAAGAATAAGTAGTGGCACACCCCAAGGCGGGGTGTTATCACCACTACTGTGGCTTCTGGTAATGAATGGAATACTGAAAGAACTGCAAGATGAGGGAATCAAAGCAATTGCATACGCAGATAATTTAGCAGTATTATGTCTGGAAAGTTTCTTGACATAATTAGTGTAATTATGGAAAGAGCTTTAAGAAGGGTTAGTAGATGGGCCAATGGATGTGGCCCCTGCGTCAATCCGGACAAAACTGATCTAATGCTATTCACAAACAAACAAAGATACCGGAATTCACCAAGCCTAGACTGGATGGTGTATATATGAATTTAGGCCCCAGTGTCAAATACCTAGGAGTGGTACTTGATACGAAACTGAAGTGGAGACTTAATAGTGAAGAAAAACTCTAGTACATTCTTGTACTAAAATGTTAGGTAAAAAATGGAGATTAAAGCCAAGAAAAGCTTTATGGATGTACACAGCTATAGTACACCCCATTCTTAGCTACGGATCATTAGTCTGGTGGCCAGCGCTGGAGAAGGAGTATATCCAAACCAAACTTGGTAAAGTACAGAGAGGTGCATGTATAAGCATTACGGGTCTGTTGAGATTGACTCCGAGTAATGCACTAGATGCACATTTTTATCTCCTCCCCGTTGACCTCCATATAAAATTTGTAGCCTGTTGCAGTGCGGTCAGACTCAGAGAAAATGGGCACTGGCGCACAAAACCTTATGGACATAGCAGTATTCTAAGCTCGATAGCTTGGGATCTGCCAGATTCCACAGACTACACTATTCCAAGTTTGGAAATTGTTAAGAATTTCAAAGTAAAGATTCCATCAAGAAGAGAATGGAAACAAGGAAACGCTTTGGGTGAAGTAGACACTCACTCACTCACACTCTTCACTGATGGGTCAAAAATGGACTGCGGTGTGGGTGAAAAACTCAAAATAGAACATGCTTTCAGACTTCCCAATAAATCCAGTGTATTTCAAGCTGAAATGCTAGGAATCTGGAAAGCATGCCAAATACAATACTTCTCTGGGGGAAGCATTGCCATTGTCACTGATAGTCAAGCAACAATCGCGGCTCTTAACTCTGCTCACATCATCATTCATGATAACATCCAAGCTTGTCAGAAAATGCTCTGATGAGCTTAAGAATATAAGCTATCAATACAATGTTACATTACTGTGGGTTCCGGAACATACAAACATCACAGGAAATGAACATGCTGATGAATTAGCAAGAAGGAGTTCCAATCTGAATGCTTCACTGGAAGAACGGGTGGATCCACCAATAAAGAGCGTTAAAAAGGATATCTTTGTACACTTTTCATCCCTAGCGAAAAGAAGGTGGAAAGAATTAACCTTATGCCGTACGACCAAGAAAATATAGCCGACGTACAACAATAAAAGAACGGACAACCTGTTGAAGCTATCTCGGCGGGAAATAGCCAGACCAATAGGTGTGTTCACGGGACACTGGCCAATTGGCGAACATGCGGCCAGGTCAGGTATTCCATTCAACACATCATCCTGCAGTTGTGGTGAACAGAATGAGAAAGAAATCATTATAGACTTCACGTGTAAATGCCCAGCGCTGGCCAGGGTCAGAAGAGCAGCTCTGGGTAGCCATGATTTTAACGATCTTAGCGATCTAGCGTCTAAGCAACATGCAGAAATGGTAAGATTCCTGAATGCCGCGAAATGGATCTGAAATTAAATCCGTTATAGCCTAATCATAAGCCATGTGGTCACGGAAGTGGTAGCAAAACGGTGCTAAACCGCTAATTATGGTCTTGCCATTTTTGACAGGACCAGCCACGTAAACCAACCAACCTGATCTCATTAATGTTTTTTCATATCGTAGATTCAAAGTATCGCCAGAGTTACCATGTAATGGTATATCCCTCTGGTTTGTTAAAGATTTTGGATGTCCATGATAATAGCAACCGTAAAATTCAAATATTTCTTTAGTCTCTTCGCAAAATCCATCGACTTTAACATTTCCGATTTGTTTTTCCAAATCTTTTTCCCAAATAAGTCATTGCATGGCAATTTTTGACTAATTGTCTTCAATCCTATATCCTTTTCTTGGTATAATACCTATAGTATTCGATTTGACAAAGTTTCTGCTATATACAAGATTACAGGCGGAAGCTTTTGTTGTTCCTTCTAAAAACGGTTCCACATTACATTCTTCTAAAAAAAAACTTCTGAAAACCAGACATACTTTAGTTAGAATTTCAACATTATTTTTACAGTATTCTAAAATATCTTTCTCCATATTAAATTCTGAGTTTCTATTTTGTTTATACTTTATTAAAAATTCATTACGCTCATCTACTTTCATTGTATTAGAGTTATAGTATTTAATTGCTGGAAGTGTGCCAATGTAATTTTAATTTTCAATGTATTTGTAATTGTAATTTTAATAGATGTGGAAAATAATCCTTTTTCAAATTGATCGATAAATTAAAACTTTTGGTAATTTTGCCAAGGCCATAGGAAAGTAGTTCATAGAATCAATAAATTTAATATTATTAATTATCATAGCAATAATTTTTGTACCCCGCATAATTAACTTTGGTTCAAGTACAGTTTTATTGAGTATATAATTCAGAATAAATTGATGGTCAAACGCCTGTCCATTATTAGCAATTATAACAATCTTTTTGAATTCCTTCCTTAATTTTAAAATAAATTCCATGAAATCCTCTATCACATTTTTTGTTTTAAAAATTATTTCTCTTAATTTACATTTTTGACAGAAGTATAGAGAATCAATGTTTATACATCTAAAGCATCTCAGTTGAGCCACACATAAACTTGGAACATGTTCTTTTATTTTTGTAGAGTTAATTTATCTAGAACAATTTATGTAAAACCACTAGTTAGAATAATATGTAAAAAATCTAGATTTCATAACAGTCTTCCATTATTTCGTAATTAAAAAATTTTACCTATTCGATACTTATATTGCTATAAATTTGTAAGAATATTTTTTATAAAATCAGGTCACTTAAATCACAGTTTTTCAGAAATTTATGCACTTCGTTCTAACTTTCTTGCATTAGTAATGGTTCCGAATTTTTGTACTACAGCTTTTGAAAACTTTTTTTCTGTTACATCGTGCCGATTATACAATAAACTTCCTTCTAAAACACGTAGTATCAGAACTCTGCCCAAATTCAGTAAACAAGTGAAGTCTTGGTTATTAAATAAGACTAATAATGAGGTGGAAGGATTGTTCAATATTGCAATTTAACTGAAATATGTAAATTTTCTATAATTATAAATATTAGTAAACCTTGTACACTTTTGAATTTTAAGGTTTCTTTTAAATTTCTTTTTTTTGGAATTTTCCTTTAAATTTATTTTTTTGGAATTTTCTTTTTAATTGTTTTTAATATACTTAATAATTACTATTATATAATTACTAATAATTACTACTACTATCAATTTATCAGTTGTAAATTACATCAAAATCTATTTATATGTATATTTTCTGTTTTTTTGTTTTCTAATGAATCCCTACACATAATATTTTTCATGATTTTGATATGTATATTTTTAGCTTTTTTTGAATGTATTCTGAGTAGCATTTGATACTATTTTTATTTAAATAATTATTACTTAAAAATAAAAAATGTTACAAAATCCATCGTATCCATTTACTATAGGAAAAATTTAGAATTTAGTGAAATTGTAATTACTTTTAAAAATTATGAATAAATGAAATGAAATGAAATGAAGGTCTGGGGTTCAAACCCCGGCTGGATCATATAGATTAATAAAAAGTAATAAAAAAATAATAAATTTCTTCTTGTCTTGTTTCTAAATCATAAAATACGTAAATGGAGTTTTCAAAATTTTAGTTTTCTTTTGTCTTGCTAAATGAAGCATTTATGGTTTTCAGGAACATGATTGTCGCAAATTTTACAATAATATTCTCCACATATGTATATGAATCTTACAACTTTTATGAACTTTGAAACAAGATTTGCATTTTTTAATTTCTTTACAGATGCTTCCATTTTTTGAACTGGAAGCCTTATGATTTTCAAAACATGATTGACCACGAAATGCGCGATTGCACTGCATACGTAAAATATTTTTAACATTAATTGAACCAGCTGGTGCGTTTTAACAGCAAGGTCAACTTTTCTAACACCTATGTTCATTTTTCGTAGAATACGGAATATGGCATTCTGCACAATAAATAAAATGCTGTGCGAAAAGCTGCTGTGAGTGAAGTAATGAAGTTATTACATTGTAATGATTATTATGGTATAGCAAGTTAATTTTTTTTTCCATTATTAAATCCTTCAAATATTACTTCTGCACCTCTTGTTCCATATTTTTATACAACAATTTTGTGTTTATGTAAAAATTTTTGATTCAATTCACGAATTCCGCAACCTTTAGATGGAATTGTTATTTTTGATGTTTTTAATAATTTTAAAGCTGTTAAGTTTGAAGTTTTCCCATATTTTTTCGAATTGTTCCATATTCAATAAATTTTTCAATTTTAGCTATATTAAAACAACAAGTGCACGTGGTAGACATAATATATTATCGGTGTTTTTTATTGTTATTATTCCTTTCCTTTTTAAGCATTCCTCTTTATAATTTGAATATTTATTATTTCTACCTCTACCAGTGGGTAATCTAACAGGGGGAACTATTAAACAAAAAGTGTCTGTACTTAAGTTTATAGATGTAAAATAAAAATAGTTTATAATAAATGATTATAAATAACAAAAAATGCATTATAAATAACTACCTTCAGAATTACTTTGAAAAACATTAGAAATTACATTCCAAACGTCGCTAAATTTAAGTTCATGAGCGGATCTAAAACTGAGATACGCAGGACCTTGATGTTCAAAGCTATCTCCACAAAATATTTACCCAATCTTATCAGTGAAATTCACATCTTTCACAGCAATCCTGATTATTTGATGTTTAGCATCCTTAATCCAGCTAATTGGTTCTCTATTTTCAGGTACGGATTTAATTACAAATTTTATTTTATGGCCGTTCATATTAAACCGTTTAACAAATGCCGAATTCTCGCTTTCTTTTATGTAAGGCGTTATAGTTTTGGTAAGAAACCTTTGTAAAATAATTTTTTTCGACATTTTCTTTATACAATTTCAGATGTTAAATGCTTGAATAACATAATAATATTAAATTTTCAATAAATATTCATTCTCTTAAATTAAAATGACCCTTTAATAAATTTTAGTAGTTTTAAATCCTAATGCATTCCATCAAAATCCTATCTTATGATCCTATTCCTAAATCCCATCAAAAATCCTATCTTAAGATGTAAATAGAAAATTCTATGCAACATTGTAATTTTCAAACTACAATGTAATTTAAAACTTATCTTAAAGGTATAAATTGTAATCAAATCACACTATAATAAATTATATTTCATTAATAATTAGATTTTCATCTTATACGTATTTTGAATAGAAAATAGTATTACAACATTGTAATCAAACGGCAATTTAATAAATTACCCTTTTTCTGCATAAAAAATATTAGCAACAGTGCAATCAACTGACATTTTTGATAGATTTTACCCTTTCCACTTGGAAAACATATGCAAGAGTGTCACTAGTTCTAAAGTTTTTATTTTGTTTTGATATTACTCGAAATTTGTATATAAATGCATCGAGATTTTATAAAAATATCAGTTTAATTTGAAACAAGCAGGATGCCACAGGAATTTGACAAGGTTTACGTGTTGGATGATGTAACCATTCAGGCTTAAATTCCTACAAAAAGAAGAAGATGGAGAGCAACAACAACAACATTTATGTTATCAGCCACCACAGCAAATCGAACAATTGCTGGCGCAGCATTTTGCATATAACGAAACAACATCAAATTCCACCAAAAAAAGAAAACTGGTGGAATTATTTAATTCGAAAAAAAACATTTACAAAAATTTTTTAAAGTTTAAAGATATGGAGCCAAGTAGGCGCTATAAAATACATAAAATTAAAAAAATAAACACCGTTTACGGTGAAAAATGGGTCTTCGAGACCATAAATAATATTATCTTTATACCTCAACAAAAAGTTAAACGGCAAACCCAAGCCATTTAACAAAATTACCTTTTTTCTTTAAAATTTTCTCGACAAGATATACTTTTGGGTGTTTAACATATGTGAGTTCCTCCTCATAAAATCCACCAAATTTTGAATCATTTTTATAATCAATCAGCTAATATGTGATCGGATAGATACTGTTTACTTTGATAATTTTAAAAATTTCAGTAGACAAATTCGGTTGATAATCTTTTCCAAAAGTTTTTTTGTATTTACTTATTCTAACATAATCTCCAACTTTCTATTTAGCTTTTAGAGAAATTTTAGGTTACATATAACCATTTTTGAAAATAAATTTTTCGTTTTTCTTAGAAATTTTTGCAGGGGGTAATTTAGTTGTTCTATGTTTAGTGGAATTATAGGTGTTTAATAAAGATTGCAATATATTAATCCATTTGTAGTTTCCTTGTAAACTAAATATTTTCCACATTCAATTTTTCAAAGTTTGGTTAAAGCGTTCTACAATAGATGCTTTCATTTCAGAGTAAGTATGATAGTGATTAATATACCTTGATCTGAATGAATGTTTTTCGGTAAGTTTTTAGCTCGTTTTATAATTTTCTTTAAAGCATTTAAGTAGGTAAAGAGGCAGTCTGTCATGGGACAAAATCATGCCATATCGCTCCGATGTTGCACGACCTACATTTTGATTGATGGGTTAATTATAGGTCATTTTTGGTTAGTAGGTCAAAAACTTGTTTTGATTGTTTTGGTTTTGGTTGCAAGATAGGTTATAAGTGTGGGTTGATAACTTATAAGTTCCAAGTGGTTGTATAGTAGGAAGTGAAGGTTGTTGGTACTGTGGAAGTTGTCAGGCAAGGTTAATGAACTGAATAAGTTTAGGATAATTAGGTTTTTTCAAAAAATTGATTGGTACTGTTTAATAGGATATCATACAAATAGTAAGAAAATAATTTTTTTTCAAGTCAAATCAATTTTTTTATTTTTTCTTCGCATGCTTAATAAAATACATGTATGTAGGTAAAAATAGATATAAAAGTATCGAAAAAAACTTGATTTTATTATTGCACAAAAATATTCATAGATACTTTTGAATATCAAGATGAACAATAATAAAATAAAAACGAAAACGTAAACAAGAAGTACAAAGTGTACTTTATTTTTAGTTTTGTTTTATTAAAAGAAGATTAATTATTAAAAGTTGTTATTATAGTTTTAAAGTTGCAAAAATAAAAATAAGAAAAATATGTTATTTTTAGAATATGTGTTGTTTCTCATTGTACTATATTTTGTTGTAAATTGTTGTAATACCTTGAACAATTAAGATTTATGTATAATAAGTATGTAAACATGTACTTTAAAAATATTTTGCATTCTTTTAATTTCTGTTTACCTGCTGTAAAATAAATTGTGAAAACCAGTTTGACTCTTTCAAACAATTTAAAAACTTATGAATGCAAATGCTAAAAAAAAAAAGAAAAAATTATGGAATTATTCTGTATGTCTGTTATGTAAGATTTCTTTTTCTATTCTATAAGAACATTGAGAAAATAACTGGAAACAACTGGCGTGGGTTGTTAACTTATAAGTTGCAAGTGGTTGTATAGTAGGAAATGAAGGTTGTTGGTACTGTAGAAGTTGTTAGGCAAGGTTAATGAACTGAACAAGTTTAGGATATTTAGGTTTTTCAATAAATTCATTGATACTTTGTAATAGGATATCATACAAATAGAAAGATGATTTTTTTCAGGGTAAATCAAGTTTATTTTTTTAAATTGCGCAAAATCGCATGCTTAATAAAATATACCTACATACGTAAAAGGATATAAAAGAAACGAAAACAACTTGTTTTTATTATTTAATAAGAAAAATATTCATAGGTACTTTTGAATACCAAGATGTAAATAATAAAAATAAAAACAAAACGTAAACAAGAAGTACAAAGTGTAGTTTGGCTTATAAAGAAGATTAATAATTGTTAAAAGTTGTAATTATAGCTTTAAGGTGTAAAATAAAAATAAGAAAAATATGTTACCTATTTTAGGATATGAATTGTTTCTCTATATTCTATATTTTGTTCTAAGTAAATATGAACTTAAAAAATATTTTGCATTCTTCTAATTTCTGTTTACCTGGTGTAAAATAAATTGTTAAAACTAGTTTGACTATTTTAAACAATGTTAAAATTTATGAATGCAGTAAAAACGTAAAAATAAAAACAAAAGAAAGAAAAAAAATTATATAATTATAGGTGCATCTGTTATGTAGGATTTCTTTTTTCTGTTCTATAATAAGATTGAGAAAATAACCTGAAATCTTCGATTTTACTTTGTTTGATTATTATTACGTTCCATTCTATGCTGTAAGAAATGAAAAAATAATAAAAATCAAAAAGAAGTTAATTGCTTTTGGTACCTATTTTGTAAACATAAGATAAAAATAAAAGACATTTTTATTTTTATGTTAAAAGTCTTTTACTAAATTTTTTACTACAGATTTTTACTAAAGATTTTAAAAATTTTAAATTAATATGTAAACAAATTTGAATGATTCACTTATCAACACGTGATTTTTTCCTATTATATCCATACGGTAAAGAACTACCATCTTCATTAAATTTTCGTTTTTCCGATTTTGGTTGATATTTTTTTATTTCAGGAATCGTAAGTACATCGTGATTTTTATTTCGACGAATATTTTCTGAAATCACGTATGTGTCTGTGCTATTAAATGAATTTAAAACTGCTTCCTTTATGCTATTAAAATTAATTTTTTGTGAAGCTTCATAACTAAGAGAGAATCCTTTAACTTTACAGACAATCTTTTCGGTATTATCTTTTGTACAGTAAATTTTGTAGGCGTAGTTCTCGGGACCACAACTTACAAATTCTATAATATAACTCCCTATACCATAACACTCTAACTCATCTGTCATGTCTCCTATAAATTCTTCTGTTTGTGGTTCATATTCTCCTTCTCGACTAATATACAACACTGAATCGGTGTCATAATATAATACTCTACTATCTAGCTTCTCTAGATAACTGTAAAGTTGAAGACGAGCATGTGTTGTTGTGTAAGCAGCGACACTTACGTTGACAGTAGATAAAGAAGTTGCGGCTTCTTCTTTATACTTCCAGCTAGCCACTATGTTTTCTTCATTTCTTTCAATATGTGACATACTTCTACAGAGGGGTTTGTTATTAACTCGTAAAGTTTAAAAGGTTGATTTATAATGGTGGTTTGTTGTTGATTTTCCTTTTGCCCAAATTTTCCCCAGAATGAGTTTAAAATAATCTTGACAAAAGATCTTAAACCAGGATTATTAACTACTTTATCGTATTCTAATTTAATTTCTTCCTTTTCAAAAAAACTATCAATATATTCTTCCTTTTCTTTTTGAGTTTGACATTTTATTGGCCACCCAGAAGCTTCTTCTTTAATCTTTATAAATTTATTCATCATTTTAGTGAATAAACCATCAATACCATTGCAATTGTCATATTTTACTGTTTCGTATTCCCAAACTTCATAAATATTTAAAAGTTTATACCCTTTTTCAATTGCTTTTTTAATTTCATCAATTACCCATGTTCCTACTAATGCTCTTTCATCGTCTGTGTTCACAGTACTTTCCTAGATATTTTTGTTTCTCTACAAGTGTTACATAGTGAGAACATCAATTTATTATTTTGTTTGACAGGTAACACGGGGTGTAATAGATTTGTTGGTGGTAAGATTTTACATTTAATAATACCGTCAATAGTCATTCTGTTTAACTTAGAGCAAGTATCTTCTCCAACATAAATCTTAGGATGGTTTATGGGAAATTTTCCTCGTTTGCAAACATATGGGTATAAGCAAGATACATCTATATATTTAATTTTTTCTCCTTGTTTACATATATAATATGTGTAAGTATTTCCAGTTCTTCCGCCATAAAATGCATCACAAGGATTTAAAGGAACTAAATTAATTAATGAATGATTTTCTAAATATCTCATATTTTCATTGTGTCTCATTAGCTCCCGGAATTCACATTCCCACATCTCAATAACTTTATATCCACCTGATTTTATAAACTCTGATCTCATTAATGTTTTTTCATATCGTAGATTCAAAGTAGCGCCAGAGTTATCATGTAATGGTATATCCCTCTGGTTTGTTAAACATTTTGGATGTCCATGATAATAGCAACCGTAAAATTCAAATATTTCTTTAGTCTCTTCGCAAAATCCATCGACTTTAACATTTCCAATTTGCTTTTCTTTTCTATTAAATGCACATTTCAAATCAATCATTGTATTAGAGTTATAGTATTTAATTACTGGAAGTGGGCCAATGTAATTTTCATTTTCCAATTTATTAAATAGATTTAGTAGACCTTGATACACTTCATTTCCTGCATCTGCATCCTGCATCTGATGCATCTGGAGTTAAATCAAAAGCTAGAATGAAAAACCCATTACTAAACATGGTTTTTGTTATCTGATGACCTTTATCATTATGATAAATTCCAGTTCCTGAAAAAAGTGTACTGTATGCTCTTGTACAGCAATTATTTTCATCTGAAAAACTGTTTTCAATTGCTGAATTAGGTATTTGAACACCATTTACGTTTAACACAAATTGTGAAATATCAAAATGTTTAAAATTGTATGGGTTTTTTCACCTTTTTCCAGAGTAACCTGTATTTTCTGTCATGCATAAAACTGATTGTGTTTGGCAACTGTCCAATAAAAACATTATCAAGTGATATTGATGAACTATTCTGTGGAATGGTAAAAGTTTTTACCTCTTCCCGTTTGTAATTGTACTTGGCATTAGTTTTTTTTCAATACAGCATTATGTGCTAATAGCACACTAGGATTAATTGTTACATGTCTCATAAATAAAGTGGCTTCTAAAATTTTCAGTTGAGATTCATCAGTATCATCTGCAAAGAGGTAAAAATCTGCTTTTTCTAATGTTAGGTTCGCGTTATCCTACATTGTTTATGAGAAGTGTAGATTGGTTAAACATATCTAAATTATCTAAATGTAGTTTCCCCATAAGTTCCACTACATTGCTATTTTGGTATAATTTTTGACGTTCTTTTGAACCACTATTATCTGTTTTTGCTATATTTGGCTTATCTAACATCCATCCACCACACTCCAAATGCGTTGTAGCGGCATCCGTACCATAATTTAACAATGATTCAATATAAGCTCTGTAATGGTAATTGCCATCTGATGGAGATATATTCTTTCCATTTAGTTGAACATTGCATTGTTTTATTAATGAATGTAACATATTATTAACCACACTTGGTTGTTGTATAGGTGTTCCATCAGTTTTTTATCTTTATTCCATGCAGTTCCATCTTTTTTCAAAATTTGTACTTTTAATTTTTGATATGTCGAAGACAAGTCTCTATATGTATCACCGTGCCCTAGTGAAACAAATTCTATGACAGGTGGATTATCTAAAGAAGCAATAGGGTTATGGGAAACTTCTTCAGATTCAGGCTTAGTTTGACTCTTTTAAACAATGTTAAAATTTATGAATGCAGTAAAAAAGTAAAAATAAAAACAAAAGAAAGAAAAAAATTATATAATTATAGGTGCATCTGTTATGTAGGATTTCTTTTTTCTGTTCTATAATAAGATTGAGAAAATAACCTGAAATCTTCGATTTTACTTTGTTTGATTATTATTACGTTCCATTCTATGCTGTAAGAAATGAAAAAATAATAAAAATCAAAAAGAAGTTAATTGCTTTTGGTACCTATTTTGTAAACATAAGATAAAAATAAAAGACATTTTTATTTTTATGTTAAAAGTCTTTTACTAAATTTTTTACTACAGATTTTTACTAAAGATTTTAAAAATTTTAAATTAATATGTAAACAAATTTGAATGATTCACTTATCAACACGTGATTTTTTCCTATTATATCCATACGGTAAAGAACTACCATCTTCATTAAATTTTCGTTTTTCCGATTTTGGTTGATATTTTTTTATTTCAGGAATCGTAAGTACATCGTGATTTTTATTTCGACGAATATTTTCTGAAATCACGTATGTGTCTGTGCTATTAAATGAATTTAAAACTGCTTCCTTTATGCTATTAAAATTAATTTTTTGTGAAGCTTCATAACTAAGAGAGAATCCTTTAACTTTACAGACAATCTTTTCGGTATTATCTTTTGTGCAGTAAATTTTGTAAGCGTAGTTCTCGGGACCACAACTTACAAATTCTATAATATAACTCCCTATACCATAACACTCTAACTCATCTGTCATGTCTCCTATAAATTCTTCTGTTTGTGGTTCATATTCTCCTTCTCGACTAATATACAACACTGAATCGGTGTCATAATATAATACTCTACTATCTAGCTTCTCTAGATAACTGTAAAGTTGAAGACGAGCATGTGTTGTTGTGTAAGCAGCGACACTTACGTTGACAGTAGATAAAGAAGTTGCGGCTTCTTCTTTATACTTCCAGCTAGCCACTATGTTTTCTTCATTTCTTTCAATAAGTGACATACTTCTACAGAGGGGTTTGTTATTAACTCGTAAAGTTTAAAAGGTTGATTTATAATGGTGGTTTGTTGTTGATTTTATTTTTGCCCAAATTTTCCCCAGAATGAGTTTAAAATAATCTTGACAAAAGATCTTAAACCAGGATTATTAACTACTTTATCGTATTCTAATTTAATTTCTTCCTTTTCAAAAAAACTATCAATATATTCTTCCTTTTCTTTTTGAGTTTGACATTTTATAGGCCACCCAGAAGCTTCTTCTTTAATCTTTATAAATTTATTCATCATTTTAGTGAATAAACCATCAATACCATTGCAATTGTCATATTTTACTGTTTCGTATTCCCAAACTTCATAAATATTTAAAAGTTTATACCCTTTTTCAATTGCTTTTTTAATTTCATCAATTACCCATGTTCCCACTAATGCTCTTTCATCGTCTGTGTTCACAGTACTTTCCTTGATATTTTTGTTTCTCTACAAGTGTTACATAGTGAGAACATCAATTTATTATTTTGTTTGACAGGTAACACGGGGTGTAATAGATTTGTTGGTGGTAAGATTTTACATTTAATAATACCGTCAATAGTCATTCTGTTTAACTTAGAGCAAGTATCTTCTCCAACATAAATCTTAGGATGGTTTATGGGAAATTTTCCTCGTTTGCAAACATATGGGTATAAGCAAGATACATCTATATATTTAATTTTTTCTCCTTGTTTACATATATAATATGTGTAAGTATTTCCAGTTCTTCCGCCATAAAATGCATCACAAGGATTTAAAGGAACTAAATTAATTAATGAATGATTTTCTAAATATCTCATATTTTCATTGTGTCTCATTAGCTCCCGGAATTCACATTCCCACATCTCAATAACTTTATATCCACATGATTTTATAAACTCTGATCTCATTAATGTTTTTTCATATCGTAGATTCAAAGTAGCGCCAGAGTTATCATGTAATGGTATATCCCTCTGGTTTGTTAAACATTTTGGATGTCCATGATAATAGCAACCGTAAAATTCAAATATTTCTTTAGTATCTTCGCAAAATCCATCGACTTTAACATTTCCAATTTGCTTTTCTTTTCCATTAAATGCACATTTCAAATCAATCATTGTATTAGAGTTATAGTATTTAATTACTGGAAGTGGGCCAATGTAATTTTCATTTTCCAATTTATTAAATAGATTTAGTAGACCTTGATACACTTCATTTCCTGCATCTGCATCCTGCATCTGATGCATCTGGAGTTAAATCAAAAGCTAGAATGAAAAACCCATTACTAAACATGGTTTTTGTTATCTGATGACCTTTATCATTATGATAAATTCCAGTTCCTGAAAAAAGTGTACTGTATGCTCTTGTACAGCAATTATTTTCATCTGAAAAACTGCTTTCAATTGCTGAATTAGGTATTTGAACACCATTTACGTTTAACACAAATTGTGAAATATCAAAATGTTTAAAATTGTATGGGTTTTTTCACCTTTTTCCAAAGTAACCTGTATTTTCTGTCATGCATAAAACTGATTGTGTTTGGCAACTGTCCAATAAAAACATTATCAAGTGATATTGATGAACTATTCTGTGGAATGGTAAAAGTTTTTACCTCTTCCCGTTTGTAATTGTACTTGGCATTAGTTTTTTTTCAATACAGCATTATGTGCTAATAGCACACTAGGATTAATTGTTACATGTCTCATAAATAAAGTGGCTTCTAAAATTTTCAGTTGAGATTCATCAGTATCATCTGCAAAGAGGTAAAAATCTGCTTTTTCTAATGTTAGGTTCGCGTTATCCTACATTGTTTATGAGAAGTGTAGGTTGGTTAAACATATCTAAATTATCTAAATGTAGTTTCCCCATAAGTTCCACTACATTGCTATTTTGGTATAATTTTTGACGTTCTTTTGAACCACTATTATCTGTTTTTGCTATATTTGGCTTATCTAACATCCATCCACCACACTCCAAATGCGTTGTAGCGGCATCCGTACCATAATTTAACAATGATTCAATATAAGCTCTGTAATGATAATTGCCATCTGATGGAGATATATTCTTTCCATTTAGTTGAACATTGCATTGTTTTATTAATGAATGTAACATATTATTAACCACACTTGGTTGTTGTATAGGTGTTCCATCAGTTTTTTATCTTTATTCCATGCAGTTCCATCTTTTTTTAAAATTTGTACTTTTAATTTTTGATATGTCCAAGACAAGTCTCTATATGTATCACCGTGCCCTAGTGAAACAAATTCTATGACAGGTGGATTATCTAAAGAAGCAATAGGGTTATAGGAAACTTCTTCAGATCGTAAAATACTTGACTGAATAGGCTGTGTCTTAAAAATATCAAGCTCTGATTTCATACATTCAATCATAATTATTCAAAAATATCTTTTTGTTTGTTTTTGTTATTAACTTTGCGTTACTTCGACGTAAAATAATTTAAATTATTAACGAGAGGTCTTTTTATAGGTTTTCTTCGTTTTCTTTTGCCTTGTCCATACATTTCATTGAGTTTCCGAACTGCATCTCGTCTTACATTTTTCATTATCTCTTTACTTTGATCTTGAACCACTTCTTTTATATTTGCACCTGTGGCAATATCAGATAATGCATTAATACCAGAGTTAATAAACCCAGTTAATAATACCAGAGTTATTGGTTTTAAATATCTAAAAAGACCACCGAAAAAGCTCCCTAACCCTCGACCCCTTTGGTAAGGTACAAGTGTAACAAACGACCAATATCCTCAAGATCTTTTCCTGATTGAACTAAATAATATTTGTAGTACGCTCTCTCCATAATGAATAAAATAAAATAATATATAGTTTTGTAAAATCGCTTTTATTTATACTTTTTTAAAATGTAATACAATTTTTGTTGGAATTGAACTATTGGAAAAGTTTATTTTGTATCCATATTTATCACATAAAAGTAATGAAATGTTATTAAATTATTTCTCCACATTGCAATATTGAATACTACTGAATTCTTTTACAGTATCAGTGAAAGAATTTTGTATGTTAACAGATCTTAAACACCTTATATCTTTATCACCTATTTTTTGCGGTTCAATTATGTCTGTCTATATAAAAAACATATCTGGTTTACTAATGGGAATCAATTGTACACTATTAATAAAAGTTTTGAAAGCTTCTATTACACGTGATTTATATTTTTTAAAATCTGTAACTTTAAAAGATACTTGATTGAAACATGTTGTCAAAAATCCTTTGAGGGTATAAGCGTAATTTGCTCTTATTTTTATATCTATTTTAGGCCTAGTAACACATATTGTGGTGTAACTTAAATTTTTAGGCATCTCCTCAGCTTTTGTTGGTTGTGTATAATGAACTTCATCGTTTATAAAATTAAAAATTCCCCAAATCAACTGTCGTTCAACTTCTTTTCTTGTAAACCTATTAAGTGGGCGTATATTTTGAATTAGTGTTTGTAGTAGAAAAACTTTCCAGTCGCATATAATTTTTTTTCTATGTATGGAATATATGATGTTCCAACTCCTATCATATCTTTCTGCATACCTTTAATAAATATTTGAGTACTTTTTTGCCATTCTTCACCATAGACATTTGGAACGAAATCATTAACATACATTTCTGAAATACCGACTTTCCACCTTGAATCACACATGTATTTATTCATTTTATTTGTAAAAGATGATAATGAATTTTCTGGATAATAGTTCATAGATGAATCACTGAGTAAAGTGACATAAAATTCATCTTTTACTTGTATGTTGTCCATGAGCTTGCGGATTTATTCGTACGAATTGGAAAATTAAGTTCTGTTTGAGTATTACCTACTGCTGACCTTAAAACACGTCTTGATGAATTATTCAACTCTTTGCTATTATATTAATTAATTTATAATGTCTCCTGTATCAGTTTCAAAAATTTGTACATTTTGATTTCTAATTGATTTTCTTTTTCTAAGACGTTCTCCAACTGAAGCAGCTGATAATGCTTTTGTTAAAACATTTTCCTGAATTTCATTATCAAATACTTCGTCATAAGCTTCTTTTTCATATACTTCTTCTTCTTCAGGAACAACTTGTATTCCAACATTCTTATATTCAGGAAAATGCGATTGAGTTTCCGCATCTATATATATTGGTTTTGCACGAGTTTGAGTACCTTTTGTTTCCGTAATTTTTATTTTCTCCTCTTTATTTCTAGAAAGTTGTCGTTTTTTGTTTCTTATTTTAAATAAATTTTGCCTGTATAAATACCATTTTTGAGTATCCGTGAGATGTTTATTTAACAATATTTTTTTCATATTTTTATCCAATTCATTGAATTCAATGTCTGAATTTTGCTTCATTCTTTCATAAATCTCAGGTTTTAAAATTATCATTTTATTAAATGTTGTATTATTCATTTTACAAAATTTCCGACTATCCATGATAGTATTGTACCAAGAAGTGTAGGTAAAAATCCACCATGTTGAATAATAATTTTTCTTTTGCTATTTATAGATTTTTTCCGGCAAATAAGTGATCTTAATTCTTTTTTATACTTTCATAATTGGGTTGTTGCTTGTTTACTCAGATTACAATTACCTTTCAAAATACTTAAAGAGATTTCGCAAAATGTTTTTATTACTTCAGGGTCACAGTGTTTTATAATTACTTTCTGGAATTTTGTTTTAGAGGTTTTTAATAGGTGCAATATATGTCGATTGGTCTTCAAACGTTTCATATTCCTCCCCAAATTGTTCTAATTAATCTCTCGTACAATAACACAAACCTTTCCCAAATATATCACTTCTTAATCGAAATATATCATTAACGTCTTTAGTAAGATCTATTAATATATAGCCATATGGGAATGACGTCACATCATTATATACTTTTTCAAATGCTTTAATTTGATTGGGATATATTTGGCGAGCTAGAGGTAATATCTGCGATTTATCTCTTGGATTTTTGAAAAGTACTAAATATTTACAGTTGAGTGAAATATCTCTTGAAAATTTACCCTGGTGAAAAACATTTTGTGTTACAAATATTACAGATAAATTTCTATGATGTGATCCTCTAGTAAATAAATCACTCACAAACTTATTATGAGAACTTAATATCATATCATCGATAATAACTGACAAAGGTTCTTGATTATCAATAAAATCTGGAATAGTGTTACTATATTCAACATCTTTCATATATATTGGCATTAACAGCATTTTTGTCTGGATTACACCAAATAATTCTATTAATATGTGGTAGTATATTTTCTTCTTTATATTTTATTAAATTACGAATAAATGTGGTTTTACCGCAGCAGGATGGCCCCGCCACCATCATTGTAAATGGGTGAAACAACATAGTTGTATTAGTTAAAACAATCATTGCTAACCTATATTTATATGAACAGCTCCTTTTCGAAATGAATATAAATGTAAATTTAGTTATTTCATTGAACATTCTTTTACAAACCTTCGACATGGTTAAACAAGTTTTTATAGTTGACCTACAATTTTTGCAAGGAAATGAAAAACAATATTTCCTAAAAGAGTTAGCCATACTTGAAAAAGGAAGTTTAATTCCAACTGTGTATCATTTCAAAGCACCGTACCCCGCAGAAGAGCTTAGTCAGGATATGAAATATAATAACCAGTATTGCAAAAATAAAATTAATGGACTTAAATGGAATAACGGGTTAGTTGAATATTTAAATGTAAAATGTATATTAAAACACTATTTAGAGTCAGCGGGAAAAATTTATGTTAAAGGAGAACAAAAAGAACTTTTCCTTCAAAAGTACATTGACAGTGTTAAAATAGAAGATCTAAGCAGAGACTTGCCATCATTACAAAAGATTGAAAACTTTAATTCAAATTGTCCTATACACTTATCAAACAACAATTTCTGGTGTGCTGTTAAAAATTGTTTTAATGTATATATGTCTCTTTTAAAAGAAAAAATGTTAGATTAAGACCTTCAATTTTCATACTTGCACAATATGAATTTAAATAACAAAAAAAAAGTTTACTTCAACATAAAACAAGAAATTCACGTTATGCATGTATGGGTCTATGCTTACAGATCAGCAAGAAAAGGTCATTTGTATAGAAAAAGTTGGTCTCGCTATTTCTAAAATCTTAACATCTGATCATCGTAAAAAAATTTTCCAACACAGATTTCTGTAAAATTGTAAAATATTTTCAAATACAAAATTATTTCAAACATATAAATAAATTTGTTTTATTTTTGTTTTCAAATAGGTACCAAAAGCAATTAACTTGCCTTTTTGATTCCTTACAGTATAGAATGTAACGCAATAATAACAAAACCAAGTAAATCAAAAATTTCCGGTTATTTTCTCAATGTTATTATAGAACAGAAAAAATCCTACATAACAGATGCACCTATAATTTCATAATTTTAATTTTTTTTTATTTTGCAGCTTTAAAACTATAACAACAACTTACAACAATTATTGATCTTCTTTAATAAAAAAAAATACACTTTGTACCTACTACTTGTTTATGTTTTGTTTTTATTTTTATTATTTACATCTTGGTATTCAAAAGTACCTATGAATATTTTTCTTATTAAATAATAAAAACAAGTTTTTTTCGTTTCTTTTATCTCCTTTTACGTATGTATGTATATTTTATTAAGCATGCGATTTTGCGCATTTTAAAAAAATAAACTTGATTTGACCTGAAAAAATCATCTTTCTATTTGTATGATATCCTATTACAAAGTATCAATGAATTTATTGAAAAACCTAAATATCCTAAACTTGTTCAGTTCATTAACCTTGCCTAACAACTTCTACAGTACCAACAACCTTCATTTCCTACTATACAACCACTTGCAACTTATAAGTTAACAATCCATGCTTATAACCTAAACCAAAACAAACAAAACAAGTTTTTGACCTACTAACCAAGAAATAACCTATATTAAACCCATCAATCATAATATAGGTCAGTGGGCGTGGTCTTCGGTGCGATATGGCATGAATTTTTCCCATCCCCAAGTGCAGGATTACCTACTCGTAAGATATTTACTTATTAGCTTTATTTTATGTAAAAATACCCATTTTATTTCTCTCAATCTGAAAGATAATTTAACTAAAAACAAAAATTTTTCAATGTTTGTTTAACTTTTTATTTTACTCTATTTGTATTTTAAAAATGATTAATTATTTATCAAAAAATGTAAATTGAAATAAATTAAAAATAAAATTAAAAATTAAAATAAAATTTTTATTGCTTTTCAGCAATAATTTTTAATGTATTTCTTTGTATCTTCTAAAAGTAGAAGTTTATTGTTTTTCTTCACAAGAAACAATTCTCCTTTCACAATGTCTCCAATACTTGTATCTTCTTCAAAAATGTTTGCGTATACGTCTGACGCAAAAATAATATAGTTTTGAGTTTCGAAAATCCACTTTTCCTTCTTTTCTTTTGTCAAATATTTCCTACTTTTCTCAATAATATGGAACCGGAACGGTTATGCCACAAAAATTTCTTAAAGTGGTTTATATTGTTTATTACATAAATACACATAAATTTGTGTATTTTCTTCTCTTGGAGGGGGACGGTCCTTATTCTTGTTGAAGTTGTTGAGGTTGATGTTGTTGTGGCTGTTGTTGTAATGGTTGTTCTTGTTGTTGTTGCTGTTGCCTATGTTGCACATAATACTGCTGATACTCTTCTTGTTCATTTTTAGTCTTCCTTCTTTTTGCAGGAAGACGCCCGGACGAAACAGCATCATCAGGAGTATTTAAAACCATGGTGATGAATTCTTGAGCCATTTTTCTTTGTAATTATTGAATTAAACTGTAACTAATATACAAAATTTCACTGTATTTATACTAGTTTACGACGTATTGTAGATAGCTTTTGTTTTCAAAAACTATAATTTATTGAAATGGCATTTAGGTATTTAACCAAAGTGTTTCAAATTATGCTTTTTCTATTTTTAAATAGACTTAAGATCGTATTTTTATTTTTATTTTTACAGAACTATAATTTATTAATATGTCTTGATTACAATGTTGCAAATTATAATTTTATTTCTTTTCAATTTTGAGATATACACAAGATCATGTTGATTTTATTTTATTTTTAATATGTAAAACTATGACTTATCAAAATGGCAATTTACTACAATGTTGCAAATTAAATTCTTTTCTATTTTAAGATCGGTTTAAGTTTTCATTTTTGTGTTTGTTGTATTAAACTATAATTTAGCAAAATGTCTTTTGACTACAATGTTGCGAATTTTTTCAATTCTGTTTTATTTTAAGTTCGATGTGGTTAGACATAATATTTTTTTGTTTTAGTTTTTATGGAACTATAATTCATTAGAATGTCTTTTAATTAGAACGTTATAAGACAGAAAAACCGATATTATTCGTTAAGTCGTGTTTAGTTTCTCTATATAAAAAGATGTCTAAAAAATTTATTTTACAAAAATTTTTGAATTCAAGCTCGGTAAATTCGGAAATAATACGATATTCTATTGAGAATGTCAGTTCAACTTTTGTGAAACGGTATAATATACGCGGTCGTAAGATAAAATTTATCATTAAACCAGTACCAGATAATGTAGATCCAATAAATTGGATTAAAGATGCTCTGCATGATATTGTAAAAGATGGTACGAAAAATGTGTATCCAGGCGATATGATTGGAATTACATTTTGCGGAGAAAGCTTCGAAGAACGTGGCCCTGCATTCCTAAATTTTAATTTGGCTAGGGAATTAAAATTTTCTGATATTTGGGATATAATTTCGAAAGTTTTTCAAAGTAACTCAGAAAGTAAGTAAAACATAGTTTTAAATTAAAGAACTTTAATATGCTAATTTTTTATTTACTTTCTCTTCATATTTACGGGATTAAGTACGGACAAATGTTGTTTGGAAATTACGTATGTCAGGTTACCTGTTGGAAGCGGAAGGGGTAAAAAATTTTATAAATTTTGAGCAGGAATACAGAAAAAAGGAATAATATCCATCAGAAATGAAGATAATTTATGTCTACCGCGAGCAATTATTTACGCAATAGCAAAAATTGAAAATTATAAAGAATATAAAAAAGTGCTCAATGATATTGGAAAACTTCAAACAGAATTAGCTTTGTGGCTAATAAAAATATCAGGAGTACCTATCCCTTTGGAAGGGTGTGGAATACCTGAATTAAAAAAATTCTAGGATAGTTTAAAAAATTATAACATTGTTGTATATAATAATGCTGTCGAATTAAATAAATCCAAATCGATAATTCAATATTCAATATCCATGCTCCAATATTATTGCATGGGTATATTCACATTGTATATAAAAAAAAATATATTTATTACTGTAACTTGTTTACTTATATTATATTGTACTAAACATATGAGTACATATTCTTTTCTTGTAATTTAGTTTTTTAGTCTTCTTGATGATTTAATAAAGATAATATCGAACAGGTTATGGGCCCAGTCTATAATTAGTAAAATATTAATGCAAAAAAAAAAAAAAAATTTTGTATTAATTATTTGAAATAAATTTTATACTCTGGAATTAAAATGAATTTTTCTGGTGGCAGTAATATTGAGAAGTTGGATGACAAAAATTATGACTCATGGAAAATAAAGATAAGGAGTGTATTGGTATTTAATGATTTATGGGATATTACAAATGGAGTAGAAAAATGTCCGACTGAGGAGGAAGTAAGAAAAACGTGGCAAACTAAAGATCAAAAGGCATTGGCTTTAATAATATTGGCAGTGCAGGAGAACCAATTAATACACATTAAAAAGGCTCAAACATCAAATGCAGCTTGGAAGATACTGGAAAGAAATTATACGTCGAAGGGTCCTGCTAAGAAGGTTATGCTATATAAGAAACTTTTTCTAATGAAGAAAACGGTTGATCAACCAATGACGGATCACATAAGAGAATTCAGAAAACACGTGGAGTGCATGGAAGATATAGGTGTAACCATATCGAAGGAGTTGGTGTCGATAATGATGCTACATACACTACCAGATGATTATGAAAATTTTTGTGTTGCGTTGGAGGCGCGGGATGACTTACCAGAACCAGATGAGCCTCAAATCAAACTTGTAGAAGAAGAGAATCGAAGAGAAAATAAATTTAGTGAAAGTAGTGCAGAGGTAAATGCTTTAATTTCTAAAAATTTAAAATTTCAGAAAGAAAAAAAATTCACAAATAAGCCCAGATTTGATGGCAGTTGTTTTAAATGTGGCAAACGTGGGCACAAATCAAATGAATGCTTTATACGAAATAACGACACTTTTAACTGTTTTAAATGTGGAAAACGTGGACATAAATCAATTGACTGTTATAAGAACAATAATAATTCTGCAATGACGGTATTAAATACAGATTATAATACTGATCACAATACCATGTGGTTTTTAGACAGTGGTGCTACTGCACATATGTGTAATAACTTAACGTTATTTTCTTGTTTAAAAAATAAAGATGCTTCAATAATTCAAACAGCTGGAAATCAGTCATTAATTTCTCAAGCTGTTGCTGATATAAGATTAAACATATTAAATAAAAATAACAAAACTACCGCAATTTTACGGAAAAATGTGACAATGGATTTAATATAAATTTTTAAAATCATGAGGCAATTATAAAAAATAAAAATAGTTCAATTATTTTAACTGCAAAAAAGGAAGGAAAATTATATTCTTTGAAAACAAAATCAAATAGTAGTATACATAATTTATTAACAATAAAATCAGAAAATTTTAATTTGATAAAATGGCATCAGCGGTTTGGACATTTAAATTTTAAAGATATTTTTATAGCAAAACAAAAAAATTTGGTAAATGGCTTTAATGGTAATATAAAAATGAAAGATGTGAAGTGCTTGACATGTGCAAAAGCAAAAATTTTTCAACAGCCATATAAAAATTCAGAAAGGAAATTTAATGATGTGCTAGAACTAGTACACACAGATATTTGTGGTCCTATGAATATTTCATCGTTGAGTGGTGCACGATATTTTGTATCATTTATAGATGGAAAATCCAGATTTATTTATGTGACATTTTTGAAAACCCGTGCTGAAGTTTTTGAAGCGTTCAAAAATTATCATGTACTAGTTGAACGACAAACTGGAAAAAAATTAAAATGTCTGAGAAGTGATAATGGTGCAGAATATTTATCAAAAGAATTTAGCAATTATCTTAAAAAATTTGGAATTAAAAGGGAATTATCTACAGAATATACACCACAACAAAATGGAGTGGCTGAACGTGCTAAACGGACGTTAATGGAGATGACAAGATGCATGCTGATAGATTCTAATGTTCCAAAAAGTTTATGGGCGGAAGCACTTAACACAGCCGTGCATATTAGAAACAGATGTCCTTCAAGCGTATTGAATAACAAAACACCATTCGAAGTATGGTTTAAATATAAACCAAAAATTGATTATTTCAAATCATTTGGCTCAAAGGTATTTGCACTGCATAAAGGTCCAAAGAGGTCAAAGTTAGAAGCAAAAGGAGATGAATTTACTTTTGTTGGTTATTGTCCGGATTCTAAGGCATATAGACTTTGGGATGGTGGCAAAAAAGTTATCAAACGGCGTGATGTAAGATTTTTTGAAAATATAATATCAAATAATTATTTGTTTTTAGACCTAATATCAAATGAAAATAATTTGCAAATTGAAAGTGTTAAGGTTGAAGATGTTATTATTGAAAAAGAAAAAACTGATGTAAATGAAAAAGATTGTAATTATGAATTTGATGAAAATGAAAAAAATGGTGATAATGAAATTGGTGGAAATAATAACGTCGATGAAGAATTAGAAATTGTAAATGAAACCTCGGATGATTCTTTTAAAAGTTTGAACGATAATAGTTTGAGCGATGGTCATAACAATGAAGATGGCAACTCGAATATTCAAGTAAGATTAAATAAAAAAGGTAGACCAAAATTAATAAGAACTGGTAAGAAATGAAGGCCACGTAAGCTCCGAATAGAAAATGTGAATTTAACAATATCAAAAACTCCTAGCAATTTCAAAGATGCGATGGAAAGTGAAATTAAAGAAAGTTGGATTAAAGCTATGAAAATAGAACTTGATTCGTTACACCGTATCAACACCTGGACATTAGTTGAAAGTGCTCCAGATAAAAAGTTGCCCGTTACGAAACATTAAGAATACTTATTGCTTTGTGCGCAGTATAAACTAAAATTACATCAAATGGATTTTATTTCAGCGTTCGTTCAAGGTGACCTAGACGAAGAGATTTATATGGAACAACCACCAAATCCAACAAACAAAATTGATACGAATAAA
Source organism: Poecilobothrus nobilitatus (assembly GCA_947095535.1). Taxonomy (NCBI): domain Eukaryota; kingdom Metazoa; phylum Arthropoda; class Insecta; order Diptera; family Dolichopodidae; genus Poecilobothrus; species Poecilobothrus nobilitatus. The sequence continues at coordinate 143,793,893 of OX352774.1, read as the reverse complement.
ATATGTAAATTACAAAAACCCCTTTACGGGTTGAAATAGGCTGGTAGACAATGGTATAAAAAATTAAACAGTTTTCTAAAATCTTTTGGAATGAAACAAATACTAAGTGATCAGTGTTTATATATTAAAAATATTAATAAACAAATAATAATTATGCTTATTTACGTCGATGATATACTTCTAGCATCAAATTCAACAAAATTATTAAATGAAACAAAATTAAAACTATCAAGTGAGTTTTATATGAAGGATCTTGGGATAGCTAACAAAATTTTGGGTTTTAAAGTAAAAAAATGTGAAGATGGATCTCTTGAAATAAATCAAGAAAACTATATAGAAAATTTACTAGATAAATTTAATATGAAAAATGCGAATCCAGTTAGCACACCAATTGAAACAAATACGAAAATATTTTACAATGATGACCCAATGTCTAATGAAGAGAAAAAGGAAATGGAATGTAAACCATATCGAGAACTGATTGGTGGATTAACATATATATCAAACACAACGCGACCTGACATTGCGTTTGCAGTAAATTTTTTGGCTAGATTCAACAATATGCCACGAAAAATACATTGGGAAGCTGCCAAACGAATTTTACGTTATTTAGCTGGAACAAGAAAATTCAAAATCAAATATAGTGAAGGTGACCCAAATATAAAAGCATTCAGTGATTCAGACTGTGCAAATGACTCCAAGGATAGGAAGTCTTGCTCGGGATATGTTATTATGATGTCTAATGGACCAGTTAGTTGGAAATCACAAAAACAAAAATCAATTGCATTATCGACAATGGAAGCGGAATACATCGCACTATCTGAGGTAGTGAAGGAAGTTATTTATTTAAGAACCTTATTAAAAGAACTGGGATTTAATCATTTTCTAACGAAAGAAACAGCTGTATATTGTGATAACCAAAGTGCAGTAACTTTGTGCAATAATCAACCAGTTTACAACAAATCTAAACACATAGACCTTCGTTATCATTTTTGCAGAGAACAAAAGAATTTGGGAATAATCAGTGTTCAACACATTGCGGGTGCTATTATGCCAGCTGATATTTTTACAAAAAGTTTGTCAAAATCAAAAATAGAAAATTGTTTGGATTTAATTAATTTGAAAATTTGATTTTAGTAGCTTAAAATTTTGAAAAGTAATTTTGATTGAATTGAATGAATTGTAATCAATTGTAATTATGAAATTTAATTCTTGTAATTTTGACTGTATATTGAATCATCGATAGGGGGAATGTCGAATTAAATAAATCCAAATCAATAATTCAATATTCAATATCCATGCTCCAATATTATTGCATGGGTATATTCACATTGTATATAAAAAAAAATATATTTATTACTGTAACTTGTTTACTTATATTATATTGTACTAAACATATGAGTACATATTCTTTTCTTGTAATTTAGTTTTTTAGTCTTTTTGATGATTTAATAAAGATAATATCGAACATATGGAACAAAAGGCAGAGAAGTAATATTTGCTAGAGGCAATAGCGGTAAAAGAATTAATTTGTTACACAATAAACATTATTCCAATGTAATTGTTTCACTCACTGCTGCATTTTCTGTAGATTATTATTGCGAACAATGTCACATTCCACATCATCATCAAAATCAACATAGATGTTCAAAGAGCTGTCCTTGTTGTCAAAAATCACCCATATGTCCTCAAAATGTAAAAAATATATTATGTAAAGACTGCAATCGTTCCTTTCGAGGTCAAATGTGTTTTGCGAATTATAAAGCCTCGACTTCAGTCAATATTAGCGTATGTGAGAAAATTAGAAAATGCAAAACCTGTCTAAAAGTTTATAAAGCAGGAAAAAAACATACATGTGTAGAAATTTTCTGTAAAATTTGCTTCAACTTTGTTCCAGAAGATCACCAATGTTACATTCAACAGGCTAAAAATAAGAGTAAAAATAAGAATAAAGAAGAAAGCTTCCTATACATATTTTATGATTTGGAAACTAGACAAGAAAAAATTATGTCAACGGAAATAAAACAACACGAGCCAAATTTATGTATCATTCAAAAACGATATATGTATCAAAAATAATTCCTTAGTTTTTTGTAGAGAAAGTTGTGGTTATAGAGAAAAACAGTTTGAAAAGGAATTTATAACAAACAACTTAATGGTGTACATTTTAAAATTGAGAAACACATTTAAGCATATTACTGTCATTGCTCACAACGGACAGACTTTTAATCACCAATTTATCTTAAACTATATCTTAAATGAAATCTCCATTTAACCAAAACTAATTATGCGAGGAACAAAAATTATACTTATGAAACTAGATAATATAAAATTCATAGATTCGCTTAATTATTTCCCAACCGCACTTGCAAAATTGCCAAAAGCATTTAACTTAACAGCTACACTGAAAAAGGGTTATTTTCCGCATTTATTCAACACGACAAAAAATTAAAATTACGAAGGATGTTTACCAGAAATGAAATATTATTCCCTTGATACAATGAAAGAAGGTGAACGCGAAGAGTTTTTAAAATGGTATGAAGAAAATAAGAACTATAAATTCAATATGCAGAAGATGATTAAGGAATATTGTGCCAGTGACGTAAGAATTTTGGCTGAAGCATGTGTGAGTTTTAGGAAAATGTTCTTAGAAGAATGCAAAGTTGAACCATTTTTGGAAGCTACAACAATAGCATCTGCATGTAACCTCGCATACCGTTGAAATTTTCTGAAACCTAATACAATAGGATACAGACTAGGAGATAAACATTCAAAAATTGCCATACAGTGGTTAATTTGGGAACAAGATTCACGGAAAATTAATTTGAAATGTGTATTAAATGGTAGAGAAAAAATTGTTGGGGGCTTTAAGGTAGATGGTTATTGTGAAAAAACTAAAGAAATATTTGAATTTTATGGGTGTTATTACCACGGGCATCCAAAATGTTTAACCCACACCTCAAAAGTCTTGGACACAGGTTAATTGAAATGTGGGAATGTGAATTTCGTGAACAAATGAGATATAATAATAATATGGACTACATGTAAAATCATCCATTAATTAATATTACACCTTTAAACCCCAGAGATGCATTTTATGGAGGAAGAACCGGAAATGCGTATACACATTATAAATGTAAAGCTGGAGAAAAAATTAAATATATAGATATGTGTTCTATCCATATGTTTGTATCCATATGTTTGCAAACGACGAAAATTTCCAGTTTTTCACCCTAAAATATATGTTGGACAGGATGCTTGTTCAAAATTGAACTTAGAAAAGGTCGATGGGATCATTAAATGTAAAATTTTACCGCCAACTGATTTACTACATCCAGTTCTTCCAATTAAACAAAATAATAAGCTAATGTTTTAGTTATACAAAATTTGCAGCGAAGAAAAACATATAGGTGAATTTTGTCAACATTCTGATGATCAAAGAGCTTTAATAGGGACATGGGTAATAAATGAAGTTTTAAAAGCTATTGAAATGAACTATCAACTTCTGAACATTTATGAGGTTTGGGAATATAAAACGATAAAGGATGATAAATTGAATAATGTTGATGGTTTATTTACCGCCATGCTGAATAAATTTATCAAAATAAAACAACTAGCTTCAGGTTGGCCTCTCGATTGTCTAAGTGAGAAAGACAAGGAAAGATATATAAAAAAAATTTTCAATATGGAAGAAATTAAATTAGAATATCATAAAATTGTCTTTTGCCAAAATAATTTTAAATTCATTTTGGGGAAAGTTTGGACAGAAAGAGAACCAGCAACAAACTACCATTTTAAATCAGCCGTTTGAATTTTATAAAATGTTAACAAATCCTTCTATAGAGGTATGTCAAATTCTACCTATAAATGAAGAAAATACAGTGGTGAGTTGGCAATACAAAGATGAAGTTGAAACTTCTTTACCAACTGTTAACGTTAGCATAGCAGCTTTCACAACAACACAAGCTCGTCTTAAACTTTACAGTTATTTGGAGAAGCTTGATAATAGAGTTTTATATTATGACACAGATTCTGTCATTTATATATCTCGAAAAGACGAATTTGACCCCCAACAGTGGAATTTGTAGGAGAAATGACAGATGAATTAGAGTGCTTTGGTGGTGGAAGTTACATAACAGAGTTTGTTTGTGGAGGTCCTAAAAATTATGCATACGAAGTGTACTGCACAAAAGATAGCAGCAGAAAATTTGTATGCAAAGTAAAAGAAATTCGTTTAAGTTATCAGGCTTCACAAAAAATTAATTTTGATACGATCAAAGAAGCGATTTTAAATGCTGCAGAAAACAAAAATATGCTTGTAATTTCAGATAATATTCGTAGAAATAAAGTACACGAAGTACTTACAGTTCGCGAAATAAAAAAATATTATCCTAAATCAGAAAAACGGAAATTTAATGAAGATGGTAATTTTTGTCCATATGGATATAAACGACTGCAAAAAGAATATTAAAAAATAAAAACAAATAAAACTAGAATTTGATATTATGTTAGAATTTCTATAAAACAAATCACTATTAATGCAAAATGTAAATAAATACTTAATAACTTTACAATTATTTAAATAATGTATTTTTTATTTATCCAAGTATTATGTGTGTCATTAAAACCTAGCCATTTAACAAAAACTCTATTTCCTTGCTTTTTCAGAAATTTTTCTACAGGGTAAGTATCTGGGTATTTTACAGGTGTAAGCTCAGCTTGATAAAAACCTCCAGAAATTGCCGTATCAGTATAGTCCGATAATTAATATGTAACAGGATAAGTATTATTGATTTTATCAATCTTAAATACTTCAGTTGACCAATTCGGTTGATAACCTTTTTCGAAATGTCCTTTATATTTACTTATTCTAACAAAATTTCCAACTTTATATTTACTTTTTTGAAAAATTTTAGGCTCAGTATATACATTTCTAAGTATATTTTTTTTGTCTTTCTTTGTAATTTTTTCAGGAGGAGGTTTTGTTGTGCTATGTTTTGTTGAATTATACTGCTTTATTAATGATTGTACAATAGGTAACCATTTATAATTCCCGTTTAAACTAAATTTTTTCCACATAGAATTTTTTAATGTACGGTTAAATCGTTCAACAATTGATGCTTTTAATTCGCTAAATGTGTGATAATGTTTGATTGATTTTTCTTTCATATAATTTTGAAATTGTGAGTTAAAAAATTCCTTGCCTTGATCAGAGTGAATATTTTTTGGTATAACTTTAGCTCTACTAATAATTGATTTTAAGGCATTTAAAACATTTGCAGCATTTTTTGTTTCCACAAGTTCAGCATAGGCATATTTGGAAAAAGTATCAATGACCGTCAAAATATATTTATATCCATTATTAAATTTTCGATAAGGTAACATTTCGACTAAATCGATTTGCCATGTGTCATTTAAACCTTTCTGCTTGAATTTTCTTCTAAGAAATTTACGTCTTGCCTGTCTATGAATTTCAGTTACTATTTGGGATCTTGACATTTTATTTATATTAAACAAATATGTCAATTAAAAAGTAAAAATGTTAAAGGTATAAAGATAATAATTATTGTATATAAAATAATACACCAAAGCATGATTTAAACTAACCATTTGTTTGAATCTATTTTGCTTTTATACTTTTCCACATGAGTATATAAGCGAGTCTTTATTTGTAATTTTAATTAATTTCCATTCTGACTTTTATGGAACAAAACTCTAAAATGCAAGCTGATTCTACCACATATCCATTTGCCGAAACTGCCCGAGTAAATACTGAAAGCCAGATTCAGGATGATACAATTACATCAACTATGGAAGATGAGGAGTTGGAAGATACAGAAGAATATGTGCCGCCTCTGCAGATAGATAAATTAGAACATGAAACTGAAGAAGGAATTGAAGAACAAATTGAAGAAGAAGTTCAGTTTCAAATTTGGGATGTAAATAATTAGCAGGGAGATCCTGATTATTTCAATGATTTAATAATCCTATATTATTTGTTGTGATTTATTTTATTTGTTTTTATGTAGTATATTACAGATTTTTTCTTTTAGAATTACAGGAATTTCAAAAAATAGGCTTGAATAATTGCATTGTACATTAAAACGGTATATAAATTTCTTGTTGTAACTTTAATACCTGTTGTTCATAACATAACTTCAGATATTCTCCAACATATTCTTTTACATTTAACTCAGCTGTTTTATTATAGGTCATTACTGCATGAAGAAACTCGTTCAAATTGTAAAAAATTTCTGCTTCTTCTCTGTTAATAGTTATGCTTTGCCCGTTCGCCGATCTTAGCCCATAATGAAAACACTGTTTTATATCTTTGATCATCTGTTCTTCGAGTTTTTTGTTAAATTGGTAATAAAATTTATTCCATTCATGAAATTTTAAAGCAATTGTCTTTTTACCAATGCGATGAAATATGCTTGAAACTTCAAGCGATTCACAATCAAACCCAACAGAAATTTTTAATGTATGACTCTTATTGAGAAAATATGTATAACTTAGGAATAAATTTGTCGTTTGACCTGGTTCCTCCATTGCTTTAAATTTACTAAAAATTGTTTATGTTGCTTTTTATATATACGATTTAGGAATACAGGTTTGTAACGAGTTATATTTTCCAAATACATGTTGAAAAGTATTTAGAATCAATTTGAAGTTTTCTACATAATTTCTTTTATTAAAATTTTTTAAAAAGGCGTTCATACTATAACCGCAGCATCTATACCACGTATAGACACAACAATATTGTCCACATACATCTGAGTAGTTACTTTGTAATTGTTTCTCATTAAAAATTATATATTTGTTTTTTAAGTAACTCAAAATTTCTAATTTATTAGGTTTTCTACCAAAAGAATCAAAGTATTCAATACAACCATTCTTAGGAATATAAATAGCTAACCAATGTGTTCCCGGTTCTTTTGCTTTATCAGTGTTTTCAATTAAAAAAATTTGTCTTTTAATGATTTTGGGGAATTGATCTAAAGCAAAAACTCCTTTGAAAAATTTACGTGTGTTCTTATTACATTTTAATATACATTACTTATTTCTAAAGTATTCATCAATCAAATTGACACAAGTCATAAACTTTTCTTTTTTCTTTAATGTAGTTCGTTAAAAATTCTTTTTTGATTTTTTGATTTGTTATAATAATATCAAATTTTTCAAGTGTTTGACAGAGCTCTTTATTTAATCTATCGTTATACACAGCTCCAAAAGAAAAATTTTCAAAATCGTCATTTATAAAATCCCTAGTTGGAAATTTATACTTGAGCTCTTATACAAACATTTTACAAGGTTCTTTAATACCAACTATACAAATATCTTTCGCAAACAAGTTACTATTATCATCACAACAAAATGTTACATCCAGAAGTGCACAAGACAATGACATTTTGCCAAATATTCATATTTACTTTTATGTATGCTATTTATAGGTTTGTGAATATATTTTGATTTTTATCAATTTGTATGCTTGCAATCAAATTCTCCATAAACAATAGCAGTGAGTGTAGATGTAAGTGGTTTTGATAGCCTTGCCTCAATTCTAACCGTACCCTGGTTTAGTAAACCTACTTCATACTTCATACTTAATTTCCAGATGCATCTGGAGTTAAATCAAAAGCCAGTATAAAAAATCCATTACTAAACATTGACTTTGTTATCTGATGACCTTTATCATTGTGGTAAATTCCAGTTCCTGAAAAAAGTGTACTGTATGCTCTTGTACAGGAATTATTTTCATCTGAAAAACTGGTTTCAATTGCTGAATTAGGTATTTGAACACCATTTACGTTTAACACAAATTGTGAAATATCAAAATGTTTAAAATTGTATGGGTTTTTTGATCTTTTTCCAGAGTAACCCACATTTTCTTTCATATAAAAAATTATTGAGTTTGGCAACTGTCCAATAAAAACATTATCAAGCAATATTGACGAGTTGTTCATTGGAATTGTAAAACTTTTTACTTCAACGCGTTTATAATTATATTTAGCATAAGATTTCCCAAGAGCAGCATTGTGTGCTAACTGTACGCTTGGATTAACGGTAACATGTCTTATAAATAGCGTGGCTTCTATAATTTTTAATTGTGATTTATCAGAATCGTCTGCAAATAGATAAAAATCTGGTTTTTCAAGTGTTTAAACTATACGAATGTCAACATTATTTATAAGTAGAGTAGGTTGATTAAACATATCCACGTGCAGTTTACCCGTAAGTTCCACTACATTGCTATTATGATACAATTTTTGACGCTCTTTAGAACCATTATTATGAAATTTAGCTATATTTGCTTTATCTAAAATCCATCCTGCACATTCTAAATGAGTTGCAGCAGCATCTGTACCATAATTTAATAAAGATTCAATATAAGCTCTATAGTCATAATTTCCATCAGACGGTGTTATATTTTTACCATTTAATTGAACATTACATTGTTTTATTAAAGAATGTAAAATGTTATTAACTAGACTTGGTTGTATTATTATTTTTCCTTCAGCATTTTTATCATGATTCCATTGTGTTCCATCTTTCTTTAAAATATGTACTTTTAGTCTCAAATATGTAGAAGACAAATCTCTATATGTATCGCCATGACCCAGTGAAACAAATTCAATAGTTGAGCGGTTGTCTAAAGAAGCAATAGGATTGTAGGAAACTTCTTCAGATCGTAAAATGCTAGACTGAATGGGTTGAGTCTTAAAAATATCCATCTCAGATTTCATACACTCAATCATAATTAATTAAAAATATCTTTTTGTTTCTTTTTGTTATTATCTTTGCGTCGTTTTGACGTAAAATAGTTTAAATTTTTAATGAATGGTCTTTTTATAGCTTTTCGTTTTTTTTTACCAGAACCATACATTTCATTCTGTTTTCGTACGGCACCACGTCGTACATTTTTAACAATCTCTTTACTACGATCTTGCATAACTTCTTTTACATTTGCACCAGATGCAATATCAGATAAAGCATTGATACCAGAGTTAATAACCTCTTTTTTCAAAATATCAGCCCCTGAAGTAAATAATGGTTTCAAATATCTAAAAAGTCCCCCAAAAAAGCTTCCCAATCCACGACCTCTTTAAAAAGATACGGTTGAATGTAATAAAGGGCCGATATCATCAAGTCCTCCACCAGATTGAATTAAATAAAACTTATAGTATACTCTCTCCATAATGAATAAAATAGAATAATATATAGTTTTGTAAAATCTTTTTTTCGCTTTTATTTATACTTTTTTAAAATGTAATAAAATTTTTGTTGGAATTGAACTATTGGAAAAGTTTATTTTGTATCCATATTTATCACATAAAAGTAATGAAATGTTATTAAATGATTTCTCCACATTGCAATATTGAATATTACTGAATTCTTTTACAGTATCAGTAAAAGAATTTGGTATGTTAACTGATCTTAAACACCTTATATCTTTATCACCTATTTTTTGCGGTTCAATTATGTCTGTCTATATAAAAAACATATCTGGTTTACTAATGGGAAATCAATTGTACACTATCAATAAAAGTTTTGAAAGCTTCTATTACACGTGATTTATATTTTTTAAAATCTGTAACTTTAAAATATACTTGATTCAAACAAGTTGTCAAAAGTCCTTCGAAGGTATAAGCGTAATTTGCTCTTATTTTTATATCTATTTTAGGCCTAGTGACACATATTGTAGTGTAACTTAGATTTTTAGGCATCTCCTCAGCTTTTGTTGGTTGTGTATAATGAACTTTATCGTTTATAAAATTAAAAATTCCCCAAATCAACTGTCGTTCAACTTCTTTTCTTGTAAACCTATTAAGTGGGCGTATATTTTGAATTAGTGTTGGTAGTAGAAAAACTTTCCAGTCGCATATCATTTTTTTTCTATGTATGGAATATATGATGTTCCAACCTATCATATCTTTCTGCATACCTTTAATAAATATTTGAGTACTTTTTTCCCAATCTTCACCATACACATTTGGAACGAAATCATTAACATACATTTCTGAAATACCGACTTTCCACCTTGAATCACACATGTTTTTATTCATTTTATTTGTAAAAGATGATAATGAATTTTCTGGATAATAGTTCATAGATGAATCACTGAGTAAAGTGACATAAAATTCATCTTTTACTTGTATGTTGTCCATGAGCTTGCGGATTTATTCTTACGAATTGAAAAATTAAGTTCTGTTTGAGTATTACCTACTGCTGACCTTAAAACACGTCTTGATGAATTATTCAACTCTTTGCTATTTATATTTTTTTCTTTTTTCGTTGGTGGGCTTGGGCTATCTAAAGGAACAGTTATAATGTCTCCTGTATCAGTTTCAAAAATTTGTACATTTTGATTTCTAATTGATTTTCTTTTTCTAAGACGTTCTCCAACTGAAGCAGCTGACAATGCTTTTGTTAAAACATTTTCCTGAATTTCATTATCAAATACTTCGTCATAAGCTTCTTTTTCATATACTTCTTCTTCTTCAGGAACAACTTGTATTCCAACATTCTTATATTCAGGAAAATGCGATTGAGTTTCCGCATCTATATATATTGGTTTTGCACGAGTTTGAGTACCTTTTGTTTCCGTAATTTTTATTTTCTCCTCTTTATTGCTGGGAAGTTGTCGTTTTTTGTTTCTTATTTTAAATAGATTTTGTCTGTATAAATACCATTTTTGAGTGTCCGTGAGATGTTTATTTAACAATATTTTTTTCATATTTTTATCCAACTCATTAAGTTCAACGTCCAAATTTTGCTTCATTTTCTTATAAATCTCAGGTTTTAAAATTATCATTTTATTAAATGTTGTATTATTCATTTTATAAAATTTCCGATTATCCCTGATAGTATTGCACCAAGAAGTGTAGGTAAAAATCCACCACGTTGAATAATGATTTTTCTTTTGCTATTTATAGATTTTTTCCCGCAAATAAGTGATCTTAATTCTATTTTATACTTTCGCAATTGGGTTGTTGTTTTTTTACTCAGATTACAATTACCTTTTAAAATATTTAAAGAGATTTCGCAAAATGTTTTTATTACTTCAGGGTCACAGTGTTTTATAATTACTTTCTGGAATTTTGGTTTTAAGGCTTTTAATATATGTCGATTGGTCTTCAAACGTTTCATATTGCTCCCCAAATGGTTCTAATTGATCTATCGTACAATAACACAAACCTTTTCCAAATATATCACTTCTTAATCGAAATATATCATTAACATCTTAAGTAAGATCTATTAATATATAGCCATATGGGACTGAGGTCACATCATTATATACTTTTTTAAATGCTTTAATTTGATTGGGATATATTTGACGAGCTAGAGGTAATATCTGCGATTTATCTCTTGGATTTTTGAAAAGTACTAAATATTATACAGTTAAGTGAAATATTCTTGAAAATTTACCCCGGTGAAAAACATTTTGTGTTACAAATATTACAATAAATTTCTATGATGTGATCCTCTAGTAAATAATTCACATACATATTTATCATGAGAATTTAACATCATATCATCGATAATAATTAACAAAGGTTTTTGATTATCATTAAAATCTGGAATAGTGTTACTATATTCCATATCTTTATATTCCATATCTGTTAACCTATATTTATACGAAAAGCTCTTTTCCCAAAGTGAATATAAATGTAATTTAGTTATTCTATTTAACATTCTTCCATAAACCTTCGACATGGTTAAACAAATTCTAATAGTTGATCTACAATTTTTGCAAGGAAATGAAAAGCAATATTTCCTAAAAGAGTTAGCCATACTTGAAAAAGGAAGTTTAATTCCAACTGTGTATCACTTCAAAGCACCGTATCCCGCAGAAGAACTTAGTCAGGATATGAAATATAATAACCAGTATTGCGAAAATAAAATTAATGGACTTAAATGGAATAACGGGTTAGTTGAATATTTAGATGTAAAATGTATATAAAAACACTATTTAGAGTCAGCTGAAAAAATGTATGTTAAAGGAAAACAAAAAAAAACTTTTTCTTCAAAAGTATATTGACAGTATCAAAATAGAAGATCTAAGCAGAAACTTGCCGTCATTGCAAAAGATTGATAACTTTAAATCAAATTGTCCTATACACTTATCAAACAACAATTTCTGATGTGCTGTTAAAAATTGCTTAATGTATATATGTATCTTTTAAAGGAAAACATGTTAGATTAAGATTTTGAATTTTCATACTTGCACGATATGAATTTAAATAACAAAACTAAACAAGTTCACTTCAACATTAAAAAAAAAAATTCACATTATGCAAGTATGGGAGTATGCTTACAGATCAGCACGGAAAGATCATTGGGAAGAGTACGCACGTGATACAAGTATATTTCAAAGACGTATAGAAAAAGTTGGTCTCACTATTTCAGCAATTTTAACATCTGATCATCGCAAAATTGTAAAAGTTTTTTCAAATAAACAAAAATAAACATATAACTTAATCTGTTCTTATTTTTTATTTTTGTGTTTACTGTAAATACCAAAAGCAATTAACTTATCTTTGTTCCTACCTTACAACATAAAACGAAGTGTAATATCAACTATAAAGTAAATGAAAGATTTCCGGTTATTTTCTCAATGTACTTACAGAGTAGAAAAGAAATCTTACACAACAGACATACAGAATAATTCCATTACTTTTTCTTTTTTTTTTAGCATTTGCATTCATAAATTTTTAAATTGTTTGAAAGAGTCAAACTAGTTTTTACAATTTATTTTACATCAGGTAAACAGAAATTACAGTACATGTGTATATACTTATTATACATAAGTCTTAATTGTTCAAGGTATTACAACAATTTACAACAAAATAGTACAATGAGAAACAACACATATTCTAAAAATAACTAAGTTTTCTTATTTTTATTTTTGCAACTTTAAAACTATAATAACAACTTTTAATAATTAATCTTCTTTTAATAAAACAAAACTAAAAATGAAATACACTTTGTACTTCTTGTTTACGTTTTCGTTTTTATTTTATTATTGTTCATCTTGATATTCAAAAGTATCTATGAATATTTTTGTGCAATAATAAAATCAAGTTTCTTTCGATTCTTTTATATCTATTTTTACCAACATACATATATTTTATTAAGCATGCGAAGAAAAAATAAAAAAATTGATTTGATTTGAAAAAAAATTATTTTCTTACTATTTGTATGATATCCTATTAAACAGTACCAATCAATTTTTTGAAAAAACCTAATTATCCTAAACTTATTCAGTTCATTAACCTTGCCTGACAACTTCCACAGTACCAACAACCTTCACTTCCTACTATACAACCACTTGGAACTTATAAGTTATCAACCCACACTTATAACCTATCTTGCAACCAAAACCAAAACAATCAAAACAAATTTTTGACCTACTAACCAAGAATGACCTATAATTAACCCATCAATCAAAATGTAGGTCGTGCGATATCGGTGCGATATGTCATGATTTTTTCCCATGAAAGACTGCCTCTTTACCTACTCATTTAAAATATTACTACCGGTTTTAGTTTTAGTTGGTTCAGCCTAAGCATATTTAGAAAATATATCTATAACGGTTAACATATATTTAAAACCTTTGTTGAATTTTACATAAGGAATCATTTCCACTAGATCAATTTGCTACGTATCATTTACTCCTTTCTGCTTGACGTTCCTTCTAAGATACCTTTTTCTAGCTGGTATATGTATTTCTTTTACTATTTGAGATCTTGACATGATTTTTACACCATCTAACTAGTTTTAAAAACCAATTTTACAATTCTTTATTTATGTACTCTGAAAACTTTGAATTTTGACTGGGTTCTACAGTATATAACGCGGCTCAATTTTACTGGCAAATCATTTTTAATTCAATTTTGCTAAGATATTTTCCAAAAAAAAAAATAAATAAAATAAAATAAAAATAAAAAATGGAACCTGATTCAACAACATTTCCATATACTGAGGGCACTGCAATAGTCAGTGTACAAAATGAGGCTCAAGTTGATGAAATTCCATTTACTGTAGATGAGGAGGAATTAATGGAAGCTGAAGAATTCATACTACCGTTTCAAGTCTTAGATGAAGATTCAGATGAGCAACAAATTTGGGAAATAAATAACCAAGAAGGAGATCCTGACTATTTTGCACAGTTTTTTAGAAATAAATTATAGCCTAAAATAATATATAAGAATATTTGTATAAATGTATATATACCTATCTATAAGTATTTCATAATAAAAACAAATTAAATAAATTTTAGAAATTTTTCATTTATTGTTGTTCTTGACTAAAATATTGCAAATTTTATTTTCTAGTAGTACAGGTATTTCAAAAAAAAATCTAGAGTAATTGCATTGAACGCTATAACGTTGTATGGGAATATATATTTCTTCGTGCAATTTCAGAACATGTTTTTCTTGACATGTTTTTATTATTTAATAACATATTCCCGTACATTTGATTCAGCACTTTTATTGTTTATCATTACAGCTTGAAGAAAATCAATTAAGTTGTAAAATGTGTCAGCTTCCTCCTTGTAAATACTAAGCCAATAACAATTTTTAACCCAATATGGGTAAACATAATTTTGTATTCTTTATTGATTGTTTCGAGTACCTTTCATAAAATTGCTGATAGAACTTATATCAATCATGATAATATTATTTAATGCCATTGCATGAAAAATGCAAATTGCTACAAGAGATTCTGTATCAAAACCAACAAGAACTTTTATTGACTGATTTCTGAGAAAATATGTATAGCTCAACATCAAATTTGTGTTCGAACCTTGATCTTCCATTACTACGTTTTAGCTAAAGCTTTTTAATATTAACAATATTGCTGATGTACACAAGATTGTGAAAAATTTAGATTTCCAAATGAGTTGTAAAACATATTAATAATCAGATTGTTGTTTTCTATATGATTATCTTTGTCAAATTCATTCAAAAAAGTTTTCATAATTAAACAAAAACATCTATACCAACCATAAACGCAACAGTATTGCCAGCATATATCTGAAAGAATACCCTGTATCTGCCTATTATTAAAAACTATGCACTGATTTTTTTTTATTTTTTTTTTTTTTTTTATTTATTTATTTATTTAGTTTAAAACTAATTTAAGAATTATCCTATTTTGTTTTTATAATCTTTTTAAATATAAGAAATATTTTCTTTAACATACTTAATAATTAATTTTTTATAAACATCTAATTAATAATCCTCATCGATTTATTTTGCAGTTTTTGTAACCTACTCATCATACTTTGGTTTGACATAAAAATTATTGAAGAGCAATACTCAAAATGGGGTTTTATAATAACATTATATAAATTAATTGCACAAGCTAATGTGATATTCTTTCTAATTTTTGAAAAAAAGTAAATTTTTTTAGCAATTTTTTTACAAATGTAATCAATATGCGATTTGAAATTTAAATTATTATCAACAATCACCCCTAAATATTTTATTTCATTAACTATTTCTATATTTTCATTATTAAAAACAACAAGGTTATTATTTAATTTACTATTAATTATCAAACATTTAGTTTTATCAATATTTATTTTTAGTTTGTTCATTTGGAACCATTCATTTAAATTTTGTAAATCTAAGTTTATTTTATTAACGCAATCATTTACATTCTCACCTATTATATATAAAAGAGCATCATCTGCGAAAAGTGCAATTTCATTAAATTTAATGCATTTCTGAATATTGTTGATGTATATTAAGAATAAAAATACTCCAAGAACTGATCCTTGAGGTACTCCAAGCTTTGTGTCTATTACTTCTGAAATGCATTCTTTTACTTTTGTACGTTGCTTTCTATCTTGTAGATACGATTCAAACCATTTTATTTCAGTACCAGTAACACCATACCTTTGAAGTTTTTTTAATAAAATTAATCTATCTATTGTTTCAAAGGCTCTGCGCAGGTCGAGAAATACTGCAACAATTGTCCTTTTATCGTCTACTGCAACCTTCCAATCAGTTATAACCAGATTAAGTAGTGATTCACAACCGTGTCCTCTTCTGAAGCCTGATTGCAATTTAGCGATTAAATTATATTTCTCAAAATAGTTTTTTAATTGTTCAAAAACAATTTTTTCTAATATTTTTGATTCAATACAGTTCATATTCACAGGACGAAATTCTTTACAATTTTTTGTTTCAGCTACTTTCGGAATGGGAATTACAACAGTTTCTTTCCAAGTATCTGGGAAAATACCTGATTTCAACGATTCATTGACAATAGTTAAAAAATTCTCTCCAATTAAATCAAAACATTCAATAAAAATATTCTAAATTTATTTCACTTATACTATCTACAAAATACTGATTAAATTTTGTAGCAATCTCAGCCTCTTTTGTACATATTTTATCCCCAAAACAAACTTCTTTGATTTCATTCCTTGGTTTTCTTAATATATAACTTTTAATTTTAAGCCACATAGATTTTTGGTCTCTTGCATTTCCAATTTGATTATTAATAAAACTATTTTTTGTTTCAAAAAGTTTGTTGGAATAAATATTTCTAATATGTTTATACCTATGCCACTCATTTATATTATTTATCAAAATTGCTCTCTGGTATTGTCTAACTTTTTCTACATTCATAAGTCTTAGTTCTTCTGTATACCATCGACAGCTTTCCCTTATGGTTTGCTTTTTTACAAATTCTTTTAAAATTGTAGTTAGTGATTTACTAAAAATGTCAGCTTTCAAATTACAATTTGTATAATATACTGTTAGCAATTCACTTTGGCATACTTTTGCTCTAAATATATTCTTATTGTATTTAAAATATTTAATGGTTTTTTTAACATCTCTAGTATTTTCATTTTGTATACTGATTACTATTGTTTCATGATCACTTATTTTTAACTGGTTGTCCACCATTACCTTAACATTATATTTGTCATTTACCATTACCAAGTCAATTAGTGTTTTAGAACGCATGGTAATACGTGTTGGTTGACTCACTACCTGTTTAAATCCATTATCATGAATTATGCTTTCTAAAAAATTTTTTGTATTACTGTTCATTAGCCAATTTATGTTAAAGTCTCCCATAATAATAGTTTTTTCTGTATTTTCTCCAACATCTTCTATCCCTTTTGAAAAATTCTGATACAAATCTGAATTGCTATTTATATATTTCGGAGATCTGTATACCACCATTATATTAATATATCGATTTTATTTATATATTTTTACATTTATCCCCCACCAATTCAATGCGGAGCTAAAGTTGCTTATTACCTCATAATTCCAACATTTTTTTAAATAAACTAGTATACCACCCGTATGTTTTGAAGTTGAATCTACTCTTATAATATTATAATTCTCTATATAAATTAAACTATCATCATCATCCTTCGTTAAATGAGTTTCAGTTAATGAAATAAAATCGTATTGTTTTGGAATAAGTACTGATTCTATTTGTGCAAAATTCTTTATTGTACCTTGTATATTAAGACAAACACCTTCAACATTCTTTAATTGTTAATATGCTGTTTTACTTCTTGCAACATTTAATTTTTTTACATAACTAGGACATGATACATTTCTGGAGTCGTGTTCCACATTCAAGTCCGTAAGACCTAATTTAACCTTAGCTCTTATACAATTTACACATTTTTGAACAGCTTCCTGACATTCATTTGATTTATGATCAGTTTCACCACATTTAAAACAACAAATTCCATTTTTACAATCTGTAGCTTTGTGATTAAAACCATAACAATTAAAGCACCTTAAAATTTGTAAATGTTCATATACTTTACAACGATCCCATTCAATATTAATTTTTCCAATTTCCATAATTTTTTTAAATGCATTCCCATCCATTTCAACTATTGCATTAAAATAATATGTTTTATTTTTTTGAGACTTATATACTTTTAAACATTTCATCTCGCTAAATTCTATACTATTTTGCTTCTTTATTGCATCCACCACTAGTTCTTTAGATAATTCTTCACTCATTCCCACAATTAATATCTTGGGATTTATTTCTTTAGTTACCTAAATTTCATAATTTTCACCTAATTTTTCTTTTATTGCACCTTCTACTATTTTAACAGATTCTTTATTTTTACAAGTAATAGCAATTGCACCATCATTTTTTAATTCTTTTAATTTTTCTATTTCTACTTGCAATGACGAGGGAATAATTTTTGATTTTATTTCATTTTTTGTTACATCACTTTTTTGTTTATTATCTTTTGGTTTCACAATTATTGGTAATTTCAACGTATCAGCATAACTGGTTGATTGTAAATTTTTTTTTAAATTGTTTTTTTTATTATCTTCTAATTTTTTAATTTCTTTTGATATAAATATTTTATGTTCATCGAATGCATTATTTACATCAACATTACCATCTTTTATGTTTTTATTATTTTCATTCATCATTTCTCTCATTTCTTTTAATTCTAATGCTAAATTTTAAAACAGTTTTGTTGATGTTTTGTAAACCATTTTTTGAGCATAAATCACAACTATACTTTATATTTTTATTTGTATTTATTAAATGAATTACACTATTATCCAGCTTAGAACATTTTATATGTATAGCTTTACTACACCCATATGCACATATTAAATAGCTCTCATTATTCTTAATTGGTTTATTACAGCTTTCTAATAAGCAAATAACACTCATCTTTGTTTTTATTTTTCACAATTATCTTCTGTTAATATATTTTAATTTATTTTTAAAGTTTATTATTTTCACTCAAGAGAAAAATTTTGAGTACTTAATGTCAAATATATTAATAATAAATCAATAAATTACCAAAATAAAAAAAATTTGCATTTGCATTTGCATTTTTTACAATAAAAAGTTTTTATAATACAATTTAATAATTTATTCAGTTTGATTGACAAATTATTATTTTAAAAAAATTGTTCTTTATAGTTCTTTATCACTTAAAAAATAGAATTTCACAATTATCTTCTGTTTATATATTTTTATTTATTTTTTAAAGTTTTAAATAAAATTTCTCATCCAACCACTCTACTTTTAATCACTCAATATTCTCAATATTTTTCAAGTATTTCAAAATTTCCGGTGTATCTGGAACTCCACCATACGAATCAAAATATTCTGTGCAACCATACTTTGGAATATAAAGGGCAAACCAATGTGTTCCCGGATCTTTTATATTGTCAGTGTTGACAATTAAAAAAGTTGGTTTTTCTATTATTTTTGAAATTTTGTCTAAAGTAAAAACTCTCTTAAATATTTGTTTGTAAATTTGTTACATTTTAAAACACTAATTAGTTCTAAAGTGTTCATGACTCAAACTGACTCAAATCATACACTCTACTTATTTTATTAATGTAGTTCATTAAAAACTCCTTTTTTATTTTTTCATTTGTTATAATGACATCAAAGTTTTCTAGTACCTGTCTTAATTCTTTATTAATTTTATCATTATGAACAGTTCCGAAAGAGTAATTTTCAACATTTTCATTCAAAATTTCTTTGGTTGGAAATTTGTAAGTATTACTTTACAAATTTTTTACAAGCTTCTTTAATTCCAACTAAACAAATATCTTTTACAAATAAAGTATTTTTATCATCACAACAAACCTTTACATCCACAGGACGATGACATCTTGTCGAATATTCAAATACATGTTTCAGTATTCTATTTATAGATTTGTAAATATATTTCGATTTTTACCAATTTGTATGCTTGCATCAAATTCTACATTAATAATAGCAGGTAGTGTAGATGTAAGTGGTTTTGATAGCCTTGCCTCAATTATAACTGTGGCCTTGTTTATTTATTAAACCTTGACATACTTGATTTCCAGATGCATCTGGATTTAAATCAAAAGCTAGTATAAAAAATCCATTACTAAATTTATACTTTGTTATCTGATGACCTTTATCGTTGTGGTAAATTCCAGTTCCTGAAAAAAGTGTACTGTAAGCTCTTGTACAGCAATTATTTTCATCTGAAAAGCTGGTTTCAATTGCTGAATTAGGTTTCAATTGCTGAACTTGAACACCATTTACGTTTAACCCAAATTGTGAAATATCAAAATGTTTAAAATTGTATGGGTTTTTTTATCTTTTTCCAGAGTAACCCACATTTTCGGTCATGCAAAAAAATATTGTGTTTGGCAACTGTCCAATAAAAACATTATCAAGTGATATTGATGAGGTGTTCATAGGAATTGTAAAACATTATCATCAGATTTAGCTACATTTGCTTTATCTAAAATCCATCCTGCACAATCTAAATGAGTTGCAGCAGCATCTGTACCATAATTTAACAATGATTCAATATAAGCTCTATAGTTATAATTTCCATCAGATGCTGTTATATTTTTGCCATTTAATTGAACATTACATTGTTTTCTTAAAGAATGTAAAATGTTATTAACTACACTTGCTTGTATTATTATTTTCCCATCAGCAGTTTTATGATTATTCCAATGTGTTCCATCTTTCTTTAAAATATGTACTTTTAATCTCAAATATGTAGAAGACAAATCTATATATGTATCGCCATGACCCAGTGCAACAAATTAAATAGTTGAGCGGTTGTCTAAAGAAGCAATAGGATTGTAGGAAACTTCTTCAGATCGTAAAATGCTAGACTGAATGGGTTGGGTTTTAAAAATATTCAACTCAGATTTCATACAATCAAACATAATTAATTAAAACTATCTTTTTATTTCTTTTTGTTATTATCTTTGCGCCGTTTTGACGTAAAATAATTTAAATTTTTAATGAATGGTATTTTTATAGCTTTTCGTTTTATTTTATCAGAACCATACATTTCATTGCATAACTTCTTTTACATTTGCACCAGATGCAATATCAGATACAGCATTGATACCAGAGTTAATAACCTCTTTTTGCAAAATATCAGTGCCTGAAGTAAATAATGGTTTCAAATATCTAAAAAGTTCCCCAAAAAGGCTTCCCAATCCACGACCTCTTTGAAACGATACTGTTGAATGTAATAAAGGGCCGATATCATCAAGTCCTCTACCAGATTGAATTAAATAATACTTATAGTATACTCTCTCTATAATGAATAAAATAAAATAATATATAGTTTTGTAAAATCGCTTTTATTTATACTTTTTAAAATGTAATAAAATTTTTGTTGGAATTGAACTATTGGAAAAGTTTATTTTGTATCCATATTTATCACATAAAAGTAATGAAATGTTATTAAATGATTTCTCCACATTGCAATATTGAATATTACTGAATTCTTTTACAATATCAGTGAAAGCATTTTGTATGTTAACAGATCTTATGTATGTTAACAGAGCGGTTCAATTATATCTGTGTATATAAAAAACATATCTGGTTTAATAATTGGAATCAATTGTACACTATCTATAAAAGTTTTGAAAGCTTCTATTATACGTGATTTATATTTTTTAAAATCTGTAAATTTCGAAGATACTTCATTGAAACATATGGTCAAAAGTCTTTCGAGGGTATAAGTATAATTTGCTCTTGTTTTTATATCTATTTTAAGCCTAGTAACACATATTGTAGTGTAACTTATATTTTTAGGCATCTCCTCAGCTTTAGCTAATTGTGTATAATGAACTTCATCGTCTATAAAATTAAAAATTCCCCATATCAACTGTCGTTCAACTTCTTTTCTTGTAAACCTATTAAGTGGGCGTATATTTTGAATTAGTGTTGGTAGTAGAAAAACTTTCCAGTCGCATATAATTTTTTTTCTATGTATGGAATATATGATGTTCCAACCTATCATATCTTTCTGCATACCTTTAATAAATATTTGACTACTTTTTTCCCATTCTTCACCATACACATTTGGAACGAAATCATTAACATACATTTCTGAAATACCGACTTTCCACCTTGAATCACACATGTATTTATTCATTTTATTTGTAAAAGATGATAATGAATTTTCTGGATAATAGTTCATAGATGAATCACTGAGTAAAGTGACATACAATTCATCTTTTACTTGTATGTTGTCCATGAGCTTGCGGATTTATTCTTACGAATTGGAAAATTAAGTTCTGTTTGAGTATTACCTGCTGCTGAGCTTAAAATACGTCTTGATGAATTATTCAACTCTTTGATAGTTACAGTTTTTTCTTTTTTCGTTGGTGGGCTTGGGGTATTTAAAGGAACAGTTTTAATGTCTCCTGTATCAGTTTCAAAAATTTGTACATTTTGATTTCTAATTGATTTTCTTTTTCTAAGAGGTTCTCCAACTGAAGCATCTGTCAATGCTTTTGTTAAAACATTTTCCTGAATTTCATCATCAAATACTTCGTCATCAGCTTCTTTTTAATATATTTTTTCTTCTCCTTCAGGAACAACTTGTATTCCAACATTCTTGTATTCAGGAAAATGCGATTGAGTTTCCGCATCTATATATATTGGTTTTGCACGAGTTTGAGTACCTTTTGTTTCCGTAATTTTTATTTTCTCCTCTTCATTTCTGGGAAGTTGTCGTTTTTTGTTTCTTATTTTAACTAGATTTTGTCTGTATAAATACCATTTTTGAGTGTCCGTGAGAGGTTTATTTAACAATATTTTTTTCATATTTTTATCCAACTCATTAAGTTCAACGTCCGCATTTTGCTTCATTTTCTCATAAATATCAGGTTTTAAAATTATCATTTTATTAAATGTTGTATTATTCATTTTATAAAATTTCCGATTATCCCTGATAGTATTGCACCAAGAAGTGTAGGTAAAAATCCACCACGTTGAATAATGATTTTTCTTTTGCTATTGATTTTTTCCGGCAAACAAGTGATCTTAATTCTTTTTTATACTTTCGTAATTGGGTTGTTGCTTTTTTACTCAGATTACAATTACCTTTTAAAATATTTAAAGAGATTTCGCAAAATGTTTTTATTACTTCAGAGTTACAGTGTTTTATAATTACTTTCTGGAATTTTGGTTTAGAGGTTTTTAATACGTGCAATATATGTCGATTGGTCTTCAAACGTTTCATATTCCTCCCAACTTGCTCTAATTGATCTCTCGTACAATAACACAAACCTTTTCCAAATATATCACTTCTTAATCGAAATATATCATTAACATCTTAAGTAAGATCTATTAATATATAGCCATATGAGACTGACATCACATCATTATATACTTTTTCAAATACTTTGATTTGATTGGGATATATTTGACGAGCTAGAGGTAATATCTGCGATTTATCTCTTGGATTTTTGAAAAGTACTAAATATTATACAGTTAAGTGAAATATTCTTGAAAATTTACCCCGGTGAAAAACATTTTGTGTTACAAATATTACAGATAAATTTCTATGATGTGATCCTCTAGTAAATAATTCACATACATATTTATCATGAGAATTTAACATCATATCATCGATAATAATTAACAAAGGTTTTTGATTATCATTAACATCTGGAATAGTGTTACTATATTCCACATCTTTGATATATTTTGCAACAGCAGTTTTGTCTGGATTACACCAAATTATTCTATTAATATGTGGTTGTATATTTTCTTTTTTATATTTTATTCAATTATGAATAAAAGTGGTTTCACCACAGCATGATGGACTCGCCACCATCATAGTAAATGGGTGAAACAGCATAGTTGTATTAGTTAAAAACTAACTCTGCTAACCTATATTTATATGAAAAGTTCTTTTCCCGAAGTGAATATAAATGTAATTTAGTTATTCTATGGACCAGTCTTCCATAAACCTTCGACATGGTTAAAGAAATTCTAATAGTTGACCTACAATTTTTGCAAGGAAATGAAAAGCAATATTTCCTAAAAGAGTTAGCCATACTTGAAAAAAGAAGTTTAATTCCAACTGTGTATCACTTCAAAGCACCGTATCCCGCAGAGGAACTTAGTCAGGATATGAAATATAATAACCAGTATTGCGAAAGTAAAATAAATGGACTTAAATGGAATAACGGTTTAGATGTAAAATGAATATTAAAACACTATTTAGAGTCAGCTGAAAAAATTTATGTTAAAGAACAAAAAAAACTTTTTCTTCAAAAGTACATTGACAGTGTTAAAATAAAAGATCTAAGCAGAAACTTGCCGTCATTGCAAAAGATTGATAACTTTAAATCAAATTGTGCTATGCACTTATCAAACAACAATTTCAGATGTGCTGTTAAAAATTGTTATAATGTATATATGTATAAAGGAAAAAATGTTAGATTAAGACTTTCAATTTTCACATTTGCACGATGAACAATATTTAATTTAATATTGTTAAAACCAAAGAAATTTAAAACTTAGTTGTGTCGAAATAGAAAACAACCTTGTTTTTCTACGAACAAATTTAATCTGGTTTTTATAAATAAAAATTTTACAATTTATATGTAAATGACATTTCTAATTAATGAAGAAGCGGTTCTGAGTTAAAGAGAGTAATTTTAATTTTTAACGGATTAATTTGATAGTAAGTAATTCTTAAAGCAAAACAAACATAATTTTTATAGTAATTGTCAAAAGAAAGAATATCAAACTTAAATATCAGTGCTTCTTCAATATTTTCAATATTAACAACATTAGTATAGAATTCCATTTAGTAATTACATTTTATTCAATATATATTTGATTTATATTTCTGTTTTTATCCACAGGATATGAATTTAAATAACAAAACTAAAAAAGTTTACTTCAACATTAAACAAGAAATTCACGTTATGCATGTATGCTATGTATGCTTACAAATCAGCAAGGAAAGGTCATTGGGTAGAATACGCAAGTGATGCAAGTAGATTTCAAAGACGTATAGAAAAAGTTTGTCTCACTATTTCTGCAATTTTAACATCTGATCATCGTAAAAAAAATGTTTCAACTTAGATTTAAATAGAAATATACCTAATAATAAAAGATTTTAAACATAAAAATAAATGTCTTTTATTTTGATCTTACGTTTTCAAAATAGATACCAAAATCACTTAAGCTAATCTTTGAATTATTTTTATTCCAAACAAAAACTAAAAAAAAAAATTAACATAAATGCATATCAGAGTATATCTTTAGTTTAATCAGTCCCATATTTTTGATTTCCTGTTTGTTTTCCTTTTATTCATATTTTTTGAACATTCTTACTTAAAAACAAGTAAATGTAACAGCAAGTCGATGCAACTGACTTATTAATACCCTACACTTGAATAATTCGAATTAAACTTCTTCCCTTTTCTGCTTGAACTTCTTCCCTTTTCTGTCTTATTCAACTTATTCTTTCAAATGTCAGTTTCCAATTTTACAGAAAAGGAAACATAACAGAACACCTTTGTACTAAAAATAAAAGTTCTATCTTTGTTGGTTGTGGGGATATACTCGTTTCCTCTGGGGCTCGTCCGGAAGCTTCCAAGATTTGAACCCATAGACCAAATCCTCACAAATTTCGGAAACATAAATCAAACATGAAAGAACACCATTGTGCCAAATTTAAAGGTTATATCTTTGTTGTTTTTGGAGATAATCTCATTTGCTCTGGGGCTCGTTCGGAAGCTTCCAAAATCCAAACCCATGGACCATATCCTCTTAAATTTCAGAGACATAAATCAAACGGGAAGGAACATCGTTGTACAAAATTTAAAGGTTCTATCTTTGTTGATTTTGGAGATAATCTCGTTTGCTCCGGAATCATTCGGAAGCTTCCAGAATCCGAACCCATGGACCGATTTTGTCCAGATTCGAACTGAGCCTTCATTTCGTAATTAGTAACCTACTATATAAATTTCATCAAGATAGCTTTATTAGTTTTTGAGTTATCGTGCGACTCAGGAGGTGATCCTGATTCAGAATATATACACATGTCCATATCTAACTCGCTTACTTTTGGTGGTTACAAACACCATACCAAAGTTAATATACCCTATACTTTAGGTGTAGTGTATAATAAAAACAATATCTTACACGACATGCAGTCAGTTAATTAATTGCTTTCGTTTTCTATTGTCTTCTATAAATTCTTCTATCCAGAAGAGACCACATTTTTATGTAAGCAAAAAAAAATCTATATTTACTTACTTTAAATCTTACTTTACTTTTTTTCTACCCTGTTGCTAACAAAAACAGGGTTACACTTATTCTTTTCAATTTTAAAGATGCGCTGTAGATTTAAAAATAAAAAAATTTCTTCTGTTTTTTTATTTTTATATAAAAAAATGTTTCTTATTACTTTTATATGTGCGCCTAGTATTTAAACCAGGTATACAATTTTGTTTATTAAGAGCCCACCTACTTCAAATTGCTTAACACTTGACTTGCTACTATATAACCATTTCGAACTTATAAGTTAACAACCCACACATACAACCTAACTTAAAACCTCAACCAAAACATATTTTTGGCTTATAGTAACCAAGATACATAAAATCAATTGTTCAGTTCAATAACCCTGCCTGACAACTTACACAATATCAACAACCTTCACTTCCTACTGTAAAACTATTTGGAACTTATATGTTAACAACCTACACATACAACCTAAGTTAAAACCTAAACCAAAACAATCAAAACAAGTTCTTGACCTACTAACCAAGCATAACCTACATTAAACCTATCAATCAAAATGTAGGTCGGCATATGCGATATGGGTTGATTTTTGCCCATCCCAAAGTGCAGGGTTACCTACTTAAGTTAGTTTTAAATATTAGTAAAAAAATAGATTTAAAAGATTGGAAATTATATAAAGGTCAAAATAATATTGTTTTATATATTTGAATAATAATCCCTTTAAATGTGGTTTTAAATTTAAAATAATAATTAATAGCGATCTAACTTACCTATTTCACAGGTAATACAGAAACAAAACAATTTCAAAATATTGAATGATATTGAAAAGGGCGAAAAATTAAATATTATTATTGACCAAATTAACATTTTAGATGTGAAGGTACCTAAATATAGTTGTGATACCATCCACTCAAGATATATTATCTCTAATATTTCTAATTTCCTCCCCTTTCTTATTCTATTATCTCTAATTTCTTCTCTCTTTCACCTGTTCGGAAAATATCGATTTCTGTAATATGTTTTTTGTTTTTTAGTTTTATTATTGTTTTGTTGTAAATGAATATTTTATTTTGTTTTTAACAGCTTTTTATTAACTTGGTTGGGTAAAGGATGGAATCTTAGAAGCCATTTTAAACACACTTACCGTTGAGCTAGAGACTTGAAATTTTCTTCATTAGATCAGATCCCGATGACAATACATGATTTTAAAATAATAATATCGAAAAACATTAGAGAAATTAGCTTAATTTCAAAATTAAATTTTCATACAAAGATATAACAGAATTATTACAGAACCAAAATAAAACATTTTATCTAAATTTACTAAACTCACCAATACCAATACGTATACGTAATACATAAATGTTTTTTTTTTTCTATAAAAGACTATTGTTTTTTAATGAGACCATTGCATTGTATGTGTACATATACATAGGAACATACTTAAAAATATGTAATAATATGTGCTTCGGAAATATTTTTGGTTTAAAAGCGATGAATTTGAAAGACATGAATGTGTAAACAAATAAATGTGTCGCACTTGAGAACACAGTGTAAAACTTAATATGCATTTACTTAAAATTTAGATAGCAAGTGTTAAATTTAAGTATTTTTTCATCAAATCAATTGATTTTTAGTATACATTTTTATTTATAAAAGCAATGTGTTTACTTATAATATTTATATAGATATGTGTTTTTCTTTTCTTAATTATAATTAAAATAGGGCTTTTCTTTCGAAACTCTTAACATCTACATCGTCTAGAAAAAGCAAAATAATTTTTTTTTTAATTCAAAAACATTAGCATTTAGAAGTAAGCAATTTAATATATTCTCAATTACATACTTTTAAAACCAAATTTTTTTACTACATATGTATGTAGGTACAAACATGTACAAAAATGGTATGCATATTTTTATGTGTGCTGTAGTATTAAAAATCTGCTAACACAGTCACACCAAATTCCCAAATTCCCAACTATTATTATTTAGTTGATTTATCGATTTATTATTTTTTAATATGTAGGCAACAGTTATATTTGCCTATATATGGACGGTAAACATAAACGAACAAAAAAAAATTTTATGTATGCATATGAATGGACGGTTAACATAAACGAACAAAAAAAAAATTCAGAATGTTCTATAGCTAATAATTTCTATTTTTGAAATAGACTGTATGCATAAATTTAATATTAAAAAAAAAAAAATAAGTTCTTAGTGTACCTAAATAACAGAAAACAAAAAAAAAGGAAAATGTAATACTGGAAGAAAAATAAAAACGAATAGAAAAAAAGAGAACAAAAAATGTTACTTTGATTGTTTTTAAATATTTTTAAAGGCTATTTCTTATGTATATGTGCAGATCTGATATTTACCCACATAACAGATAGAAAAAAAGAACTATTAAAATGTTATGATTTTAAAAGAAAGAAACATACGTTTGATATTTCCGTACATAACAGATAAAAACAAAAAATATTAAAATGTTATGTTATGAAAAGAAAGAAAAAACAAGGCAGTGTATGAATCAAAGTTTTTAAAGGGTCGCATTTTAAGTTGAAATAAAGAACATTATAAAATTGCAATATTTTTATTTAAATTTTGAATTTAGCTATGCAACGTTTTCTTAATTTTTTAAAAATTTTGCCGCATTATGATATAATGCTACACTGAGAAGTTCAGCTCATAATATAGATATATATGTATATGAATGAATATATGGCTATTTATGTATGTAGTTATAGATTTATTATTTTTTAAAATGTGGGCAACAGTTACATTTATATGAATGGACTGTAAACATAAACGAACAAAAAAAAATTTTATGTATGCATATGAATGGTCGGTAAATATAAACGAATAAAAAAAAATTCAGAATGTTCTATAGGTTATAATTTATATTTTTTAAATAGAATGCATGTATAAATTAAACATTTAAAAAAAGAAATTCTTAGCGTACCTAAATAACAGAAAACAAAAAAAAAGGAAAATGTAATACTGGAAGAAAAATAAAAACGAATAGAAAAAAAAGAGAACAAAAAATGTTACTTTGTTTTTGTTTTTTGCTATTTAATTTATTTTATTACTATATTGAAATTAAATATTTTTTGTATATATTTTATATATTTTTTTTATTATTTTAGTTTAATGCATAGTCTTCAGGCGACACCACTTTTTAAAAAATTCGTCATATTCCCTATCTCAAAGGTGGTGTGAAAAGAGGAATAACATATAATATTAATTTATTTCATTATATTAATAAAAATTATATATTAGTTAACATAAATTAACTATTGTAAAAACAATTAAATAGTTTATTTTTTGCACTTAATTTTATATGCATTCTAAAAAATTTTCTTTATTTATTAAAGCAAATCGATATTGCAATAAAAATTATTTTTCAACATTTTTTTGCTCAGTAATGTACCAAATTAATGCTCTTTTAAAAAGTTTTTAAGCTTTTTTTTGTTGAAAAGTAGTTGGAACTTAAAAGACATTTTTTAAAATGCATATTTATGAATGAAAATTTTTAAAATTTCCTTTTACTAAAAGACGTAAAAAAGATGGAATTTTTAGGACAAAATTTAAAAAAATCGGTAGTTTTTGTGTTATTTCCAGATTTCTAGTAGGACTACTAAATCTTTCCATAAGACTACGTGTATTTTTTTTGAAAAAAAAGGGCTACTATTTAGCTTTCCTCTCTTAATGTCCAGGCCTTATAAATATTATTGTAGATTATGGTATAAAGAAGCTATATAGAGAACTCACATAGAACAAAAATATTAATCATTTTTTTATGATTTTGAAACATCCCATTGGGATGTTTCGTGCGATTGTGTTGATATTTTCAGTATATATTTAAATAATAAATACAATCACACGAAACATCCAAATTTGCTTATGTTATACATTAGCTGGGATATTTTGTGTGACTGTATTGTATACTATAGTAATAAAGTTAAGTAACAATACAACAGAGAAAAGAAGTAGAAATAAAAATGCATATAAGCAACTAGGCACATATATGTACATAAAAAATAAAAATGTATGCATGCATGCTTTTAAATGATATGTATTTTGTAAAGCTTATGTCAGACGGTAAAATTTTCTTCAAAGAAATATGAAATGAACGTCAAAATTTTTCATAATAAAAATTGTATCGTCTAAAACATTTTATCAAAGAAATATCATGAAAATAAAAAATTTTCTATTTAATGATATTTCTTTGTTGTGATTTGACGTTTGTGATCTGATATTCTATTGTTTGTGTTCTTTAGTTTGTGTTCATTTTTTTTTTAGTTTTAAAATAAATATAGAATATAAAATAATATATAAAAACAATAAAATATGGAAATTAAAAATGAAAAAAAGGTAATGTTTAATTTGAAATAAAATTTTGTCAATCATACACAAATGCCATTTTTCTTGCAGTCAATAAAAGACGTTTCATGGTCAAGGGAGTCCATAACAAAATTAACTGAATTGTGGGAATTGTATCCATGTCTATACGACGTGTCCCATAAATTCTACTCCAATAAACATACAAAGCATGAAACATTAAGCGTAATTAAACAGAAGTTAATGGACACCATGCCGGGAATACATGTAGACGATATAAAACTGAAGCTAAATTCCTTAAGAACGCAATTCCGACAGGAAACAATAAAAATTGAGCGTTCAAAAAAAAGTGGTGTAGGAACGGAAGACATTTATGAACCTACAGTGTATTGGTTCGAACTTCTTTCGTTCCTACATCCTTTTGTCACTAGAAGGAAGGGGACTGATTCCCTTACGGAGACGCAAGAGAATACAGTAAGGCACATTAATGTGTAACATACATATGGACAATGGAAAGCATTACAATGATTCTTTATTTTTAGAGTGAATATGAAGAATCTTCCTCATGTGTTGAGATGGAGGAAACAGTGATCAGTTTGGAACCAACATATCAAAGTCAACAAAGAAAAAAAAAAAAAATCGAAAACGAAAACAAACCACAGGGACCGCTTTAAAAATAACGTGAATAACTCATTGCAAACAATGAACAACGTTATTTTAAAACTTGTTGACGACAATAACAACGAAAACTAATTTAATGCTGAAATTAAGGCATTTGGACAACAAGTAATGACTGACTTCCAAAGTTTAGACCAAGAAAATAAATTGGAAGCAAGAAAATTTATTTTCGACAAATTATACGAGTTAAAAAAAAAGCCAGATCAGAAAATAGATAAACACACGGTGTTTAAAATTTGCAATGAAGTTTATTATTTTAAATTTAAGTCTAATGGCCACTCTTAGTTTTGTTTACTTTTCTTTTAGTTTTTTATGTAAATACGTTATATAGTCTTTTAAAAAATGAATTACATAGTTTTCTACTTTTTTTTATTTTATGTAAATACGTTATATAGTTTTTTAAAAAATTAATTACACAGTTTCCTACTTTTTTTTATTTTATGTAAATACGTTATATAGTTTTTTAAAAAATGAATTACATAGTTATCTACTTTTTTTTTATTTTATGTAAATACGTTATATAGTTTTTTAAAAAATGAATTACATAGTTTTTGTTTATAGTTTAAAAATGTTTTTTATTTATAAATTATGGAGAACTAAAAATTAAAGTTTTTGGTTGCATCCCACTGCCAAGGAACTGCACCAACTGTATTGAAATAATGTACTTATGTTTCACGCATTTTTATAGCTTGGGTAGCGGTGCGGTTTACTTTGTTCCTCTTCAAATTAGTTAAGCTATTATTTTCCCTCTTCAAATTTGCTAAGCTGTTATTTTCTCTCCTCTTCAACTTTTTTAAGGTGTCATCATCATCATCTAAGTTTTGATCTTTCGCATCGCAAAGAAAATTATGAAAAACACAACAAGCTAGAACCGCCTCATCAACTTTTTCTACCTTTAAATTTATTGTTGTGTGAAGAATACGAAATCTATTTGCCAGTATTCCAAAGGCGTTTTCTACAACGCGCCTTGCCCGACTTAATCTATAGTTAAAAATTTTTTCTTCTTCGGAAGATGGTTGTTTCAGTGGCTTCATTCCTCTGTTGGATAATTTAAATGCTTCATCCGCGACAAATACATAAGGTCATAAGTCATTTGTTCCGGCTAGTTCACCCATTACCTTTAATAAAATATTTATAAAATATTATAAAGGAACTGAATAATGTTATTTTACCTAATTTTCGGTGATACTGCTTCTCTCATATTTGTGTTTTGCTTTTTTATTTTAGATTGGATCCGAGAGAGCAAATTATTAAAATTTTCAATATTCATCCTGGTAAAGTTTTTAAAACTAATAGTATCTTCAAATTTTAATTCTTTAAAAATTAAATTTCCCATGCGTCTTCCAGAATCTCTAAGCATAAGCCATTTTCGCGACCAAATCCTTTTTCTATTCTTTTTTTGTTTTAAAACTTGCGGTGCAATAGCTAAAACTTTAACAACTGAAGAAAAACTCAGAACTAAAGTTAAAAGTTTTTTTCGATCCATCATACAATTTTTTTTCCAATTCCATATAATTATTTTACCGTCTAGCACTAGATAAAACTTTGATCAAAAAACAAATGAAACAAAGTGTCAAAAAAATATCATGGAACGATCAAAGTTAAATGACGTTTATTTCATGATATTTCTTTGAAGAAAATTTTACCGTCTGACACTAGCTTAAGTATATATTTTTATAACATTTTTTTATTTGAGCGAATTTTTTTATTCTCTCTTTGTTGTTATTTTTGTTTGGTATTAAAAGTTTTAAGGAAGCATATTTATTAAAGTGCTTAAAAGTGCAAAACTAAATTTTTTTATATGTATACTTATTATTTTTTTTTATATTTTCAATGGACCAGCTACTTGAATTTTGTAGAAACTATGAATTGTCTTGCATAATTGAATTTAGTTATTTAGTATATTTTTTGTTTAATGTTTTTGTTATATGTTTTGTAATATTAATATTATGTTAATTAAATAAACTAAAGTAATTTTATTTTATACCTATTTATTATTTTGTATTGTTTTACCTTTTAATTTTTAAAAACTTAAAACTTTAAAAACTTAACTTTATTGTTTTCTGTTCCAATTTTTTTATTTTTTTCTTAATATATATTCTTTTCTAGAATCTATTAAAATACTAAAAATCAATCAAATCGAAAAACTTAAATTTAACACTATTTGCTTACTAAATTTTAAGTAAATACATATTAAATTTTACACTGTATTCTCAGCTGCGACATTTTTATACTACATTCATCTCTTTCAAATAAAACGCTTTCAAATCAAAAATATTTTCAAAGCAAATATCACATTTACATATTTTCATTTTTAAAATATGTACCTATGTGTTGATTATACGTATACATATTACAGTATGCATTGTTAGTCAAGTGTAGTAAATTTAGATAAAGTGAAATTGAAAAAGTGGTCAAAAAATTTTGTTCTAGATGAGTACTCTATATAGTATAGTTTCTTTATGGTTATGAGTTTATACATATAACATAACCTACAATATTGTTTTCACAGGCGCTGACATAGAGAGAAGGAATTGAAATAGTGGTAAAGGTTTGTTAAAAATTTACACGTATTCTTATGGTAATAGTAAAAAATGAAACAGTGATAAAACATAAACCTTAATAACTCAAAAAATAATCATTTTCT
This sequence comes from Poecilobothrus nobilitatus, assembly GCA_947095535.1. NCBI lineage: Eukaryota > Metazoa > Arthropoda > Insecta > Diptera > Dolichopodidae > Poecilobothrus > Poecilobothrus nobilitatus. The sequence continues at coordinate 143,760,185 of OX352774.1, read as the reverse complement.
TCAAATTTCTTCCAAAGGTCACCATAAAATTTCATCTTTAACACATCTTTTAATGTATTCAAGTTTAAAATATTTAAATGTTTTAATTAAAAAATTACTTTTTAAAAAAAAATACCTCCATTTATTATCCCATGGTTAAAGCTCTTTAACAAAACTTGAACGAGATTGCTTTTTGATACAGTATCGGCAATAAAAAAATTCGCAAAACTAATTTTATTAAGAATTTTGGTTTAGAAATTAAGTTAGCAAATTTTAATTAAAAAAAAAAAATTACTATTATTAATAAAATAAGCTAAATATACATAAAAAATAAATATTTAAATATGTTATATATTAAAATTATTCCCAATTCCACACCACCTATGAGGTAGGGAATATAGAGCGTTTTTTTTACGTGCTATCTCTAGTTCCCCTAACGCAAACATCTGTAAGACAAAAGTGCATACAAATTTTTTCAAAAGAAAACAATATAAAAACGAAATAATAAACAATAATAAATAATAGAAAAACGAAAAACAAAAATATGTATAATAAATAAAAATAAAAAAATTTACAAAAAAAATATAACAAAATATAAAAAGAAACTAAAAGTTAAACAAATATAACTTTGTTAGTTTTTAAAACTAACAAATAACAAAAACAAAAATATCACAATAAATATCACAAAGTACTCTTATTAATTATTAAATATTTTAATTTTCTATTTTGCTTATTGCTTTTAAGAATATCGTTATGTTGATTTGTAAAATTATTTAATAAAGTATTAGCGAAAGTTTTACTTATTTGGAAACACATATTGGGACTTGTATTACCACATTTACACGTCGATTCTAAATCTATGCTATTTATACCCAAACTGAGACTAGTTAGTTGAATAAGTATGCCTTTTGATTACTTCTCTCAAAAAATATTTTTTTTAAATCAAAATCTCGTAAAATTTCCTGAAAGATTGCGTTCATGTGAAATAAAATATAATTAACCTCATCCGTCGATAAAGAAAGACCCCCTCTGTTAAGTTCGTCAAAATAATAAGACCCGAATCAGTCCCCCGTTCCTTCAGTAATACTGATTTACAATCGATGCATTTTGTATGTTTTCCAAACAATGTGAGGCATATCATCCCGTATATAAATTAAAATGTGTATCAAATTTTGTGTCAATTAAATAACGCGAATCAAAAATTTTATCGACTTCTTCTAAATTAATTTTCTGTTGTAAAAAATTCTGCCCAATTTTGTAAATTTTCCGTTTGGTTATGGTATTTTTTATATATCCTGTGAATTCTAATTTTTTTTTTTTTCGCTTTCAATAGCTTATATGAAATGTTGTAATTCCACCCAGCTATTGAACGATATAATCCGACTCTATTTTCTAATAAATAAATAAATTCTTCTAAATAAATAAAAACTAAATAAAAAAACTAAAGCTTTAAATTTTAAATAAATACGAAAATTTTATTTTATTTAAAATACCAACAATTATTGAATTAACTTTCAAAATTGAAATGAAATTTTTTTGAAAGTTAAAATAAAACTAAAACTTGCAAATTAAATTCAATAGTTGCTTAAATTCAATAAACTAATTAAATTAAATTTATCTTCAATATATTTTATTATGGTTTTCTAAAGCTACTTAGCTACTTTTCTAAAGCTACTTTTTACTTTTTTTTTGATTATTGTAACAAAAATATGAAAATTTATTTACATAAAAATCGGAACCTCCTTCTTTTTTTTGTCTAAAATTGCACTGAAAAATGCGATTTGAATTTTAATTTTCTTACAAGGGTAAAGAAGAAATTCCAAGCTTTGTTTTTATATACATATATTTGATATTTACTTAATGAAATTTAATATATAAAAACTCCATATTAAAAAAAACAATTTATTTACCAATTTTATCACATATTTAATATAAAAGCTATTAAATTTTGAGGTTATGTGTTATAAAATTTATAAAAAAAATTTACTGATTTTTTTTTTTTACAGTAGCAAGATAAATGCGATAAGAAATTTAAAAATATTGGAGGGTTACAAATTTGCTTAAAAAAGGGGTTAAAATTTTGATTTCAAAGTTAAAAACCCACTTGTTATATTGGGCGAATAATAAGCTATCTGAAATAAAAATAAATTATGTAATTTTCATGCCCATTTTGATATTTTTCCTAAAAAACGAATAAAAAAATAAAAATTTTAAGAAATGTAATTTTTCGCGGTTTTTTCTAGGAAAATTCATTGAAAATTTGCACTAATACATTCAAAAGTTTCGATATCAAGGCTTTCCTTTATTGTTGGCTCTGGGTTTATATTATCTTCGGTATTACTGTCTTGCGAGTGTATAAAACGAAGTGTCAAGTTACTGGCTGTGTGATGTATATGACGTATTATCAAAATATTTCAAGTTTGTTTTATATTTTATGAAAATTTTTCAAGTTTATTTTATATTTTATCAAAATTTATCAAGTTTATTTTACATTTTTTCAAAAAATTTTATGTTTAAAATAGACACAGACAAAATATCAAATTAAAAATAAAACAACCGCAAAAAATTTATTTGAAGTGCATGTTGTTTTCCATTTGTCGCCATTTTTCATTGTTCGAAGTGTCAAATCACTATCTCACTTACTTTTTTTTTTTTACACCTAACTAATTTATAAAATGTGAACCTTATAATTAGTTAATAATTAGTTAACATTTAGATATTAAGTAAATCATTTGACAATTCATTAAGTGACTTGTAGTCAGAAATCCATTGATATCTGCCTTTTTTCTGCATTTATTCTTTCAGCAACGTGTTGATTGTTTTAAAACCTTGAAACAAGATCAAAATGAGGGAATCGTTTTAGCCGGTGGTGCTCAGGGTTTCTTGTTTTAAGTTTTCTGACCAGTAAGTTTAGATCGTTGTCTAGTCTACTAAAGTATTTTTTACTCCGCAGGCCTGTCTCTTTCTTGACGGCACAAATTTGTAAATCATTTCTGATTGTTTCGTTGTGCACATACCACCGTGCGTTTGTTATGAATCTAAGTGTTTTAGCTAGGAAACCCCATAGTTCAATACCATATGTCCAAATTGGTTTCAGTATACATTTGTAAATCAAAGCTTTATTTGGCAATGATAGCAACGATCTTTTACCTAGTAACCAGTGCATACTATTTAGTTTAGTTCGAAGCTGTTAAATTTTGTTAAAAATATGTGTACGCCATGTTGGCTTTTGATCTAGGTGAAGTGCAAGGTATATAGCTGAATTTGCCTGTGGAATGTCGATGCCTTCCAATGTGATAGGTGGACATGTATCTTTTTTTAAGATAAAGCTGCCATGCACTGATTTGACTTCATTGGCTTTAATTCTCCACTTTTTCAACCATAGCTGCATAATGTTCAAGACGAGTTGCAGTTTTGCAGACGCATTTTCTGAAATTGTGCTAGAACCTAATAACATAGTGTCGTCAGCATAGATTGCCATGGTTATTTCACTATTTTTGGGAAGATCTGATGTGTATATTAGGTAGAGTATTGGCCCCACTACACTGCATTGTGGTACCCCAGAAAAGATGTCGAGTAGAGGTGTATATTTTCCATTATATTTGACAGCGAACTTTCTGTTAGTTAAATAAGAACGTACAATTTGGTAGAATGGATGTGGTAATTTCTTTTTCAGCTTTTACAAAATTCCCTCGTACCAGACTTTGTCGGACGCTTGACTATTATCCAAAAATACTGCAGCGCAATACCTTTTGATCTCTAAATCTGTTCTTATATAATCAACCAATCTATGTACCTGTTCAGTTGATGCAAGGTGTTGCCGGAAACAAAACTGATGCTTAGGTATGGTATGCTTAGGAATCTAGACTGAATCCAATAAAAGGTACAAACGAACTGGACAAAGAAATCGATTTTGTAACAACGGTCATGTTCACTGACACGCATATCTAAACAATATAAACAAAGGTAGATGAATTGAAACCTGATGGATGTCAGGAAAAAAGTTAGGAAACTTTTCAATAAAGCAATGAGTACCCAAAGCGAAACGCATTAGGCGGAATATAGGAAAGCCCTCAAAAATTACAAAAAGCAGTGCAGATCCGAAAAAAAAAATACTGTGTAAGGAATTTACAGAACAAATAGAAAAGGTTAGTGAAGTCTCTAGACTAAGGAAAATCCTCTCTAGAAGACAAATAGACAAACGCAACAGGAACTACTAGAAAGAGAAGGCGGTGTTATGTCAATAAGCATGGACGAATCTCTTGAAATATTACTGTCAAAATACTTTCCCGAAAGCGAAACGTTCGTAAGGCCTAGGGAAAAGAATGACTTAAAACAAAGACCAGCAAGACCAGACGAGATGATTGCTAGAGTCGATGAAATCGTTACGGACAAGAAGTTATCCTGGGCACTTAATTCTTTTGAACCATATAAATCCCCAGAGTCCGATAACGTTTATCCGATACAACTCCAAGAAAGGCTTGGAATCCTAAGAATAAGATTAAAGGCCATTTACATAGCCTGTCCAAAGTGATCTTCTTCCTAAAACCGAATAAGACGTGCTACAGGAAAACCAACGCCTACAGACCGATAAGTCTGACCTCTTTCCTCCTAAAAGGATTAGAAAATATAATAGAACTGGATATAAAAAACCAGTTAAACCCAAAGGTTATCGCGTTATCAACACGCATATATAAAGGGAAATCTGTCGATGCCGCTTTACACGAGATTATCCACACGATAGAAGAAGGTTTCAATAAAACTAACCCTCGGATGCTTTATCGACATAGAGGGGGACTTTAATAATGTTGAAATAGAAAAGGTAGAAAGATAGAAAGTATGCAAAGTAGAAATATTGAAAATATACTACTCAAAAGGAGTAAATTCATGCTAAGCAATACAACAGCAAATTCCAATTTCGAAATTGCCGTAAAGAGGAAAATAATTTCAAGATGCACACCGCCAGGAGGTATCCTCTCCCCGCTCCTATGGCTCTTAGTAGTTGATGAGCTTTAAGCAAAGCTATCACCCAACAACCATAGAGTGATATGCTAGGCAGACGATGAGGTATTATTGATTACGGAAAAAAGCCGGCCAATACTACAGACATAACGCAAAGGGCAATTCACATTACCATAGATTGGGCCGAGCCAAATAGCCTTAAAATGAATCAAAGCAAAACCAAAATGACAGGGATGCCTCGATATAACAGGTTCCGTTAGAACAACCTGAACGAAGTTCATGGAAGTAATCCTGGACCTAGAACCGATAGAAATTTAGATACAACGAAGATCTATGGATACAGCAATGGGACTCTGTGAAATAATCGCAATAGAACGTGCAGCCTAAGAGTTTCTTTGGAAAAGAATCCGGGAAGGATCATAAACATCCATACCGACTGCAAATCAATTGTGCGAACAATGGAGGGAAGAGTGCATAAATCGAGGAAAGCAATTGAGTGCTGGAAAGCCCTAAATGCGCGGGGGGAAACAAACGCAGTTAAACTGCAGTGGATACCACCACATTCACGCTATCATGGCAATGAAATTGCAGACGCGACAGCAAAATCTGCATATGCACTAAACAGAAAGGTAGTGGATATAGAAGATGTAGCTGTAGATGTAACTGCTGTAGTTAGAGAGCGGATCGTTGAGCAGGGGAGCACAACGAGTCGCAGGACCTAGGTGTAACGGCAGCCCCAACAACAACAACAAGGTGTTATTTACTACTGCACGTTGTAATCCATTAATAGCCCTGACTCTGTATTAAAATAATGATAATATTAATAAGAATACTAATACCAATAATAATAGCAGTGACAGTGGAGGTTACCTTCAATATTTACCTCATGCAATTAGATTTTATATACTACTACATGTTGTAACTGTTGTAATGACTATAGTCACTGTTAACAAAATAGTAATAATAATAGGCGGATTCATGGTTTCCTTACAGTCCCACTCCCAATTCAATGTTTCCGTATCCATTTGCTATCCCTACTCCCTAGCCAATATACGGCGTTAGCAGGTAAGGGTTTCATGCCATTATATTGGCTAAAGGGGGAGGTGGGTTTAGTTAGTAGGAATCTGACACTGCCAAGAGAAAATTCTTGGTGTCTTTGGAAGATTCCCACCTCCCATAGGAAAAAAAAGGAGAATTATAAAAAAATTTCATGTAATTTTCATGTATAAATTATGGAGAACTAAAAATTAAAGTTTTTGGTTGCATCCCACTGCCAAGGAACTGCGCCAACTGTATTGAAATAATGTACTTATGTTTCACGCATTTTTATAGCTTGGATAGCGGTGCGGTTTACTTTGTTCCTCTTCAAATTAGTTAAGCTATTATTTTCCCTCTTCAAATTTGCTAAGCTGTTATTTTCTCTCCTCTTCAACTTTTTTAAGGTGTCATCATCATCATCTAAGTTTTGATCTTTCGCATCGCAAAGAAAATTATGAAGAACACAACAAGCTAGAACCGCCTCATCAACTTTTTCTACCTTTAAATTTATTGTTGTGTGAAGAATACGAAATCTATTTGCCAGTATTCCAAAGACGTTTTCTACAACGTGCCTTGCCCGACTTAATCTATAGTTAAAAATTTTTTCTTCTTCGGAAGATGGTTGTTTCAGTGGCTTCATTCCTCTGTTGGATAATTTAAATGCTTCATCCGCGACAAATACATAAGGTCATAAGTCATTTGTTCCGGCTAGTTCACCCATTACCTTTAATAAAATATTTATAAAATATTATAAAGGAACTGAATAATGTTATTTTACCTAATTTTCGGTGATACTGCTTCTCTCATATTTGTGTTTTGCTTTTTTATTTTAGATTGGATCCGAGAGAGCAAATTATTAAAATTTTCAATATTCATCCTGGTAAAGTTTTTAAAACTAATAGTATCTTCAAATTTTAATTCTTTAAAAATTAAATTTCCCATGCGTCTTCCAGAATCTCTAAGCATAAGCCATTTTCGCGACCAAATCCTTTTTCTATTCTTTTTTTGTTTTAAAACTTGCGGTGCAATAGCTAAAACTTTAATAACTGAAGAAAAACTCAGAACTAAAGTTAAAAGTTTTTTTCGATCCATCATACAATTTTTTTTCCAATTCCATATAATTATTTTACCGTCTAGCACTAGATAAAACTTTGATCAAAAAACAAATGAAACAAAGTGTCAAAAAAATATCATGGAACGATCAAAGTTAAATGACGTTTATTTCATGATATTTCTTTGAAGAAAATTTTACCGTCTGACACTAGCTTAAGTATATATTTTTATAACATTTTTTTATTTGAGCGAATTTTTTTATTCTCTCTTTGTTGTTATTTTTGTTTGGTATTAAAAGTTTTAAGGAAGCATATTTATTAAAGTGCTTAAAAGTGCAAAACTAAATTTTTTTATATGTATACTTATTATTTTTTTTTATATTTTCAATGGACCAGCTACTTGAATTTTGTAGAAACTATGAATTGTCTTGCATAATTGAATTTAGTTATTTAGTATATTTTTTGTTTAATGTTTTTGTTATATGTTTTGTAATATTAATATTATGTTAATTAAATAAACTAATGTAATTTTATTTTATAACTATTTATAATTTTGTATTGTTTTACCTTTTAATTTTTAAAAACTTAAAACTTTAAAAACTTAACTTTATTGTTTTCTGTTCTAATTTTTTTATTTTTTTCTTAATATATATTCTTTTCTAGAATCTATTAAAATACTAAAAATCAATCAAATCAAAAAACTTAGATTTAACACTATTTGCTTACTAAATTTTAAGTAAATACATATTAAATTTTACACTGTATTCTCAGCTGCGACATTTTTATACTACATTCATCTCTTTCAAATAAAACGCTTTCAAATCAAAAATATTTTCAAAGCAAATATCACATTTACATATTTTATATTATCAATAAATTAATTAAATTATCAATATCACATATTTTCATTTTTAAAATATGTACCTATGTGTTGATTATACGTATTCATATTACAGTATGCATTGGTTAGTCAAGTGTAGTAAATTTAGATAAAGTGAAATTGAAAAAGTGGTCAAAAAATTTTGTTCTAGATAAGTACTCTATATAGTATAGTTTCTTTATGGTTATGGGTTTATACATATAACATAACCCACAATATTGTTCTCACAGGCCCTGACATAGAGAGAAGGAATTGAAATAGTGGTAAAGGTTTGTTAAAAATTTACACGTATTCTTATGGTAATAGTAAAAAATGAAACAGTGATAAAACATAAACCTTAATAACTCAAAAAATAATCATTTTTTTCAAATTTCTTCCAAAGGTCACCATAAAATTTCATCTTTAACACATCTTTTAATGTATTCAAGTTTAAAATATTTAAATGTTTTAATTAAAAAATTACTTTTTAAAAAAAAATACCTCCATTTATTATCCCATGGTTAAAGCTCTTTAACAAAACTTGAACGAGATTGCTTTTTGATACAGTATCGGCAATAAAAAAATTCGCAAAACTAATTTTATTAAGAATTTTGGTTTAGAAATTAAGTTAGCAAATTTTAATTAAAAAAAAAAAAAATTACTATTATTAATAAAATAAGCTAAATATACATAAAAAATAAATATTTAAATATGTTATATATTAAAATTATTCCCAATTCCACACCACCTATGAAGTAGGGAATATAGAGCGTTTTTTTTACGTGCTATCTCTAGTTCCCCTAATGCAAACATCTGTAAGACAAAAGTGCATACAAATTTTTTCAAAAGAAAACAATATAAAAAAGAAATAATAAACAATAATAAATAATAGAAAAACAGAAAACAAAAATATGTATAATAAATAAAAATAAAAAAATTTACAAAAAAAATATAACAAAATATAAAAAGAAACTAAAAGTTAAACAAATATAACTTTGTTAGTTTTTAAAACTAACAAATAACAAAAACAAAAATATCACAATAAATATCACAAAGTACTCTTTTTAATTATTAAATATTTTAATTTTCTATTTTGCTTATTGCTTTTAAGAATATCGTTATGTTGATTTGTAAAATTATTTAATAAAGTATTAGCGAAAGTTTTACTTATTTGGAAACACATATTGGGACTTGTATTACCACATTTACACGTCGATTCTAAATCTATGCTATTTATACCCAAACTGAGACTAGTTAGTTGAATAAGTATGCCTTTTTGATTACTTCTCTCAAAAAATATTTTTTTTAAATCAAAATCTCGTAAAATTTCCTGAAAGATTGCGTTCATGTGAAATAAAATATAATTAACCTCATCCGTCGATAAAGAAAGACCCCTTCTGTTAAGTTCGTCAAAATAATAAGACTGGAATCAGTCCCCCGTTCCTTCAGTAATACTGATTTACAATCGATGCATTTTGTATGTTTTCCAAACAATGTGAGGCATATCATCCCGTATATAAATTAAAATTTGTATCAAATTTTGTGTCAATTAAATAACGCGAATCAAAAATTTTATCGACTTCTTCTAAATTAATTTTCTGTTGTAAAAAATTCTGCCCAATTTTGTAAATTTTTCGTTTGGTTATGGTATTTTTTATATATCCTGTGAATTCTAATTTTTTTTTTTCGCTTTCAATAGCTTATATGAAATGTTGTAATTCCACCCAGCTAATGAACATTATATCGTTCTATTCATTATATCGTTCTATATCGCCCCGACTCTATTTTCTAATAAATAAATAAATTCTTCTAAATAAATAAAAACTAAATAAAAAAACTAAAGCTTTAAATTTTAAATAAATACGAAAATTTTATTTTATTTAAAATACCAACAATTATTGAATTAACTTTCAAAATTGAAATGAAATTTTTTTGAAAGTTAAAATAAAACTAAAACTTACAAATTAAATTCAATAATTGCTTAAATTCAATAAACTAATTAAATTAAATTTATCTTCAATATATTTTATTATGGTTTTCTAAAGCTACTTAGCTACTTTTCTAAAGCTACTTTTTACTTTTTTTTTTGATTATTGTAACAAAAATATGAAAATTTATTTACATAAAAATCGGAACCTCCTTCTTTTTTTTGTCTAAAATTGCACTGAAAAATGCGATTTGAATTTTAATTTTCTTAAAAGGGTAAAGAAGAAATTCCAAGCTTTGTTTTTATATACATATATTTGATATTTACTTAATGAAATTTAATATATAAAAACTCCATTTTAAAAAAAACAATTTATTTACCAATTTTATCACATATTTAATATAAATATGTAATAATTATAATTTATAAAAAAAATTTACTCATTTTTTTTTTTTGTAGTAGCAAGATAAATGCGATAAGAAATTTAAAAAAATTGGAGGGTTACAAATTTGCTTAAAAAAGGGGTTAAAATTTTGATTTCAAAGTTAAAAACCCACTTGTTATATTGGGCGAATAATAAGCTATCTGAAATAAAAATAATTGAAACATTTCGATGCATATTTAAAAAAAGAAATTATGTAATTTTCATGCCCATTTTGATATTTTTCCTAAAAAAAGAATAAAAAAATAAAAATTTTAAGAAATGTAATTTTTCGCGGTTTTTTCTCAAAATCCATTGAAAATTTGCAGTAATACATTCAAAAGTTTCGATATCAAGGCCTTCCTTTATTGTTGGCTCTGGGTTTATATTATCTTCGGTATTACTGTCTTGCGAGTGTATAATACGAAGTGTCAAGTTACTGGCTGTGTGATGTATATGACGTATTATCAAAATATTTCAAGTTTGTTTTATATTTTATGAAAATTTTTCAAGTTTATTTTATATTTTATCAAAATTTATCAAGTTTATTTTACATTTTTTCAAAAAATTTTATGTTTAAAATAGACACAGACAAAATATCAAATTAAAAATAAAACAACCGCAAAAAATTTATTTGAAGTGCATGTTGTTTTCCATTTGTCGCCATTTTTCATTGTTCGAAGTGTCAAATCACTATCTCACTTATTTTTTTTTTTTTTCTTTCTACTTTATTTACACCTATCTAATTTATAAAATGTGAACCTTATAATTAGTTAATAATTAGTTAACATTTAGATATTAAGTAAATCATTTGACAATTCATTAAGTGACTTGTAGTCAGAAATCCATTGATATCTGCCTTTTTTCTGTATTTATTCTTTCAGCAACGTGTTGATTGTTTTAAAACCTTGAAACAAGATCAAAATGAGGGAATCGTTTTAGCCGGTGGTGCTCAGGGTTTCTTGTTTTAAGTTTTCTGACCAGTAAGTTTGGATCGTTGTCTAGTCTATTTTTTACTCCGCAGGCGTGTCTCTTTCTTGACGGCACAAATTTGTAAATCATTTCTGATTGTTTCGTTGTGCACATACCACCGTGCGTTTGTTATGAATCTAAGTGTTTTAGCTAGGAAACCCCATAGTTCAATACCATATGTCCAAATTGGTTTCAGTATACATTTGTAAATCAAAGCTTTATTTGGCAATGATAGCAACGATCTTTTACCTAGTAACCAGTGCATACTATTTAGTTTAGTTCGAAGCTGTTAAATTTTGTTAAAAATATGTGTACGCCATGTTGGCTTTTGATCTAGGTGAAGTGCAAGGTATATAGCTGAATTTGCCTGTGGAATGTCGATGCCTTCCAATGTGACAAGTGGACATGTATCTTTTTTTAAGATAAAGCTGCCATGCACTGATTTGACTTCATTGGCTTTAATTCTCCACTTTTTCAACCATAGCTGCATAATGTTCAAGACGAGTTGCAGTTTTGCAGATGCATTTTCTGAAATTGTGCTAGAAGCTAATAACATAGTGTCGTCAGCATAGGTTGCCATGGTAATTTCACTATTTTTGGGAAGATCTGCTGTGTATATTAGGTAGAGTATTGGCCCCACTACACTGCATTGTGGTACCCCAGAAAAGATGTCGAGTAGAGGTGTATATTTTCCATTATATTTGACAGCGAACTTTCTGTTAGTTAAATAAGAACGTACAATTTGGTAGAATGGATGTGGTAATTTCTTTTTCAGCTTGTACAAAATTCCCTCGTACCAGACTTTGTCGAACGCTTGACTATTATCCAAAAATACTGCAGCGCAATACCTTTTGTTCTCTAGATCTGTTCTTATATAATCAACCAATCTATGTACCTGTTCAGTTGATGCATGGTGTTGCCGGAAACAAAACTGATGCTTAGGTATGGTATGCTTAGGAATCTAGACTGAATCAAATAAAAGGTACAAACGAACTGGACAAAGAAATCGATTTTGTAACAACGGTCATGTTCACTGACACGCATATCTAAACAATTTAAACAAAGGTAGATGAATTGAAACCTGATGGATGTCAGGAGAAAAGTTAGGAAACTTTTCAATAAAGCAATGAGTACCCAAAGCGAAACGCATTAGGCGGAATATAGGAAGCCCTCAAAAATTACAAAAAGCAGTGCAGATCCGAAAAAAAAAATACTGTGTAAGGAATTTACAGAACAAATAGAAAAGGTTAGTGAAGTCTCTAGACTAAGGAAAATCCTCTCTAAAAGACAAATAGACAAACGCAACAGGAACTACTAGAAAGAGAAGGCGGTGTTATGTCAATAAGCATGGACGAATCTCTTGAAATATTACTGTCAAAATACTTTCCCGAAAGCGAAACGTTCGTAAGGCCTAGGGAAAAGAATGACTTAAAACAAAGACCAGCAAGACCAGACGAGATGATTGCTAGAGTCGATGAAATCGTTACGGACAAGAAGTTATCCTGGGCACTTAATTCTTTTGAACCATATAAATCCCCAGAGTCCGATAACGTTTATCCGATACAACTCCAAGAAAGGCTTGGAATCCTAAGAATAAGATTAAAGGCCATTTACATAGCCTGTCCAAAGTGATCTTCTTCCTAAAACCGAATAAGACGTGCTACAGGAAAACCAACGCCTACAGACCGATAAGTCTGACCTCTTTCCTCCTAAAAGGATTAGAAAATATAATAGAACTGGATATAAAAAACCAGTTAAACCCAAAGGTTATCGCGTTATCAACACGCATATATAAAGGGAAATCTGTCGATGCCGCTTTACACGAGATTATCCACACGATAGAAGAAGGTTTCAATAAAACTAACCCTCGGATGCTTTATCGACATAGAGGGGGACTTTAATAATGTTGAAATAGAAAAGGTAGAAAGATAGAAAGTATGCAAAGTAGAAATATTGAAAATATACTACTCAAAAGGAGTAAATTGATGCTAAGCAATACAACAGCAAATTCCAATTTCGAAATTGCCGTAAAGAGGAAAATAATTTCAAGATGCACACCGCCAGGAGGTATCCTCTCCCCGCTGCTATGGCTCTTAGTAGTTGATGAGCTTTAAGCAAAGCTATCACCCAACAACCATAGAGTGATATGCTAGGCAGACGATGAGGTATTATTGATTACGGAAAAAAGCCGGCCAATACTACAGACATAACGCAAAGGGCAATTCACATTACCATAGATTGGGCCGAGCCAAATAGCCTTAAAATGAATCAAAGCAAAACCAAAATGACAGGGATGCCTCGATATAACAGGTTCCGTTAGAACAACCTGAACGAAGTTCATGGAAGTAATCCTGGACCTAGAACCGATAGAAATTTAGATACAACGAAGATCTATGGATACAGCAATGGGACTCTGTGAAATAATCGCAATAGAACGTGCAGCCTAAGAGTTTCTTTGGAAAAGAATCCGGGAAGGATCATAAACATCCATACCGACTGCAAATCAATTGTGCGAACAATGGAGGGAAGAGTGCATAAATCGAGGAAAGCAATTGAGTGCTGGAAAGCCCTAAATGCGCGGGGGGTAACAAACGCAGTTAAACTGCAGTGGATACCACCACATTCACGCTATCATGGCAATGAAATTGCAGACGCGACAGCAAAATCTGCATATGCACTAAACAGAAAGGTAGTGGATATAGAAGATGTAGCTGTAGATGTAACTGCTGTAGTTAGAGAGCGGATCGTTGAGCAGGGGAGCACAACGAGTCGCAGGACCTAGGTGTAACGGCAGCCCCAACAACAACAACAAGGTGTTATTTACTACTGCACGTTGTAATCCATTAATAGCCCTGACTCTGTATTAAAATAATGATAATATTAATAAGAATACTAATACCAATAATAATAGCAGTGACAGTGGAGGTTACCTTCAATATTTACCTCATGCAATTAGATTTTATATACTACTACATGTTGTAACTGTTGTAATGACTATAGTCACTGTTAACAAAATAGTAATAATAATAGGCGGATTCATGGTTTCCTTACAGTCCCACTCCCAATTCAATGTTTCCGTATCCATTTGCTATCCCTACTCCCTAGCCAATATACGCCGTTAGCAGGTAAGGGTTTCATGCCATTATATTGGCTAAAGGGGGAGGTGGGTTTAGTTAGTAGGAATCTGACACTGCCAAGAGAAAATTCTTGGTGTCTTTGGAAGATTCCCACCTCCCATAGGAAAAAAAGGAGAATTATAAAAAAATTTCATGTAATTTTCATGTATAAATTATGGAGAACTAAAAATTAAAGTTTTTGGTTGCATCCCACTGCCAAGGAACTGCGCCAACTGTATTGAAATAATGTACTTATGTTTCACGCATTTTTATAGCTTGGGTAGCGGTGCGGTTTACTTTGTTCCTCTTCAAATTAGTTAAGCTATTATTTTCCCTCTTCAAATTTGCTAAGCTGTTATTTTCTCTCCTCTTCAACTTTTTTAAGGTGTCATCATCTAAGTTTTGATCTTTCGCATCGCAAAGAAAATTATGAAGAACACAACAAGCTAGAACCGCCTCATCAACTTTTTCTACCTTTAAATTTATTGTTGTGTGAAGAATACGAAATCTATTTGCCAGTATTCCAAAGGCGTTTTCTACAACGCGTCTTGCCCGACTTAATCTATAGTTAAAAATTTTTTCTTCTTCGGAAGATGGTTGTTTCAGTGGCTTCATTCCTCTGTTGGATAATTTAAATGCTTCATCCGCGACAAATACATAAGGTCATAAGTCATTTGTTCCGGCTAGTTCACCCATTACCTTTAATAAAATATTTATAAAATATTATAAAGGAACTGAATAATGTTATTTTACCTAATTTTCGGTGATACTGCTTCTCTCATATTTGTGTTTTGCTTTTTTATTTTAGATTGGATCCGAGAGAGCAAATTATTAAAATTTTCAATATTCATCCTGGTAAAGTTTTTAAAACTAATAGTATCTTCAAATTTTAATTCTTTAAAAATTAAATTTCCCATGCGTCTTCCAGAATCTCTAAGCATAAGCCATTTTCGCGACCAAATCCTTTTTCTATTCTTTTTTTGTTTTAAAACTTGCGGTGCAATAGCTAAAACTTTAATAACTGAAGAAAAACTCAGAACTAAAGTTAAAAGTTTTTTTCGATCCATCATACAATTTTTTTTACAATTCCATATAATTATTTTACCGTCTAGCACTAGATAAAACTTTGATCAAAAAACAAATGAAACAAAGTGTCAAAAAAATATCATGGAACGATCAAAGTTAAATGACGTTTATTTCATGATATTTCTTTGAAGAAAATTTTACCGTCTGACACTAGCTTAAGTATATATTTTTATAACATTTTTTTATTTGAGCGAATTTTTTTATTCTCTCTTTGTTGTTATTTTTGTTTGGTATTAAAAGTTTTAAGGAAGTATATTTATTAAAGTGCTTAAAAGTGCAAAACTAAATTTTTTTATATGTATACTTGTTATTTTTTTTTATATTTTCAATGGACCAGCTACTTGAATTTTGTAGAAACTATGAATTGTCTTGCATAATTGAATTTAGTTATTTAGTATATTTTTTGTTTAATGTTTTTGTTATATGTTTTGTAATATTAATATTATGTTAATTAAATAAACTAATGTAATTTTATTTTATAACTATTTATAATTTTGTATTGTTTTACCTTTTAATTTTTAAAAACTTAAAACTTTAAAAACTTAACTTTATTGTTTTCTGTTCTAATTTTTTTATTTTTTTCTTAATATATATTCTTTTCTAGAATCTATTAAAATACTAAAAATCAATCAAATCAAAAAACTTAGATTTAACACTATTTGCTTACTAAATTTTAAGTAAATACATATTAAATTTTACACTGTATTCTCAGCTGCGACATTTTTATACTACATTCATCTCTTTCAAATAAAACGCTTTCAAATCAAAAATATTTTCAAAGCAAATATCACATTTACATATTTTATATTATCAATAAATTAATTAAATTATCAATATCACATATTTTCATTTTTAAAATATGTACCTATGTGTTGATTATACGTATTCATATTACAGTATGCATTGGTTAGTCAAGTGTAGTAAATTTAGATAAAGTGAAATTGAAAAAGTGGTCAAAAAATTTTGTTCTAGATGAGTACTCTATATAGTATAGTTTCTTTATGGTTATGGGTTTATACATATAACATAACCCACAATATTGTTCTCACAGGCCCTGACATAGAGAGAAGGAATTGAAATAGTGGTAAAGGTTTGTTAAAAATTTACACGTATTCTTATGGTAATAGTAAAAAATGAAACAGTGATAAAACATAAACCTTAATAACTCAAAAAATAATCATTTTTTTCAAATTTCTTCCAAAGGTCACCATAAAATTTCATCTTTAACACATCTTTTAATGTATTCAAGTTTAAAATATTTAAATGTTTTAATTAAAAAATTACTTTTTAAAAAAAAATACCTCCATTTATTATCCCATGGTTAAAGCTCTTTAACAAAACTTGAACGAGATTGCTTTTTGATACAGTATCGGCAATAAAAAAATTCGCAAAACTAATTTTATTAAGAATTTTGGTTTAGAAATTAAGTTAGAAAATTTTAATTAAAAAAAAAAAAAATTACTATTATTAATAAAATAAGCTAAATATACATAAAAAATAAATATTTAAATATGTTATATATTAAAATTATTCCCAATTCCACACCACCTATGAAGTAGGGAATATAGAGCGTTTTTTTTACGTGCTATCTCTAGTTCCCCTAATGCAAACATCTGTAAGACAAAAGTGCATACAAATTTTTTCAAAAGAAAACAATATAAAAACGAAATAATAAACAATAATAAATAATAGAAAAACAGAAAACAAAAATATGTATAATAAATAAAAATAAAAAAATTTACAAAAAAAATATAACAAAATATAAAAAGAAACTAAAAGTTAAACAAATATAACTTTGTTAGTTTTTAAAACTAACAAATAACAAAAACAAAAATATCACAATAAATATCACAAAGTACTCTTTTTAATTATTAAATATTTTAATTTTCTATTTTGCTTATTGCTTTTAAGAATATCGTTATGTTGATTTGTAAAATTATTTAATAAAGTATTAGCGAAAGTTTTACTTATTTGGAAACACATATTGGGACTTGTATTACCACATTTACACGTCGATTCTAAATCTATGCTATTTATACCCAAACTGAGACTAGTTAGTTGAATAAGTATGCCTTTTTGATTACTTCTCTCAAAAAATATTTTTTTTAAATCAAAATCTCGTAAAATTTCCTGAAAGATTGCGTTGATGTGAAATAAAATATAATTAACCTCATCCGTCGATAAAGAAAGACCCCTTCTGTTAAGTTCGTCAAAATAATAAGACTGGAATCAGTCCCCCGTTCCTTCAGTAATACTGATTTACAATCGATGCATTTTGTATGTTTTCCAAACAATGTGAGGCATATCATCCCGTATATAAATTAAAATTTGTATCAAATTTTGTGTCAATTAAATAACGCGAATCAAAAATTTTATCGACTTCTTCTAAATTAATTTTCTGTTGTAAAAAATTCTGCCCAATTTTGTAAATTTTTCGTTTGGTTATGGTATTTTTTATATATCCTGTGAATTCTAATTTTTTTTTTTCGCTTTCAACAGCTTATATGAAATGTTGTAATTCCACCCACCTAATGAACATTATATCGTTCTATTCATTATATCGTTCTATATCGCCCCGACTCTATTTTCTAATAAATAAATAAATTCTTCTAAATAAATAAAAACTAAATAAAAAAACTAAAGCTTTAAATTTTAAATAAATACGAAAATTTTATTTTATTTAAAATACCAACAATTATTGAATTAACTTTCAAAATTGAAATGAAATTTTTTTGAAAGTTAAACTAAAACTAAAACTTACAAATTAAATTCAATAATTGCTTAAATTCAATAAACTAATTAAATTAAATTTATCTTCAATATATTTTATTATGGTTTTCTAAAGCTACTTAGCTACTTTTCTAAAGCTACTTTTTACTTTTTTTTTTGATTATTGTAACAAAAATATGAAAATTTATTTACATAAAAATCGGAACCTCCTTCTTTTTTTTGTCTAAAATTGCACTGAAAAATGCGATTTGAATTTTAATTTTCTTACAAGGGTAAAGAAGAAATTCCAAGCTTTGTTTTTATATACATATATTTGATATTTACTTAATGAAATTTAATATATAAAAACTCCATTTTAAAAAAAACAATTTATTTACCAATTTTATCACATATTTAATATAAATATGTAATAATTATAATTTATAAAAAAAATTTACTCATTTTTTTTTTTGTAGTAGCAAGATAAATGCGATAAGAAATTTAAAAAAATTGGAGGGTTACAAATTTGCTTAAAAAAGGGGTTAAAATTTTGATTTCAAAGTTAAAAACCCACTTGTTATATTGGGCGAATAATAAGCTATCTGAAATAAAAATAATTGAAACATTTCGATGCATATTTAAAAAAAGAAATTATGTAATTTTCATGCCCATTTTGATATTTTTCCTAAAAAAAGAATAAAAAAATAAAAATTTTAAGAAATGTAATTTTTCGCGGTTTTTTCTCAAAATCCATTGAAAATTTGCAGTAATACATTCAAAAGTTTCGATATCAAGGCCTTCCTTTATTGTTGGCTCTGGGTTTATATTATCTTCGGTATTACTGTCTTGCGAGTGTATAATACGAAGTGTCAAGTTACTGGCTGTGTGATGTATATGACGTATTATCAAAATATTTCAAGTTTGTTTTATATTTTATGAAAATTTTTCAAGTTTATTTTATATTTTATCAAAATTTATCAAGTTTATTTTACATTTTTTCAAAAAATTTTATGTTTAAAATAGACACAGACAAAATATCAAATTAAAAATAAAACAACCGCAAAAAATTTATTTGAAGTGCATGTTGTTTTCCATTTGTCGCCATTTTTCATTGTTCGAAGTGTCAAATCACTATCTCACTTATTTTTTTTTTTTTTCTTTCTACTTTATTTACACCTATCTAATTTATAAAATGTGAACCTTATAATTAGTTAATAATTAGTTAACATTTAGATATTAAGTAAATCATTTGACAATTCATTAAGTGACTTGTAGTCAGAAATCCATTGATATCTGCCTTTTTTCTGTATTTATTCTTTCAGCAACGTGTTGATTGTTTTAAAACCTTGAAACAAGATCAAAATGAGGGAATCGTTTTAGCCGGTGGTGCTCAGGGTTTCTTGTTTTAAGTTTTCTGACCAGTAAGTTTGGATCGTTGTCTAGTCTATTTTTTACTCCGCAGGCGTGTCTCTTTCTTGACGGCACAAATTTGTAAATCATTTCTGATTGTTTCGTTGTGCACATACCACCGTGCGTTTGTTATGAATCTAAGTGTTTTAGCTAGGAAACCCCATAGTTCAATACCATATGTCCAAATTGGTTTCAGTATACATTTGTAAATCAAAGCTTTATTTGGCAATGATAGCAACGATCTTTTACCTAGTAACCAGTGCATACTATTTAGTTTAGTTCGAAGCTGTTAAATTTTGTTAAAAATATGTGTACGCCATGTTGGCTTTTGATCTAGGTGAAGTGCAAGGTATATAGCTGAATTTGCCTGTGGAATGTCGATGCCTTCCAATGTGACAAGTGGACATGTATCTTTTTTTAAGATAAAGCTGCCATGCACTGATTTGACTTCATTGGCTTTAATTCTCCACTTTTTCAACCATAGCTGCATAATGTTCAAGACGAGTTGCAGTTTTGCAGATGCATTTTCTGAAATTGTGCTAGAAGCTAATAACATAGTGTCGTCAGTATAGGTTGCCATGGTAATTTCACTATTTTTGGGAAGATCTGCTGTGTATATTAGGTAGAGTATTGGCCCCACTACACTGCATTGTGGTACCCCAGAAAAGATGTCGAGTAGAGGTGTATATTTTCCATTATATTTGACAGCGAACTTTCTGTTAGTTAAATAAGAACGTACAATTTGGTAGAATGGATGTGGTAATTTCTTTTTCAGCTTGTACAAAATTCCCTCGTACCAGACTTTGTCGAACGCTTGACTATTATCCAAAAATACTGCAGCGCAATACCTTTTGTTCTCTAGATCTGTTCTTATATAATCAACCAATCTATGTACCTGTTCAGTTGATGCATGGTGTTGCCGGAAACAAAACTGATGCTTAGGTATGGTATGCTTAGGAATCTAGACTGAATCCAATAAAAGGTACAAACGAACTGGACAAAGAAATCGATTTTGTAACAACGGTCATGTTCACTGACACGCATATCTAAACAATTTAAACAAAGGTAGATGAATTGAAACCTGATGGATGTCAGGAGAAAAGTTAGGAAACTTTTCAATAAAGCAATGAGTACCCAAAGCGAAACGCATTAGGCGGAATATAGGAAGCCCTCAAAAATTACAAAAAGCAGTGCAGATCCGAAAAAAAAAATACTGTGTAAGGAATTTACAGAACAAATAGAAAAGGTTAGTGAAGTCTCTAGACTAAGGAAAATCCTCTCTAAAAGACAAATAGACAAACGCAACAGGAACTACTAGAAAGAGAAGGCGGTGTTATGTCAATAAGCATGGACGAATCTCTTGAAATATTACTGTCAAAATACTTTCCCGAAAGCGAAACGTTCGTAAGGCCTAGGGAAAAGAATGACTTAAAACAAAGACCAGCAAGACCAGACGAGATGATTGCTAGAGTCGATGAAATCGTTACGGACAAGAAGTTATCCTGGGCACTTAATTCTTTTGAACCATATAAATCCCCAGAGTCCGATAACGTTTATCCGATACAACTCCAAGAAAGGCTTGGAATCCTAAGAATAAGATTAAAGGCCATTTACATAGCCTGTCCAAAGTGATCTTCTTCCTAAAACCGAATAAGACGTGCTACAGGAAAACCAACGCCTACAGACCGATAAGTCTGACCTCTTTCCTCCTAAAAGGATTAGAAAATATAATAGAACTGGATATAAAAAACCAGTTAAACCCAAAGGTTATCGCGTTATCAATCGCATATATAAAGGGAAATCTGTCGATGCCGCTTTACACGAGATTATCCACACGATAGAAGAAGGTTTCAATAAAACTAACCCTCGGATGCTTTATCGACATAGAGGGGGACTTTAATAATGTTGAAATAGAAAAGGTAGAAAGATAGAAAGTATGCAAAGTAGAAATATTGAAAATATACTACTCAAAAGGAGTAAATTCATGCTAAGCAATACAACAGCAAATTCCAATTTCGAAATTGCCGTAAAGAGGAAAATAATTTCAAGATGCACACCGCCAGGAGGTATCCTCTCCCCGCTCCTATGGCTCTTAGTAGTTGATGAGCTTTAAGCAAAGCTATCACCCAACAACCATAGAGTGATATGCTAGGCAGACGATGAGGTATTATTGATTACGGAAAAAAGCCGGCCAATACTACAGACATAACGCAAAGGGCAATTCACATTACCATAGATTGGGCCGAGCCAAATAGCCTTAAAATGAATCAAAGCAAAACCAAAATGACAGGGATGCCTCGATATAACAGGTTCCGTTAGAACAACCTGAACGAAGTTCATGGAAGTAATCCTGGACCTAGAACCGATAGAAATTTAGATACAACGAAGATCTATGGATACAGCAATGGGACTCTGTGAAATAATCGCAATAGAACGTGCAGCCTAAGAGTTTCTTTGGAAAAGAATCCGGGAAGGATCATAAACATCCATACCGACTGCAAATCAATTGTGCGAACAATGGAGGGAAGAGTGCATAAATCGAGGAAAGCAATTGAGTGCTGGAAAGCCCTAAATGCGCGGGGGGAAACAAACGCAGTTAAACTGCAGTGGATACCACCACATTCACGCTATCATGGCAATGAAATTGCAGACGCGACAGCAAAATCTGCATATGCACTAAACAGAAAGGTAGTGGATATAGAAGATGTAGCTGTAGATGTAACTGCTGTAGTTAGAGAGCGGATCGTTGAGCAGGGGAGCACAACGAGTCGCAGGACCTAGGTGTAACGGCAGCCCCAACAACAACAACAAGGTGTTATTTACTACTGCACGTTGTAATCCATTAATAGCCCTGACTCTGTATTAAAATAATGATAATATTAATAAGAATACTAATACCAATAATAATAGCAGTGACAGTGGAGGTTACCTTCAATATTTACCTCATGCAATTAGATTTTATATACTACTACATGTTGTAACTGTTGTAATGACTATAGTCACTGTTAACAAAATAGTAATAATAATAGGCGGATTCATGGTTTCCTTACAGTCCCACTCCCAATTCAATGTTTCCGTATCCATTTGCTATCCCTACTCCCTAGCCAATATACGGCGTTAGCAGGTAAGGGTTTCATGCCATTATATTGGGTAAAGGGGGAGGTGGGTTTAGTTAGTAGGAATCTGACACTGCCAAGAGAAAATTCTTGGTGTCTTTGGAAGATTCCCACCTCCCATAGGAAAAAAAAGGAGAATTATAAAAAAATTTCATGTAATTTTCATGTATAAATTATGGAGAACTAAAAATTAAAGTTTTTGGTTGCATCCCACTGCCAAGGAACTGCGCCAACTGTATTGAAATAATGTACTTATGTTTCACGCATTTTTATAGCTTGGATAGCGGTGCGGTTTACTTTGTTCCTCTTCAAATTAGTTAAGCTATTATTTTCCCTCTTCAAATTTGCTAAGCTGTTATTTTCTCTCCTCTTCAACTTTTTTAAGGTGTCATCATCATCATCTAAGTTTTGATCTTTCGCATCGCAAAGAAAATTATGAAGAACACAACAAGCTAGAACCGCCTCATCAACTTTTTCTACCTTTAAATTTATTGTTGTGTGAAGAATACGAAATCTATTTGCCAGTATTCCAAAGGCGTTTTCTACAACGCGCCTTGCCCGACTTAATCTATAGTTAAAAATTTTTTCTTCTTCGGAAGATGGTTGTTTCAGTGGCTTCATTCCTCTGTTGGATAATTTAAATGCTTCATCCGCGACAAATACATAAGGTCATAAGTCATTTGTTCCGGCTAGTTCACCCATTACCTTTAATAAAATATTTATAAAATATTATAAAGGAACTGAATAATGTTATTTTACCTAATTTTCGGTGATACTGCTTCTCTCATATTTGTGTTTTGCTTTTTTATTTTAGATTGGATCCGAGAGAGCAAATTATTAAAATTTTCAATATTCATCCTGGTAAAGTTTTTAAAACTAATAGTATCTTCAAATTTTAATTCTTTAAAAATTAAATTTCCCATGCGTCTTCCAGAATCTCTAAGCATAAGCCATTTTCGCGACCAAATCCTTTTTCTATTCTTTTTTTGTTTTAAAACTTGCGGTGCAATAGCTAAAACTTTAATAACTGAAGAAAAACTCAGAACTAAAGTTAAAAGTTTTTTTCGATCCATCATACAATTTTTTTTCCAATTCCATATAATTATTTTACCGTCTAGCACTAGATAAAACTTTGATCAAAAAACAAATGAAACAAAGTGTCAAAAAAATATCATGGAACGATCAAAGTTAAATGACGTTTATTTCATGATATTTCTTTGAAGAAAATTTTACCGTCTGACACTAGCTTAAGTATATATTTTTATAACATTTTTTTATTTGAGCGAATTTTTTTATTCTCTCTTTGTTGTTATTTTTGTTTGGTATTAAAAGTTTTAAGGAAGCATATTTATTAAAGTGCTTAAAAGTGCAAAACTAAATTTTTTTATATGTATACTTATTATTTTTTTTTATATTTTCAATGGACCAGCTACTTGAATTTTGTAGAAACTATGAATTGTCTTGCATAATTGAATTTAGTTATTTAGTATATTTTTTGTTTAATGTTTTTGTTATATGTTTTGTAATATTAATAT
This sequence comes from Poecilobothrus nobilitatus, assembly GCA_947095535.1. Classification (NCBI taxonomy): domain Eukaryota; kingdom Metazoa; phylum Arthropoda; class Insecta; order Diptera; family Dolichopodidae; genus Poecilobothrus; species Poecilobothrus nobilitatus. The sequence continues at coordinate 143,736,003 of OX352774.1, read as the reverse complement.
TATGTTAATTAAATAAACTAATGTAATTTTATTTTATAACTATTTATAATTTTGTATTGTTTTACCTTTTAATTTTTAAAAACTTAAAACTTTAAAAACTTAACTTTATTGTTTTCTGTTCTAATTTTTTTATTTTTTTCTTAATATATATTCTTTTCTAGAATCTATTAAAATACTAAAAATCAATCAAATCAAAAAACTTAGATTTAACACTATTTGCTTACTAAATTTTAAGTAAATACATATTAAATTTTACACTGTATTCTCAGCTGCGACATTTTTATACTACATTCATCTCTTTCAAATAAAACGCTTTCAAATCAAAAATATTTTCAAAGCAAATATCACATTTACATATTTTATATTATCAATAAATTAATTAAATTATCAATATCACATATTTTCATTTTTAAAATATGTACCTATGTGTTGATTATACGTATTCATATTACAGTATGCATTGGTTAGTCAAGTGTAGTAAATTTAGATAAAGTGAAATTGAAAAAGTGGTCAAAAAATTTTGTTCTAGATGAGTACTCTATATAGTATAGTTTCTTTATGGTTATGGGTTTATACATATAACATAACCCACAATATTGTTCTCACAGGCCCTGACATAGAGAGAAGGAATTGAAATAGTGGTAAAGGTTTGTTAAAAATTTACACGTATTCTTATGGTAATAGTAAAAAATGAAACAGTGATAAAACATAAACCTTAATAACTCAAAAAATAATCATTTTTTTCAAATTTCTTCCAAAGGTCACCATAAAATTTCATCTTTAACACATCTTTTAATGTATTCAAGTTTAAAATATTTAAATGTTTTAATTAAAAAATTACTTTTTAAAAAAAAATACCTCCATTTATTATCCCATGGTTAAAGCTCTTTAACAAAACTTGAACGAGATTGCTTTTTGATACAGTATCGGCAATAAAAAAATTCGCAAAACTAATTTTATTAAGAATTTTGGTTTAGAAATTAAGTTAGCAAATTTTAATTAAAAAAAAAAAAAATTACTATTATTAATAAAATAAGCTAAATATACATAAAAAATAAATATTTAAATATGTTATATATTAAAATTATTCCCAATTCCACACCACCTATGAAGTAGGGAATATAGAGCGTTTTTTTTACGTGCTATCTCTAGTTCCCCTAATGCAAACATCTGTAAGACAAAAGTGCATACAAATTTTTTCAAAAGAAAACAATATAAAAACGAAATAATAAACAATAATAAATAATAGAAAAACAGAAAACAAAAATATGTATAATAAATAAAAATAAAAAAATTTACAAAAAAAATATAACAAAATATAAAAAGAAACTAAAAGTTAAACAAATATAACTTTGTTAGTTTTTAAAACTAACAAATAACAAAAACAAAAATATCACAATAAATATCACAAAGTACTCTTTTTAATTATTAAATATTTTAATTTTCTATTTTGCTTATTGCTTTTAAGAATATCGTTATGTTGATTTGTAAAATTATTTAATAAAGTATTAGCGAAAGTTTTACTTATTTGGAAACACATATTGGGACTTGTATTACCACATTTACACGTCGATTCTAAATCTATGCTATTTATACCCAAACTGAGACTAGTTAGTTGAATAAGTATGCCTTTTTGATTACTTCTCTCAAAAAATATTTTTTTTAAATCAAAATCTCGTAAAATTTCCTGAAAGATTGCGTTCATGTGAAATAAAATATAATTAACCTCATCCGTCGATAAAGAAAGACCCCTTCTGTTAAGTTCGTCAAAATAATAAGACTGGAATCAGTCCCCCGTTCCTTCAGTAATACTGATTTACAATCGATGCATTTTGTATGTTTTCCAAACAATGTGAGGCATATCATCCCGTATATAAATTAAAATTTGTATCAAATTTTGTGTCAATTAAATAACGCGAATCAAAAATTTTATCGACTTCTTCTAAATTAATTTTCTGTTGTAAAAAATTCTGCCCAATTTTGTAAATTTTTCGTTTGGTTATGGTATTTTTTATATATCCTGTGAATTCTAATTTTTTTTTTTCGCTTTCAATAGCTTATATGAAATGTTGTAATTCCACCCAGCTAATGAACATTATATCGTTCTATTCATTATATCGTTCTATATCGCCCCGACTCTATTTTCTAATAAATAAATAAATTCTTCTAAATAAATAAAAACTAAATAAAAAAACTAAAGCTTTAAATTTTAAATAAATACGAAAATTTTATTTTATTTAAAATACCAACAATTATTGAATTAACTTTCAAAATTGAAATGAAATTTTTTTGAAAGTTAAAATAAAACTAAAACTTACAAATTAAATTCAATAATTGCTTAAATTCAATAAACTAATTAAATTAAATTTATCTTCAATATATTTTATTATGGTTTTCTAAAGCTACTTAGCTACTTTTCTAAAGCTACTTTTTACTTTTTTTTTTGATTATTGTAACAAAAATATGAAAATTTATTTACATAAAAATCGGAACCTCCTTCTTTTTTTTGTCTAAAATTGCACTGAAAAATGCGATTTGAATTTTAATTTTCTTACAAGGGTAAAGAAGAAATTCCAAGCTTTGTTTTTATATACATATATTTGATATTTACTTAATGAAATTTAATATATAAAAAGTCCATTTTAAAAAAAACAATTTATTTACCAATTTTATCACATATTTAATATAAATATGTAATAATTATAATTTATAAAAAAAATTTACTCATTTTTTTTTTTTGTAGTAGCAAGATAAATGCGATAAGAAATTTAAAAAAATTGGAGGGTTACAAATTTGCTTAAAAAAGGGGTTAAAATTTTGATTTCAAAGTTAAAAACCCACTTGTTATATTGGGCGAATAATAAGCTATCTGAAATAAAAATAATTGAAACATTTCGATGCATATTTAAAAAAAGAAATTATGTAATTTTCATGCCCATTTTGATATTTTTCCTAAAAAAAGAATAAAAAAATAAAAATTTTAAGAAATGTAATTTTTCGCGGTTTTTTCTCAAAATCCATTGAAAATTTGCACTAATACATTCAAAAGTTTCGATATCAAGGCCTTCCTTTATTGTTGGCTCTGGGTTTATATTATCTTCGGTATTACTGTCTTGCGAGTGTATAATACGAAGTGTCAAGTTACTGGCTGTGTGATGTATATGACGTATTATCAAAATATTTCAAGTTTGTTTTATATTTTATGAAAATTTTTCAAGTTTATTTTATATTTTATCAAAATTTATCAAGTTTATTTTACATTTTTTCAAAAAATTTTATGTTTAAAATAGACACAGACAAAATATCAAATTAAAAATAAAACAACCGCAAAAAATTTATTTGAAGTGCATGTTGTTTTCCATTTGTCGCCATTTTTCATTGTTCGAAGTGTCAAATCACTATCTCACTTATTTTTTTTTTTTTTCTTTCTACTTTATTTACACCTATCTAATTTATAAAATGTGAACCTTATAATTAGTTAATAATTAGTTAACATTTAGATATTAAGTAAATCATTTGACAATTCATTAAGTGACTTGTAGTCAGAAATCCATTGATATCTGCCTTTTTTCTGTATTTATTCTTTCAGCAACGTGTTGATTGTTTTAAAACCTTGAAACAAGATCAAAATGAGGGAATCGTTTTAGCCGGTGGTGCTCAGGGTTTCTTGTTTTAAGTTTTCTGACCAATAAGTTTGGATCGTTGTCTAGTCTATTTTTTACTCCGCAGGCGTGTCTCTTTCTTGACGGCACAAATTTGTAAATCATTTCTGATTGTTTCGTTGTGCACATACCACCGTGCGTTTGTTATGAATCTAAGTGTTTTAGCTAGGAAACCCCATAGTTCAATACCATATGTCCAAATTGGTTTCAGTATACATTTGTAAATCAAAGCTTTATTTGGCAATGATAGCAACGATCTTTTACCTAGTAACCAGTGCATACTATTTAGTTTAGTTCGAAGCTGTTAAATTTTGTTAAAAATATGTGTACGCCATGTTGGCTTTTGATCTAGGTGAAGTGCAAGGTATATAGCTGAATTTGCCTGTGGAATGTCGATGCCTTCCAATGTGACAAGTGGACATGTATCTTTTTTTAAGATAAAGCTGCCATGCACTGATTTGACTTCATTGGCTTTAATTCTCCACTTTTTCAACCATAGCTGCATAATGTTCAAGACGAGTTGCAGTTTTGCAGATGCATTTTCTGAAATTGTGCTAGAAGCTAATAACATAGTGTCGTCAGCATAGGTTGCCATGGTAATTTCACTATTTTTGGGAAGATCTGCTGTGTATATTAGGTAGAGTATTGGCCCCACTACACTGCATTGTGGTACCCCAGAAAAGATGTCGAGTAGAGGTGTATATTTTCCATTATATTTGACAGCGAACTTTCTGTTAGTTAAATAAGAACGTACAATTTGGTAGAATGGATGTGGTAATTTCTTTTTCAGCTTGTACAAAATTCCCTCGTACCAGACTTTGTCGAACGCTTGACTATTATCCAAAAATACTGCAGCGCAATACCTTTTGTTCTCTAGATCTGTTCTTATATAATCAACCAATCTATGTACCTGTTCAGTTGATGCATGGTGTTGCCGGAAACAAAACTGATGCTTAGGTATGGTATGCTTAGGAATCTAGACTGAATCCAATAAAAGGTACAAACGAACTGGACAAAGAAATCGATTTTGTAACAACGGTCATGTTCACTGACACGCATATCTAAACAATTTAAACAAAGGTAGATGAATTGAAACCTGATGGATGTCAGGAGAAAAGTTAGGAAACTTTTCAATAAAGCAATGAGTACCCAAAGCGAAACGCATTAGGCGGAATATAGGAAGCCCTCAAAAATTACAAAAAGCAGTGCAGATCCGAAAAAAAAAATACTGTGTAAGGAATTTATAGAACAAATAGAAAAGGTTAGTGAAGTCTCTAGACTAAGGAAAATCCTCTCTAAAAGACAAATAGACAAACGCAACAGGAACTACTAGAAAGAGAAGGCGGTGTTATGTCAATAAGCATGGACGAATCTCTTGAAATATTACTGTCAAAATACTTTCCCGAAAGCGAAACGTTCGTAAGGCCTAGGGAAAAGAATGACTTAAAACAAAGACCAGCAAGACCAGACGAGATGATTGCTAGAGTCGATGAAATCGTTACGGACAAGAAGTTATCCTGGGCACTTAATTCTTTTGAACCATATAAATCCCCAGAGTCCGATAACGTTTATCCGATACAACTCCAAGAAAGGCTTGGAATCCTAAGAATAAGATTAAAGGCCATTTACATAGCCTGTCCAAAGTGATCTTCTTCCTAAAACCGAATAAGACGTGCTACAGGAAAACCAACGCCTACAGACCGATAAGTCTGACCTCTTTCCTCCTAAAAGGATTAGAAAATATAATAGAACTGGATATAAAAAACCAGTTAAACCCAAAGGTTATCGCGTTATCAACACGCATATATAAAGGGAAATCTGTCGATGCCGCTTTACACGAGATTATCCACACGATAGAAGAAGGTTTCAATAAAACTAACCCTCGGATGCTTTATCGACATAGAGGGGGACTTTAATAATGTTGAAATAGAAAAGGTAGAAAGATAGAAAGTATGCAAAGTAGAAATATTGAAAATATACTACTCAAAAGGAGTAAATTCATGCTAAGCAATACAACAGCAAATTCCAATTTCGAAATTGCCGTAAAGAGGAAAATAATTTCAAGATGCACACCGCCAGGAGGTATCCTCTCCCCGCTCCTATGGCTCTTAGTAGTTGATGAGCTTTAAGCAAAGCTATCACCCAACAACCATAGAGTGATATGCTAGGCAGACGATGAGGTATTATTGATTACGGAAAAAAGCCGGCCAATACTACAGACATAACGCAAAGGGCAATTCACATTACCATAGATTGGGCCGAGCCAAATAGCCTTAAAATGAATCAAAGCAAAACCAAAATGACAGGGATGCCTCGATATAACAGGTTCCGTTAGAACAACCTGAACGAAGTTCATGGAAGTAATCCTGGACCTAGAACCGATAGAAATTTAGATACAACGAAGATCTATGGATACAGCAATGGGACTCTGTGAAATAATCGCAATAGAACGTGCAGCCTAAGAGTTTCTTTGGAAAAGAATCCGGGAAGGATCATAAACATCCATACCGACTGCAAATCAATTGTGCGAACAATGTAGGGAAGAGTGCATAAATCGAGGAAAGCAATTGAGTGCTGGAAAGCCCTAAATGCGCGGGGGGAAACAAACGCAGTTAAACTGCAGTGGATACCACCACATTCACGCTATCATGGCAATGAAATTGCAGACGCGACAGCAAAATCTGCATATGCACTAAACAGAAAGGTAGTGGATATAGAAGATGTAGCTGTAGATGTAACTGCTGTAGTTAGAGAGCGGATCGTTGAGCAGGGGAGCACAACGAGTCGCAGGACCTAGGTGTAACGGCAGCCCCAACAACAACAACAAGGTGTTATTTACTACTGCACGTTGTAATCCATTAATAGCCCTGACTCTGTATTAAAATAATGATAATATTAATAAGAATACTAATACCAATAATAATAGCAGTGACAGTGGAGGTTACCTTCAATATTTACCTCATGCAATTAGATTTTATATACTACTACATGTTGTAACTGTTGTAATGACTATAGTCACTGTTAACAAAATAGTAATAATAATAGGCGGATTCATGGTTTCCTTACAGTCCCACTCCCAATTCAATGTTTCCGTATCCATTTGCTATCCCTACTCCCTAGCCAATATACGGCGTTAGCAGGTAAGGGTTTCATGCCATTATATTGGGTAAAGGGGGAGGTGGGTTTAGTTAGTAGGAATCTGACACTGCCAAGAGAAAATTCTTGGTGTCTTTGGAAGATTCCCACCTCCCATAGGAAAAAAAAGGAGAATTATAAAAAAATTTCATGTAATTTTCATGTATAAATTATGGAGAACTAAAAATTAAAGTTTTTGGTTGCATCCCACTGCCAAGGAACTGCGCCAACTGTATTGAAATAATGTACTTATGTTTCACGCATTTTTATAGCTTGGATAGCGGTGCGGTTTACTTTGTTCCTCTTCAAATTAGTTAAGCTATTATTTTCCCTCTTCAAATTTGCTAAGCTGTTATTTTCTCTCCTCTTCAACTTTTTTAAGGTGTCATCATCATCATCTAAGTTTTGATCTTTCGCATCGCAAAGAAAATTATGAAGAACACAACAAGCTAGAACCGCCTCATCAACTTTTTTTACCTTTAAATTTATTGTTGTGTGAAGAATACGAAATCTATTTGCCAGTATTCCAAAGGCGTTTTCTACAACGCGCCTTGCCCGACTTAATCTATAGTTAAAAATTTTTTCTTCTTCGGAAGATGGTTGTTTCAGTGGCTTCATTACTCTGTTGGATAATTTAAATGCTTCATCCGCGACAAATACATAAGGTCATGAGTCATTTGTTCCGGCTAGTTCACCCATTACTTTTAATAAAATATTTAGAAAATATTATAAAGGAACTGAATAATGTTATTTTACCTAATTTTCGGTGATACTGCTTCTCTCATATTTGTGTTTTGCTTTTTTATTTTAGATTGGATCCGAGAGAGCAAATTATTAAAATTCTCAATATTCATCCTGGTAAAGTTTTTAAAACTAATAGTATCTTCAATTTTTAATTCTTTAAAAATTAAATTTCCCATGCGTCTTCCAGAATCTCTAAGCATAAGCCATTTTCGCGACCAAATCCTTTTTCTATTCTTTTTTTGTTTTAAAACTTGCGGTGCAATAACTAAAACTTTAATAACTGAAGAACAACTCAGAACTAAAGTTAAAAGTTTTTTTCGATCCATCATACAATTTTTTTTCCAATTCCATATAATTATTTTACCGTCTAGCACTAGATAAAACTTTGATCAAAAAACAAATCAAACAAAGTGTCAAAAAAATATCATGGAACGATCAAAGTTAAATGACGTTTATTTCATGATATTTCTTTGAAGAAAATTTTACCGTCTGACACTAGCTTAAGTATATATTTTTATAACATTTTTTTATTTGAGCGAATTTTTTTATTCTCTCTTTGTTGTTATTTTTGTTTGGTATTAAAAGTTTTAAGGAAGTATATTTATTAAAGTGCTTAAAAGTGCAAAACTAAATTTTTTTATATGTATACTTATTATTTTTTTTTATATTTTCAATGGACCAGCTACTTGAATTTTGTAGAAACTATGAATTGTCTTGCATAATTGAATTTAGTTATTTAGTATATTTTTTGTTTAATGTTTTTGTTATATGTTTTGTAATATTAATATTATGTTAATTAAATAACCTAATGTAATTTTATTTTATACCTATTTATTATTTTGTATTGTTTTACCTTTTAATTTTTAAAAACTTAAAACTTTAAAAACTTAACTTTATTGTTTTCTGTTCTAATTTTTTATTTTTTTCTTAATATATATTCTTTTCTAGAATCTATTAAAATACTAAAAATCAATCAAATCAAAAAACTTAAATTTAACACTATTTGCTTACTAAATTTTAAGTAAATACATATTAAATTTTACACTGTATTCTCAGCTGCGACATTTTTATACTACATTCATCTCTTTCAAATAAAACGCTTTCAAATCAAAAATATTTTCAAAGCAAATATCACATTTACATATTTTATATTATCAATAAATTAATTAAATTATCAATATCACATATTTTCATTTTTAAAATATGTACCTATGTGTTGATTATACGTATTCATATTACAGTATGCATTGGTTAGTCAAGTGTAGTAAATTTAGATAAAGTGAAATTGAAAAAGTGGTCAAAAAATTTTGTTCTAGATGAGTACTCTATATAGTATAGTTTCTTTATGGTTATGGGTTTATACATATAACATAACCTACAATATTGTTTTCACAGGCCCTGACATAGAGAGAAGGAATTGAAATAGTGGTAAAGGTTTATTAATAATTTACACGTATTCTTATGGTAATAGTAAAAAGTGAAACAGTGATAAAACATAAACCTTAATAACTCAAAAAATAATCATTTTTTTCAAATTTCTTCCAAAGGTCACCATAAAATTTCATCTTTAACACATCTTTTAATGTATTCAAGTTTAAAATATTTAAATGTTTTAATTAAAAAATTACTTTTTAAAAAAAAATACCTCCATTTATTATCCCATGGTTAAAGCTCTTTAACAAAACTTGAACGAGATTGCTTTTTGATACAGTATCGGCAATAAAAAAATTCGCAAAACTAATTTTATTAAGAATTTTGGTTTAGAAATTAAGTTAGCAAATTTTAATTAAAAAAAAAAAAAATTACTATTATTAATAAAATAAGCTAAATATACATAAAAAATAAATATTTAAATATGTTATATATTAAAATTATTCCCAATTCCACACCTCCTATGAGGTAGGGAATATAGAGCGTTTTTTTTACGTGCTATCTCTAGTTCCCCTAATGCAAACATCTGTAAGACAAAAGTGCATACAAATTTTTTCAAAAGAAAACAATATAAAAACGAAATAATAAACAATAATAAATAATAGAAAAACGAAAAACAAAAATATGTATAATAAATAAAAATAAAAAAATTTACAAAAAAAATATAACAAAATATAAAAAGAAACTAAAAGTTAAACAAATATAACTTTGTTAGTTTTTAAAACTAACAAATAACAAAAACAAAAATATCACAATAAATATCACAAAGTACTCTTTTTAATTATTAAATATTTTAATTTTCTATTTTGCTTATTGCTTTTAAGAATATCGTTATGTTGATTTGTAAAATTATTTAATAAAGTATTAGCGAAAGTTTTACTTATTTGGAAACACATATTGGGACTTGTATTACCACATTTACACGTCGATTCTAAATCTATGCTATTTATACCCAAACTGAGACTAGTTAGTTGAATAAGTATGCCTTTTTGATTACTTCTCTCAAAAAATATTGAGGCAAACAATGTGAGGCATATCATCAAGTATATAAATTAAAATGTGTATCAAATTTTGTGTCAATTAAATAACGCGAATCAAAAATTTTATCGACTTCTTCTAAATTAATTTTTTGTTGTAAAAAATTCTGCCCAATTTTGTAAATTTTCCGTTTGGTTATGGTATTTTTTATATATCCTGTGAATTCTAATTTTTTTTTTTTCGCTTTCAATAGCTTATATGAAATGTTGTAATTCCACCCAGCTATTGAACGATATAATCCGACTCTATTTTCTAATAAATAAATAAATTCTTCTAAATAAATAAAAACTAAATAAAAAAACTAAAGCTTTAAATTTTAAATAAATACGAAAATTTTATTTTATTTAAAATACCAACAATTATTGAATTAACTTTCAAAATTGAAATGAAATTTTTTTGAAAGTTAAAATAAAACTAAAACTTACAAATTAAATTCAATAATTGCTTAAATTCATAATAAACTAATTAAATTAAATTTATCTTCAATATATTTTATTATGGTTTTCTAAAGCTACTTAGCTACTTTTCTAAAGCTACTTTTTACTTTTTTTTTGATTATTGTAACAAAAATATGAAAATTTATTTACATAAAAATCGGAACCTCCTTCTTTTTTTTGTCTAAAATTGCACTGAAAAATGCGATTTGAATTTTAATTTTCTTACAAGGGTAAAGAAGAAATTCCAAGCTTTGTTTTTATATACATATATTTGATATTTACTTAATGAAATTTAATATATAAAAACTCCATATTAAAAAAAACAATTTATTTACCAATTTTATCACATATTTAATATAAAAGCTATTAAATTTTGAGGTTATGTGTTATAAAATTTATAAAAAAAATTTGCTCATTTTTTTTTTTTACAGTAGCAAGATAAATGCGATAAGAAATTTAAAAAAATTGGAGGGTTACAAATTTGCTTAAAAAAGGGGTTAAAATTTTGATTTCAAAGTTAAAAACCCACTTGTTATATTGGGCGAATAATAAGCTATCTGAAATAAAAATAATTGAAACATTTCGATGCATATTTAAAAAAAGAAATTATGTAATTTTCATGCCCATTTTGATATTTTTCCTAAAAAAAGAATAAAAAAATAAAAATTTTAAGAAATGTAATTTTTCGCGGTTTTTTCTCAAAATCCATTGAAAATTTGCACTAATACATTCAAATGTTTCGATATCACGGCCTTCCTTTATTGTTGGCTCTGGGTTTATATTATCTTCGGTATTACTGTCTTGCGAGTGTATAATACGAAGTGTCAAGTTACTGGCTGTGTGATGTATATGACGTATTATCAAAATATTTCAAGTTTGTTTTATATTTTATGAAAATTTTTCAAGTTTATTTTATATTTTATCAAAATTTATCAAGTTTATTTTACATTTTTTCAAAAAATTTTATGTTTAAAATAGACTCAGACAAAATATCAAATTAAAAATAAAACAACCGCAAAAAATTTATTTGAAGTGCATGTTGTTTTCCATTTGTCGCCATTTTTCATTGTTCGAAGTGTCAAATCACTATCTCACTTACTTTTTTTTTTTTTCTTTCTACTTTATTTACACCTATCTAATTTATAAAATGTGAACCTTATAATTAGTTAACATTTAGATATTAAGTAAATCATTTGACAATTCATTAAGTGACTTGTAGTCAGAAATCCATTGATATCTGCCTTTTTTCTGCATTTATTCTTTCAGCAACGTGTTGATTGTTTTAAAACCTTGAAACAAGATCAAAATGAGGGAATCGTTTTAGCCGGTGGTGCTCAGGGTTTCTTGTTTTAAGTTTTCTGACTAGTAAGTTTGGATCGTTGTCTAGTCTACTAAAGTATTTTTTACTCCGCAGGCCTCTGTCTCTTTCTTGACGGCACAAATTTGTAAATCATTTCTGATTGTTTCATTGTGCACATACCACCGTGCGTTTGTTATGAATCTAAGTGTTTTAGCTAGGAAACCCCATAGTTCAATACCATATGTCCAAATTGGTTTCAGTATACATTTGTAAATCAAAGCTTTATTTGGCAATGATAGCAACGATCTTTTACCTAGTAACCAGTGCATACTATTTAGTTTAGTTCGAAGCTGTTAAATTTTGTTAAAAATATGTGTACGCCATGTTGGCTTTTGATCTAGGTGAAGTGCAAGGTATATAGCTGAATTTGCCTGTGGAATGTCGATGCCTTCCAATGTGACAAGTGGACATGTATCTTTTTTTAAGATAAAGCTGCCATGCACTGATTTGACTTCATTGGCTTTAATTCTCCACTTTTTCAACCATAGCTGCATAATGTTCAAGACGAGTTGCAGTTTTGCAGATGCATTTTCTGAAATTGTGCTAGAAGCTAATAACATAGTGTCGTCAGCATAGGTTGCCATGGTAATTTCACTATTTTTGGGAAGATCTGCTGTGTATATTAGGTAGAGTATTGGCCCCACTACACTGCATTGTGGTACCCCAGAAAAGATGTCGAGTAGAGGTGTATATTTTCCATTATATTTGACAGCGAACTTTCTGTTAGTTAAATAAGAACGTACAATTTGGTAGAATGGATGTGGTAATTTCTTTTTCAGCTTGTACAAAATTCCCTCGTACCAGACTTTGTCGAACGCTTGACTATTATCTAAAAATACTGCAGCGCAATACCTTTTGTTCTCTAGATCTGTTCTTATATAATCAACCAATCAATGTACCTGTTCAGTTGATGCATGGTGTTGCCGGAAACAAAACTGATGCTTAGGTATGGTATGCTTAGGAATCTAGACTGAATCCAATAAAAGGTACAAACGAACTGGACAAAGAAATCGATTTTGTAACAACGGTCATGTTCACTGACACGCATATCTAAACAATATAAACAAAGGTAGATGAATTGAAACCTGATGGGTGTCAGGAGAAAAGTTAGGAAACTTTTCAATAAAGCAATGAGCACCCAAAGCGAAACGCATTAGGCGGAATATAGGAAAGCCCTCAAAAATTACAAAAAGCAGTGCAGATCCGAAAAAAAAAAAACTGTGTAAGGAATTTACAGAACAAATAGAAAAGGTTAGTGAAGTCTCTAGACTAAGGAAAATCCTCTCTAAAAGACAAATAGACAAACGCAACAGGAACTACTAGAAAGAGAAGGCGGTGTTATGTCAATAAGCATGGACGAATCTCTTGAAATATTACTGTCAAAATACTTTCCCGAAAGCGAAACGTTCGTAAGGCCTAGGGAAAAGAATGACTTAAAACAAAAACCAGCAAGACCAGACGAGATGATTGCTAGAGTCGATGAAATCGTTACGGACAAGAAGTTATCCTGGACACTTAATTCTTTTGAACCATATAAGTCCCCAGAGTCCGATAACGTTTATCCGATACAACTCCAAGAAAGGCTTGGAATCCTAAGAACAAGATTAAAGGCCATTTACATAGCCTGTCCAAAGTGATCTTCTTCCTAAAACCGAATAAGACGTGCTACAGGAAAGCTACTTAACTACTTTTCTAAAGCTTTTTTTTTGATTATTGTAACAAAAATATGAAAATTTATTTACATAAAAATCGGAACCTCCTTCTTTTTTTTGTCTAAAATTGCACTGAAAAATGCGATTTGAATTTTAATTTTCTTACAAGGGTAAAGAAGAAATTCCAAGCTTTGTTTTTATATACATATATTTGATATTTACTTAATGAAATTTAATATATAAAAACTCCATATTAAAAAAAACAATTTATTTACCAATTTTATCACATATTTAATATAAAAGCTATTAAATTTTGAGGTTATGTGTTATAAAATTTATAAAAAAAATTTGCTCATTTTTTTTTTTTACAGTAGCAAGATAAATGCGATAAGAAATTTAAAAAAATTGGAGGGTTACAAATTTGCTTAAAAAAGGGGTTAAAATTTTGATTTCAAAGTTAAAAACCCACTTGTTATATTGGGCGAATAATAAGCTATCTGAAATAAAAATAATTGAAACATTTCGATGCATATTTAAAAAAAGAAATTATGTAATTTTCATGCCCATTTTGATATTTTTCCTAAAAAAAGAATAAAAAAATAAAAATTTTAAGAAATGTAATTTTTCGCGGTTTTTTCTCAAAATCCATTGAAAATTTGCACTAATACATTCAAATGTTTCGATATCACGGCCTTCCTTTATTGTTGGCTCTGGGTTTATATTATCTTCGGTATTACTGTCTTGCGAGTGTATAATACGAAGTGTCAAGTTACTGGCTGTGTGATGTATATGACGTATTATCAAAATATTTCAAGTTTGTTTTATATTTTATGAAAATTTTTCAAGTTTATTTTATATTTTATCAAAATTTATCAAGTTTATTTTACATTTTTTCAAAAAATTTTATGTTTAAAATAGACACAGACAAAATATCAAATTAAAAATAAAACAACCGCAAAAAATTTATTTGAAGTGCATGTTGTTTTCCATTTGTCGCCATTTTTCATTGTTCGAAGTGTCAAATCACTATCTCACTTACTTTTTTTTTTTTTCTTTCTACTTTATTTACACCTATCTAATTTATAAAATGTGAACCTTATAATTAGTTAATAATTAGTTAAAATTTAGATATTAAGTAAACAAAACTGATGCTTAGGAATCTAGACTGAATCCAATAAAAGGTACAAACGAACTGGACAAAGAAATCGATTTTGTAACAACGGTCATGTTCACTGACACGCATATCTAAACAATATAAACAAAGGTAGATGAATTGAAACCTGATGGGTGTCAGGAGAAAAGTTAGGAAACTTTTCAATAAAGCAATGAGCACCCAAAGCGAAACGCATTAGGCGGAATATAGGAAAGCCCTCAAAAATTACAAAAAGCAGTGCCGATCCGAAAAAAAAAAAACTGTGTAAGGAATTTACAGAACAAATAGAAAAGGTTAGTGAAGTCTCTAGACTAAGGAAAATCCTCTCTAAAAGACAAATAGACAAACGCAACAGGAACTACTAGAAAGAGAAAGCGGTGTTATGTCACTAAGCATGGATGAATCTCTTGAAATATTACTGTCAAAATAGTTTCCCGAAAGCGAAACGTTCGTAAGGCCTAGGGAAAAGAATGACTTAAAACAAAAACCAGCAAGACCAGACGAGATGATTGCTAGAGTCGATGAAATCGTTACGGACAAGAAGTTATCCTGGGCACTTAATTCTTTTGAACCATATAAGTCCCCAGAGTCCGATAACGTTTATCCGATACAACTCCAAGAAAGGCTTGGAATCCTAAGAACAAGATTAAAGGCCATTTACATAGCCTGTCCAAAATGATCTTCTTCCTAAAACCGAATAAGACGTGCTACAGGAAAACCAACGCCTACAGACCGATAAGTCTGACCTCTTTCCTCCTAAAAGAATTAGAAAATATAATAGAACTGGATATAAAAACTAGTTAAACCTAAAGGTTATCGCGTTATCAACACGCATATATAAAGGGAAATCTGTCGATGCCGCTTTACACGAGATTATCCACACGATAGAAGAAGGTTTCAATAAAACTAACCCTCGGATGCTTTATCGACATAGAGGGGGACTTTAAGAATGTTGAAATAGAAAAGGTAGAAAGATAGAAAGTATGCAAAGTAGAAATATTGAAAATATACTACTCAAAAGGAGTGAATTCATGCTAAGCAATACAACAGCAATTTCGAATTTCGAAATTGCCGTAAAGAGGAAAATAATTTCAAGATGCACACCGCCAGGAGGTATCCTCTCCTCGCTCCTATGGCTCTTAGTAGTAGTAGAGTGATATGCTAGGCAGACGATGAGGTATTATTGATTACGGAAAAAAGCCGGCCAATACTACAGACATAACGCAAAGGGCAATTCACATTACCATAGATTGGGCCGAGCCAAATAGCCTTAAAATAAATCCAAGCAAAACCAAAATGACAGGGATGCCTCGATATAACAGGTTCCGTTAGAACAACCTGAACGAAGTTCATGGAAGTAATCCTGGACCTAGAACCGATAGAAATTTAGATACAACGAAGATCTATGGATACAGCAATGGGACTCTGTGAAATAATCGCAATAGAACGTGCAGCCTAAGAGCTTCTTTGGAAAAGAATCCGGGAAGGATCATAAACATCCATATCGACTGCAAATCAATTGTGCGAACAATGGAGGGAAGAGTGCATAAATCGAGGAAAGCAATTGAGTGCTGGAAAGCCCTAAATGCGCGGGGGGAAACAAACGCAGTTAAACTGCAGTGGATACCACCACATTCACGCTATCATGGCAATGAAATTGCAGACGCGACAGCAAAATCTGCATATGCGCTAAACAGAAAGGTGGTGGATATAGAAGATGTAGCTGTAGATGTAACTGCTGTAGTTAGAGAGCGGATCGTTGAGCAGGGGAGCACAACGAGTCGCAGGTCCTAGGTGTACGGGAGCCCCAACAACAACAACAACAAGGTGTTATTTACTACTGCACGTTGTAATCCACTAATAGCCCTGACTCTGTATTAAAATAATGATAATATTAATAAGAATACTAATACCAATAATAATAGCAGTGACAGTGGAGGTTACCTTCAATATTTACCTCATGCAATTAGATTTTATATACTACTACATGTTGTAACTGTTGTAATGGCTATAGTCACTGTTAACAAAATAGTAATAATAATAGGCGGATTCATGGTTTCCTTACAGTCCCACTCCCAATTCAATGTTTCCGTATCCATTTGCTATCCCTACTACCTAGCCAATATACGGCGTTAGCAGGTAAGGGTTTCATGCCATTATATTGGCTAAAGGGGGAGGTGGGTTTAGTTAGTAGGAATTTGACACTGCCAAGAGAAAATTCTTGGTGTCTTTGGAAGATTCCCACCTCAAATAGGAAAAAAAAAGGAGAATTATAAAAAAATTTCATGTATTGTGCACTATCTTGCTAGTACTGTCTCGTCTGGCCTCTAGGTAGGTAGGTGGGTAGATTCTAACATACTAACCCTTGTAATTGATGACTTTTTCAGTTAATTGTGATTTGTGATAGTTCACAAGGAACAACATAACTGATGAGAAATGAAGGTACCTAAATATAGTTATGATACCATGGTAATGTCTTTTTTAATTTTTGCCCAATCAAAATCTATTATCTCTAATTTCCTCTTCCCTGTTATTGTATTATCTTTAATTTGCTCTTTCTTCCAACCGGTCGGAAAATATCCATTTTTGTTTTTTAGATTTAATATTGTTTTGTTGTAAATGAATTATTTTATTTTGTTTTTATTTAATTTATTTAATTTCGTTGTTTAAATATGAATTATATTATTTTGTTTTGTTTTTTTGTTAAAAAAATATTTATTTATTTCATTGCTATATTGAAATAAAACATTTTTTTTATATATCAATATATTTTTTTTTTTATTATTTTAGTTTAAGGCCTAGTCTTCAGGCGATACCACTTAAAAGAAAATTCGCCCTGTGACTTACCTCAAAGGTGTTGTGAAAAGGGGAATAACTTATAATAATAATATATTTCAATATATGTATATATTAATAAAAATGAAGTAAAGTTAATTAAATACTTTATTTTTTGGGGTAAAGTCCATTATATCACTGTCACCAAAAAAAAGGGCGTGACCTGGACCCCCCCAAATAGGCCGAAAATCGACAGTCTTTTACCGTTAGATTCTAAGTTTTACAAAAAAAATTTACTTTTTTGCATTATTTTTCGCGAAAAAAAATATTTTTCATACAAAAATGTACATTTTTGTTATGAAAATAACAATTTGATGTTACAATCTTTATTATCTTCTTATTATCAATCTTTCTTACAATCTTTATTATATGCATATATGGAAAGAATTGCCATTGTACCATTTATATAAAAATCAAAATGGAAAAAAATTCAAAATTATAAAAGGGTTGTACAAAAAAATTTTAGGTAGTCCAGATAATTCAAATTTAAATGAAATAAAAAATTATTGATATATTTATATTGAAAACGTAAATAAATTAATTTTAGAAAACGTTGGTGGGTGCTGTGACCACCGACGGTGCTGGCCCCAGATATGGGGAGAGGTCTCCAGCAGAGAACAAGAAAGTAAATATTGGAGAGAGTGGGGTGGTTTACCGCCAGAGAACGAAGCGCAAGCTGAACTCGAGACAGAGGAAACTGAAACTCCAGTGGAAACAGAAGGAAAAGTCGGAGCAAACAATTAACGAAGGGCCTTCTTCAAGAAGGGCGTTCCATTACGGCTTTGCCTTCAACGGGAGCTGCAGACTAGAAACATAATAAGAAGGAGGAGAAGGTGACGAGTGTGGGCAGGCCAGGGGGAGGGAGGTTTCGAAACCGACTATGTTAAAGGAGAACCCGACCAAAGCAAGGTCAACTCCGATCGAGTCAGCAACGGCTCCTCTCAGATTGGGATCTGCAAAGGGCCCGAAAGCTTGAAGGCAAATGAGGGGTGGCCCGATGTCTACCTCGACTGGTGATAACAAGCAAGGGGACACTTCGAAATTGCCCAAAACGCAGTTAGGACTTTGCATCTCAGATGAAGGCAAATGAGCAGTGTCTCGGCGGCTACCTCGACTGGTGATACAAGCCAGCGGGTATGCAAGAGGGCACTTCGAAATTGCCCAAAACGCAGATAGGAACTTGCATCTCAGATACGGGTGCACTCCCTGTCCCAACAAGCTTGAACATCAGCGCAGAAGTAGCGGAGGAAATCACAGCTGTATGAAAAGATCAAGGTCAGAGGAGGATGTCATACCGTCGGGTAAAGAGCAAACCCTCACTTACAGCCAGATGGCTATAATTGAGCGGATTAAATTTGCCGTAGTCGACATGAACCAATTGGACGGGCTGATAAGAGAAGAGTCCAATAGAACCCTTCTCATTAAAAGCCTCGATAATTGCTGATAATTGGAAGATCTAAGACGAGGCAAATAGAAGAGGGAAGGGAGAAATTACTATTGCGCCCAATTGCGTGGAGTTTGTGGGATGCAAACATCTAGCACTGTAAAACTGGCTAAAACAGACGATCATGAACAAAGCCAAGCTGTGGTCCAGGTCTAATTTACGTTGTGTAGAGAAGCCCGGGATATCACGACCTGAGAGAGTTCATGTTTGGCTGAGGAACAACTTCGACGAACCGGAGGAGGTGGTAAATACAATCGATATCTTGAATGTATCGTTGTATTTACATGCCAACCAATGGAGCTTGAGAACACCCACTCGATGAACTCCGTCACGGAAGCATCAGAGACGGAATCCTCATTAGCCGAGATGGATCCGACAATCCTGGAGGGTTTGGAGGAGATTACTCTGGCAGATACAGGCACTCTAGGAGTTGTGAAAATTAATTATAGGGGGGTAAATAATAAACACCCCACCTAGCGAGGGCGAGTAGGTAGCGAACCCATGAATAAGCTTGTGACGAAAATAATCCAAGCTAATACGCACAGAAGCATCATCCCCACGGAGAAGGAATGATTGTGGTACTTTTTCAGGAGCCCAGTGCAATAAATAACCAACCAACAGGTTGGGATAGGAAACATTTTAGGTGTTTCTATAGTTGCGACAATGGTAGGCCTAGAACATGCATTGTATTTAGAAAAGTATTAAAAGCTATTTACATTTCACGGCAAAACAGTAACGATACGACCACCATACTAACAGAATGGGAGGTAGAAGGAAACAAAGTGGCCATCATTTTGGCATCAGTATACCTGCCATATGATGAGCAAGAGCCACCATCGACGAAAGGACTCAAGAATTTGATAAGTTATTCAGAACTTAACGATAAACACCTGATAGTGGGCTGTGATGCTAACTCTCACAACGCAGTGTGGGGTAGCACCAACGTCAACAACAGAGGTAAATCACTTTAAGAATATATATGCTGAACGAACTTGCTGATTCTCAATAAAGGTAATATCCCAACCTTTATAAACAGTAACCGCAGAGAAGTTATAGATATAACCTTAGCCAGTAACAAGCAATATAATAAGGAATTGGTATGTATCAAAGGAGGTCTCCTTCTCAGATCATCGTCACATTAGGTTTGACCTGGATTTAGGTCACATAGATAACACCCATTTTAGGAATCCTAAAAGAACGGACTGGAATCAATTTAGATCGTGTCTTAGCGAAAAATTGAACTCTAGACTGAATCCAATAAATGGTACAAACGAACTGGACAAAAAAATCGAGTTTGTAACAACGGCAATAAGCGAATCGTATGAAAACTCATGTCCACTGACACGCATATCTCAACAATATAAACAAAGGTGAATGAATTGAAACCTGATAGAAGTCAGGAAAAAAGTTAGGAAACTTTTCAATAAAGCAATGAGCACCCAAAGCGAAACGCATTAGGCGGAATATAGGAAAGCACTTAAAAATTTCAAAAAGGAGTGCAGATCCGAAAAAAGCAGACTCTGGAGGGAATTTACAGACTAAATATAGAAAGTTAGAGGCTTTACTACACTAAGGAAAATTTTCTCTAAAGGACATACGCAACAGGAACTACTAGAGAGAGAAGACGGTACCATGTCAATAAGCATGAATGAATCTTTTGAATACTGTCAAAATACTTTCCCGAAAGCGAAACGTTCGTAAGATCTAGGGAAAGGAATGAGTTAGAACAAAGACCAGCAAGACCAGACGGGATGATTACTAGAGTCGATAAAATCGTTACGGACAAGCAGTTATCCTGGGCACTTAATTCTTTTGAACCATATAAGTCCCCAGAGCCCGATAACGTCTATCTGACACAACTCTAAGAATGGCTTGGGATCCTAAAAACAAGACTAAAGGCTATTTACAAAGCCTGTCCAAAGTGATCTTCCTCCCAAAACCAAATAAGAACTGCCAACGCATGCAGACCGATAAGTCTGACCTCTTCCCTCCTAAAAGGATTAGAAAAGATAATAAAACTGGAAATAAGAAACCAGTTAAGCCCCAGATTATCGCGTTATCAACACGCATAGATAAAGGGGAAATCTGTGGATACCGCTTTACATGAGATTATCCACGCGATAGAAGAAGGTTTCAATAAAACTAACCCTCGGATGCTTTATCGACATATAGGGGGAGTTTAATAACGTTGAAATAGAAAAGATGATAGAAAGTATGCAAAGTAGAAATATTGAAGATATACTACTCAAAAGGAGTAAATCCATGCTAAGCAATACAACAGCAATTTCCAATTTCGAAATTGCCGTAAAGAGGAAAATAATTTCAAGATGCACACCGCCAGGAGGTATCCTCTCCCCGCTCTTATGGCTCTTAGTAGTTGATGAGCTTTTAGAAAAGCTATCGACCAACAACCATAGAGTGATATGCTAGGCAGACGACGAGGTACAATTCACATTACCATAGATTAGGCCCAGTCAAATGCCTTAAAATGAATCCAGGCAAAACCGAAATATGTCTCTTTAGGGAAAAAAGAGAGAGAAGGCTTCCACAAGGACTACGAATAAACAATATACAATTAGAATTTACCAACTGTGTAAAATATCTATGAGTGTATTTGGATGAAAAGCTCTGGTGGAGCAAACACCTAAATGAGAAAAGTGAAAAAGCGATAAGAGCCCTCTATCGCCAAGAATTATACTCATACTGGTTATACACGTGTGTCATACGACCTATGATAACGCACGGTTCAGTCGTTTGGTGAAGGGCCACTAAAAAGAACTGCTACAGGAACACTCTAACGTAAATACAACGCCAGGGATGCCTCGATATAACAGGTTCAGTTAGAACAACCTCAACGAAGTCCATGGAAGTATACCTGGACCTAAAACCGATAGAAATTCATATACAACGAATATCTATGGATACAGCCATGAGACTCAGTGAAACAATCGCAATAGAACTTGCAGCCTAAGAGCTTCTTTGGAAAAAAATGCGGGGAAGGATCATAAACATCCATACCGACTGCAAATCAATTGTGCGAACAATGAAGGGAAGATTGCATAAATCGAGGAAAGCAATTGAGTGCTGGAAATCCCTAAATGCTCGGGGGGAAACAAACGCAAAACAGACAGGTGGTTGATATAGAAGATGTAGCTGTAGATGTAACTGCTGTAGTTAGCACAACGAGTCGCAGGGCCTAGGTGTTAACGGCAGCCCCTGAGAAACAACAACAACAACAAGGTGTTATATACTGCTGCACGTTGTAATCCACTGATGACCCTGACACTGTATTAATATAATGATAATATTAATAAGAATACTAATACCAATAATAATAGCAGTGACAGTGGGGGTTACCTTCAATATTTACCGCATGCAATAAGATTTTATATACTACTACATGTTGTAACTGTTGTAATGGCTATAGTCACTGTTAACAAAATAGTAATAATAATAGGCGGATTCATGGTTTCCTTACAGTCCCACTCCCAATTCAATGTTTCCGTATCCATTTGCTATCCCTACTCCCTAGTCAATATACCGCGTTACTAGATAAGGATTTCATCCCATTATATTGGCTAAAGGGGGAGGTGGGTTTAGACAGTAAGAGTCTGACACTGCCAAGAGAAAATTCTTGGTGTCCTTGGAAGATTCCAACCTCCCACAGGACAAAAAAAAGGAGCATTATAAAAAATGTTCATGTATTGTGCACTATCTTGCTAGTACTGTCTCGTCTGGCTT
This sequence comes from Poecilobothrus nobilitatus, assembly GCA_947095535.1. NCBI lineage: Eukaryota > Metazoa > Arthropoda > Insecta > Diptera > Dolichopodidae > Poecilobothrus > Poecilobothrus nobilitatus. The sequence goes on along the minus strand of OX352774.1, from coordinate 143,713,371 downwards.
CTAGGTAGGTAGGTAGGTGGGTAAGTATGTAGATTACTAACATACTAACCCTTGTAAATTATGACTTTTTCAGTTAATTGTAATTTGTGATAGTTCACAATGAACAACATAACTGATGAAAAATGAAGGTACATAAATATAGTTATGATACCATTGTAATGTCATTTTTAATTTTTGCCCACTCAAGATCTATTATTTCTAATTTCCTCTTCTCTGTTATTCTAGTATCTCTAATTTCCTGTTATCTTGTTATTGTATTTCTCTAATTTTCCAACCGGTCGGAAAATATCGATTTTTCTTTTTTAGTTTTAATTTTGTTTTGTTGTAAATGAATTATTTTATTTTGTTTTTATTTAATTTATTTAATTTCGTTGTTTAAATATGAATTATATTATTTTGTTTTGTTTTTTTGTTAAAAAAATATTTATTTATTTCATTACTATATTGAAATATAATATTTTTTTTATATATCAATATATTTTTTTTTATTATTTTAGTTTAAGGCGAGGCGATACCACTTAAAAAGAAATCGCCATGTTACTTACTTCAAAGGTGGTGTGAAAAGGGGAATAACTTATAATATTAATTTATTTCAATATATGTACATATTAATACAAATTATACGTAAGTTAATTAAATGATTTATTTTTCGGAGTAAAGTCCATTATAACACTGTCACAAAAAAAAGGCCCACGTGACCTGCACCCCACCAAAATTAACTTTTTTGCATTATTTTTCGCGAAAAAAACATTTTAAAAATTTTTTTCATACAAAAATGTACATTTTTATTATGAAAATAACAATTTGATGTTTTCACACTATATTATAATCATTAGTATATACATATATGGAAAGAATTGCCATTGCACAATTTATATAAAAATCAAAATAGAAAATTATAAAAATGAAAGGGTTGTACAAAAAATTTTTAGGCAGTCCAGATAATTCAAATTTAAATAAAATATTAAATTATTGACATATTGAAAACGTAAATAAATTAATTTTGGAAAACGTCGATGGGAGCTGCGACCACCGACGGGCCTGGCCCCAGTTATGGGAAGAGATCGCCAGCAGAGAACAAGAAAGTAGATGGTGGAGAGAGTGGGGTGGTTTCCCGCCAGAGATCGAAGCGCAAGCTGAACTCGAGACAGAGGAAACTGAGACTCCAATGGAAACAGGAGGGAAAGTCAGAAGAAACAATTAACGAAGGGCCTTCTTCAAGAAGGGCGAATTGAATTTTTGGTTAATATTTAAATATTGAAACACAGTTATTAATTTTTAAATTAATTTTATTAAAATTCAACTTATTTGGTTGAATGAAATCTTAAGACCCCACTTTCTTTTGTTTTTACAAACACATTTATAATAATATCTTAAAACTAATTAAATTAAAAGAAATCTTTCACAACAAATTTGAGTTCGAATTACAAGTACTTATAATATGTTATATTGTTCGAACTTAAATTTGTGTACATATTATATTCATGTTAAATAATATTGGTTTCATATTACATATATTAATATTTATTCAATTCTTATTCTAAAACCAAAAAAAAATGAAATTTACTTATCTTGACATTAATTATAATTTTTTAATCGAAATTATCTTTCGAAACAAAATTCAGTATCGAGTTTCAAAAAGAAATTTACTTATTACAATATGTATATTTGTTAACAAATTATCGTACTGAATTTTGTGTGGCATAATTTCAACATATGTCTTTTATCAAATTACTATATTATTTTATTTAATGAAAAAAAAGGTTCAAATGCAATTGAACTCATTATGATGATTGTACAAAAATGTATTTAATTGCATTTTTGTATAAGAGTTAAAAATATGAAAAATAAAACAAGAAAAAAAGAAAACAATAAAGAACAATAAAATTAATTTGTTTTATTTAAATAATATTATTATTTTAGATTTTATACTTATAAAGTGACTTCTGTTGAAGGTCAGTTATACTATTTTGGGTTAGAGTTACCAGCTGTGGCGTAAGTCCTCCCTCCTTATGATTAAGTCGCTCCTGAGTCGAAAACTTAAATAATCTAAATTTTTAAAGAATATTATTACAAATATTGTTATGATTATTATTACAAATATTACAAAGATCATAAAGCTTAAATAGAGATAATAATTATTTTTATGGTGCTTTATTTCTTTAATTTCTTCTATGTTTTTTATTTGTTCTATTATTATATCATTAAATGTTAGATTTAAATTAATCCCTTCATTCATATCCGAATAACTTGGTATTATGAAACTTTGCTTAAATTCTCTTAACTTATTACTATAAACATTTCTATTTAATTCTATTGAACAGTTGTTAAAGTTAAAAATGTAATTTCCATTTAATTTAAAATTTCGTTCATCACAAGTATTATTAAAAATTGAATTAATTTGATTTTTTGTAAGTATTAATCCTGTTTTTAAAACAACTATTTCTGTTATGATATTATGCATTTTTAAACAATTTCTACTATGTATACCATTTTTATATATTTGTAAATTTTTTAATTCTTTATTGTTTTCAAACTTATACATTTTATTATTATACTTTACAATTTCTTGTAGTTCAAATATTAATTCATTATTGAACTTATCTCCTACTGGTATTACTAGTATTTTAGGTAGAACAATTGTTTCATTAGGAATTTCAATAATAAATATAATATTATTTTTATTATCAGTTAAAGTAGCTAGTTTAATATTTTGCAATTTATTAAAATCTATATCGTATTCTAAAATTTCTTTGTTCGTAAGTATGTTACTGTGTATTGTTCCTAGTCTAGCTGAAGAAATATTGTCCTGTATGTGTTCAATGTTGTCTTGTAAAATGTTTAGCTTTAGTACAAAGTCTGTGTAAAGTAATTGTTTGTATAGTCTTTTATGTTGGGTTTCGATTTCGTTCAGTGTATCGTTGATTAATAATCTGTCATTTTCGATTATTTGTTTTAGTTTTATGAAAGTGTTGTTGAATTTACTCTCAATTTTGATTTGAGAATTTGAATTTTTTATAATATTATGGTTGTTTTGGTCTATTATTTTTAAATGATCTTCTATTTCTTGCCGATCAAAATCATCCATGGTGCCAAATAACCATTTGTGTATGGTGCCAACCAAATTGAGTATACCTCGTTTATGTCTATGTGGGATTAATGTACTAATTTTATTTTTTAAGAAATTTAATTGATATACTAAAAGAGTTGATTTATCTCCTATTTCGGAAATTTTTATGTTATTTTCTAAATCATCTAATATGTTTTCAATTTCCTTAGGATTAATTATATGTAAAATTGTATCATAATTTTCTAGTAAAATTACGTCTTCTATTTTAATTTCCATGTATCCAAAGTCCGACTCGACCTTCTCAAAGGTGAGATGAGCCTGGGTGGTCGTCAGTATGGTCGACAACATCAGGAACATTGTGAATATCAATTTTACCTGAAAATTTATAATTTCTTTTAATATTTGATGGATGTATGTTCTCCAATTTGGAATTTATGAATTTAGGTGGTTCTTTATGCCTAACACTTTTATAGTTTTTAATGTATCCATCGGTTCTATGTTCTGTGTAATCTGTTCTTTTTGTGTTAAGTTTACTAATGTATCTAAGTTTTTCCTTTTTTAAAAGATCATAAATTTTACTTTTATTACATTTTCGCTCTTGTATATTAATAGGTTTTTTTTTTTGTAACCGAATGGTAACTGTTATTATACCATTCGATGGCTTTATACATTTTTTCGATAATGCTTAGTTCTTTATTAACAATACCTAAAGCCCTAATTTTTTCACCAATGGTATTATGCAACCTTTCAATGTCGGAATTCCCAGTATGATTGTTGGATTTAACTAGATGGAGTTCAATTTGTTCATTTCTAAGGTAATCTTTGATATTAACGCTCTTAAATTCGTTATAGGTTATTAATTTTTGGAAATTCCCTCTCTGTGCTTTAAGTTCCCTTAGTTTTTCTATTATTGTTTGGTTGTTTCTATCATTCAGATGAAAAACCGTGGCATATTTAGAGAAACGATCCACAAATGTTGAAAAGTTTTGTTTTGTATTAGTATATATGTCCATATGAATGATCTCTTTAATATCTTTAGGTGTTTCTGTGAATTCGAATTTTTTCTTTATTGGTCTTCTATCATATTTAACTCGATTACAGATATCACAATTATTAATATATTTATTCACAATATTTTTTAATTTTGGAAAATATATGACCTTTTTTAAACCTTCATAATTTTCGTTAATACCGGTATGGCCTGTTTCATTTTTATGATATTTATGTATTTGTTTGAGAGTCTCTTCTTCTGTCGTCATATCTTTGGCAAAATAATTACATCTAACAAATCTTATGTTGTGACAGTTCCCGTATAGTTCAATTAATTTTCTTTGCACAATATTATATTTATGATCATTTAATTCAGTAAAAATTCCTATTTTACCCTTGCTTATATATCTTCTACATATATCGCTCAAATTGTTGTTTATATTTTCGGAATTCAAAAATATCCTTTTATTATTGAAAAGTTTTTCAAAATCTCTTACTTTGTTGTCAGTAAGAATAATTTGAATTTTAAATCTATTTACTACTGAATCTAAAATTGGAAAGTGGTCGTTTGTTTCTTCTTCTTGAGAATGGATAGTTTGGTCAGAAAGGTTTTCATTATTTTCAAGATATGAATTTTCAGATGCACTTTGAAAGTCAGAAGTATTTATGTTGTTTTCCATTGAGATATTGCTATTGCTACTAAATTCGGTTTGAATATCATGATTTGTATCTTCCGATACACTTTGCAAGTCTGATGAATCTATGTTATTTTCAAGCGAATAATTAGTAGAGGCTGTTTCAGATTGGTTGTCAGAATTGTAAAGATTTTCTTCTCTATTTTCTAGTACATTTATTTTATGTTTATCTGTGTCTATTCGACTAAGAAAATCCGCTACTTTGTTTAATTTGCCTTTTATGTAATCTATATCCATATTATATTCTCCTAGTTTTAACAACCATCTGTTCAATCTAGGATTTATATCCGTTCCTTGAGACTTTAAGTATAACCATTTTAATGGTTGATGATCTGTCAAGTTTGAATTTATTACCATATAAATATGGTCTAAAATAACTGGTTGCCCAAACGATGGCAAAGAGTTCTGTTTTGATCGTAGAATAGTTTTTCTCATGATCATTCAACGTTCTGCTGGCATAGCATATTGGATGTGAATCTTGTTGCAAGGTTGCACCAATAGTAAAAGCACTAGCATCGGTTACTAATGAGAAGTTGCTATTAAAGTCAGGATATTTGAGTATAGGATCTTCTGTTATAACTCTTTTTAATTTTTCGAATGCATTTATATAATTTGAATCTTTTATATTTACTTTAGTATTTTTTTTAAGATAGTTTGTCAAAGGCTTTGCCAATCTGGCATAGTCTTTGATAAATTTGCGGTAATATCCCGTTATACCTAGAAATGATTTGATTTGCTTTTGTGTGGTTTGAAGCTTTAATTTCAAAATATCATCCACTTTTTTGGAATTTGGTTTTACTCCTTCTGGAGTTAATATATGACCTAGATATTCATTTTGTTTGACAAAAAATTTACACTTATCTATTTGAATTTTTAAGTTATGTTGTCTAAGAGTATTAAGAGATAAGGATTTCATCTAAATAACATACACATATTTTATTGATATAGTCCTTAAGAACATTATTCATAAGGCGTTCGAAAGTTGCCGGAGCATTCTTTAATCCAAACGGCATCCTTATATATTCGTAATGTCCATAAGGTGTGGAAAATGCTGTCTTTGGACGATCTTCCTTTTTCACTGAGATTTGGTGGAAACCTTTAGCCAAATCTAGTGTACTAAAATATTGCGAATTTCCTAACTTATCTAATATATTTTCAATATTAGGTATAGGAAATTTATCGTCAATCGTTTGTTCATTTAACTTCCTATAATCTACGACAAGGCGCCATTTTTTCTTACCAGAGTTATCTTCCTTTTTAGGCACTATCCATAAAGGGCTGTTATAAGGAGAACTACTTTCCTTTATTATATTTTGTCTGTCTGTCTGTCTTTTGCATGTCTGAGATTTGTATGGATATCTCTTGCTCATGGATACGTGGATATCTGTATATTTTTGTAAATATGGGTTTATCGGTTTTAGTTATTATTTGATGTTGGATGTTTGAAGTGGAAGTTAATTGATCACCTTCTTTATAGAAGAGATCATTATATGATTTTATCAAATGATTTAAAGTATTACTTTCTTCTTTATTTAAAGATTGGAAAAGGATTTTAAATTGATTATCATTAAGATTTGTTTGTTGTAATTGATGAATTTCATCGAACTTATATGAACAACCGTTTATAAATTTTATTTCATTATTATTAATTTTTAGGACTTCTTTTTCCATATCGATTACAGCACCTAATGGTTTCAGTAAATTTTGACCTATTATAGCAGCGAAACATTTATTTTGGAAACTTGTCAATTTCCAAATCATAAAAGCATCTTCGTTAAATTCTAAAGGTAAGTCAGTTTTAATTTCTTTCTTCACAGATATTTTATTATTTAGAGTAGTAAAACTAATAGGATTTTTCAATGGTTTTCTTTTGTATTGTGGTAACTGAGTCTTATTAAGAAGTGACGTAGAGGGCCCAGTATCTATTAAGTATTTAAGCTTGGTTCTGTCAACGGTAAGTAGTACTATTGGTAAGTTAATTTCCGAGGCTGTAAGAGAAAATTTACTGGCTCTGAAACATGTTCAACGTCCATGGGTTGTTGTCTGTTAGTATATCTGGTTTGTGTTGAATTTCTATTAGGATTGTTGTTATTATTGTGTCGAATTGAATTTGTATTATGAAAATTTCCACTATTATTGTTATACCTATTACTAGAATTATTGTTATATCTATAATTGTTAAAATTATTGTTATATCTATTGTTAGAATTATTGTTAAATTATTGTTATTATAATTATTATTATTTCTATTAAAAGAAGTATTTGAATTAGAATTATTATAATATTTATTTTTATTTACATTTTTATTTTTGTTAAAATTATTATTTTGGAAATTTGTTTTATCTTTTATTAGTCCTGAACATTTTAATAAATTATATGCCTCTCTTAATTTTTTTATATCTCTACTTAAAATTAAACTACCTAAATGTGGCTCAATATTGTTTACAAATGTTTTAAGAATTATTGATTCATTAACCTTTGGTTCAAATTCCACAGGGTTAGATGAATCATGTTCATATTTTTCATTTAGCTTAGATAATATTGTTCTTAATTTATAAAAATATTCACTTTCGGTTGTTTTTCTTAGTGACAGGGCCTAGGTACAGCTGATAATATGTTTCTTTCACACCAAATGTGTCGATTAATGCGTTTTTAATTTGGCTCCAATCTGCAACGCCCAAACATCGCATCACGTCTAGTGCTTCTCCTTGGATTTTATTTATGATAATTCTCTGGAACACATATTCCTTGATGGGTTGATTTGTATTTAGTAGAGGTAGTAGTGTATCAACCTCTCTTATAAATGAGGCGAGGGCATATTCGCCATCTCCTCTAAACTCACGAATTCTCTGAGCATCTTTTAATAAATCATTTGTGCTCAGAGAAGAAACTGTTACACTATCATTTAACATATTTATTACTATACCGCTAATGTCGCTTAGATCACTATTATTATTATTATTATTATTGTTATTTTCTGGTATAGTATAAACCTGAGGTCTTTCAAAAACACTTGTTTTTATTTTAGGCATATAGTTTAAGTTATTTAAAAAAATTAATTTTTTTTTTTTGATTTTGTTATTATTGTTTATATTTAAATTTAGTTTTAAATTTAAATTTATTATTTAAAATTTAAATTTTGTTATTATTATTTGTTCTTTTCGATTACACTGGACACAAATTTGTTACAAAAAAAAACTGTTTATTAATTTGTTTTTGTAATATTTTTTCTTTAAATTTATTTAATAAATTGTTTAAACTTATTTACTTATTAATTTATTATTTTTAATTAGTTTATTTTTATTAGTTTAATTAGTTTTTTAATTAGTTAACTATTTTTCGATTCGATTTTCACTGGATCTATTCTCTTTTGAGTTATATCCTACAGACTGCGCCAATTACGTTTTTGGTTAATATTTAAATATTGAAACACAAAGTTATTAATTTTTAAATTAATTTTATTAAAATTCCACTTATTTGGTTGAATGAAATCTTAAGACTCCACTTTCTTTTCTTTTTACAAACATATTTATAATAATATCTTAAAACTAATTAAATTAAAAGAAATATTTCACAACAAATTTGAGTTCGAATTACAAGTACTTATAATATATTATATTGTTCGAACTTAAATTTGTGTACATATTATATTCATGTTAAATAATATTGGTTTCATATTACATATATTAATATTTATTCAATTCTTATTCTAAAACCAAAAAAAAATGAAATTTACTTATCTTGACATTAATTATAATTTTTTAATCAAAATTATCTTTCGAAACAAAATTCAGTATCGAGTTACTAAAAGAAATTTATTTATTACAATATGTATATTTGTTAACAAATCATCGTACTGAATTTTGTGTGGCATAATTTCAACATATGTCTTTTATCAAATTACTATATTTAATGAAAAAAAAGGTTCAAACGCAATTGAACTCATTATGCTGATTGTACAAAAATGTATTTAATTGCATTTTTGTATAAGAGTTAAAAATATGAAAAATAAAACAAGAAAAAAAAAGAAATAATAAAATTAATTTGTTTTATTTAAAGAATATTATTATTTTAGATTTTATATTTATAAAGTGAATTCTGTTGAAGGTCAGTTATTCTATTTTGGGTTACGGTTACCAGCTGTGGCGCAACTGGCGTTCTATTGCGATTTGGCTTTGCCTTCAACGGGAGCTTCACACTCGAAACATAGTAAGAAAGAAGGGAAGATGACGAGTGTGGGCAGGCCAGGGAGAGGGAGGTTTCGAAACCAACTATGTTATTGGAGAACCCGATCAAACCAAGGTCGACTAGTGATAACACCTCGACTGGTGATAACAAGCCAGCGGGCATGCAAGAGGGCACTTCGAAATTGCCCAAGACGCAGGTAGAACCTTGCATCTCAAATACGGGCTAACTTCCTGTCTCAACAAGGACGAACATAAGCGCACAAGTAGCGGAGGAAATCAAGGCGGTATGAAAAGGTCAAGGTCAGAGGCGGATGTCATACCGCCGGGTAAGAAGCAAACCCTCACCCACAGCCAGATGGCTATAGATGAGCGGATTAAATTGGCCATGGTTGATATAAACCAATTGGACAGGCTGATAAGAAAAGAGTCCCATAGGACCCTTCTCATTAAAAGCCTCGATAATTACATCAAAGACGAGGCAAATAGAAGAAGGAAGGAAACAATTGCTATTGCGCCTAAATTCTCGTGAATTTGTGGGATGCAAACATCTAGCACTGTAAACTAGCTAAAACAGACGATCGTGAACAAAGCCGAGCTGTGGCCCAGGGCTAATTTACGTTGTGTAGAGAAGCCCAGGATACCACGGCCTGAGAAAGTTCATGTTTGGCTGAGGAACAACTTCGACGAACCGGAGGAGGTCGTAAATACAATCAATATTTTGAATGAATCGTTGTATTTACATGCCAACCAATGGAAGGTGTTGAAGAGAGAAGTGAGGAAATCGGAGGACCTATGGCTACTCTTCGGAGTACCAAAGGTGGATGACCTCAGTTTGGAGAAGGTAAACCGGCAGATATACTACTTACGTAGATCTCTGCGCTTTTTCCTTATCAAAAGGAAGGGAGAGGAACCACCCCCAGAGGAAATAGATGGTAAAGTGACATAGCAACTGTCAAAATTGGCAGTAGAAACCGAAATCACCACCACTGTTCCGGACGTCTGTTCCAAAGAGGTGGCCAAAGCAGTTGAACTTGAGGATACCCACTCGATGAACTCCTTTACGAAAGCATCAGAGCTGGGATCCTCCTTAGCCGAGATGGATCCGGCAATCCTGGAGAGTTTGCAGGAGATTACTGCGACAGATAGAGCCACTCCAGGAGTTGGGAAAATTAATTATAGGGGGTGAAGTAAACACCCCACTTAGAGAGGACGAGTAGATAGCGCACCCATGAATAAGTTTGTGCCGAAAATAATCCAAGCTAATACGCACAGAAGCATCACACCCATAGAGAAGAAATTACTGTGGCACTATAAAATAAAATTTCTAAGGGCCTCGTGGACTAGTGGGTAAGAACGAATTAACCGCGGTAAGCACCAAGAATATGTAGGTTCGAATCCCACACACGCCGTAAGAGTTATTCCTCCTTACGACATGTTCAGCCACACCTGAACAGAAAAGACTGTGTAATTTCCTGTCCGCATTTATGTGACAGAGAAATGCATTAAAAAGAAAACAACTCATCCAAACTATTTAAAATAATATCATTTAATAAGGATACAGTTTTTAGATCTAATGATATTTCTGATGTTGAAGGATTATAGGTAAAATATTTTAGAATCTAACATTTCTTTATGGGTTTTACGATCGTACCAAATTCGAAGATCCCTATTAATTCTAAACACTAAATAAATTCTAAAAGCGAAATGTCAAATTAAAAAATATCTTCATTTAAAAAAATATCTTCCAACTACTTTTCAACAAAAAAAAGCTTCTTAAAAACTTTTTAAAAGAGCATTAATTTGGTACATTACTGAGCAAAAAAAATGTTGAAAACTAATTTTTATTGCAATATCGATTTGCTTTAATAAATATTGTAAATTTTTTAGAATGCATATAAAATTAAGTGCAAAAAATAAACTATTTAATTATTTTTACAATAAGTTAATTTATGTTAACTTATTTAAAATTTTTATTACTATAATAAAATAAATTAATATTATAAGTTATCCGCCTTTTCCTTTGAGGTAGGGGATATGGCGATTATTTTTAAAGTGGTATCGCCTGAAGACTAGGCCTTAAACTAAAATAATAAAAAAAAATATATTAATACATACAAATAATATATAAATAATTTTTTAACTTAATAATATGATATATTTAAAATAAAATTTAATAAAACAAAATAAAGTAATTAATTTACAAAACAATATCAAAAAAAGTAAAAAACAAAAAAAATATCACAAAAGTCAATATTTTCCGACCGGATAGTAATAATAGATCTTGAGTGGGCAAAAATGAAAAATGACATGACGATTGTATCCCAACTATATATATGTAGGTACCTTCATATCAAAAAGGTTAATTTAGTCAATAATAATATTTAATTTTTTGCGTTTTTCAATATCGTTCAATATTTTGAAATTGTTTTATTTCTGTATTAGCTGTCAAATAGGTAACTTAGATCGTTATTAATTATTATTATAAATTTAAAATCACATTTAAAGTAATTATTTTCTATTAAAATATATAAAATAATATCATTTTGGCCTTTATATAATTTCCAGTATTTTAAATTCATTTTTTTACTAACATTTAAAACTAAATTAGAGAAATTTAAAATTATATTATCATCGCGTAAGTTTTTATCATTCGTTTCTATTAAATTTACCAAGTAATTGGTGAATATACTTGGAACTGGTATTAAACGCGGACTTTTATCATTATTTAATTTAAAACACGATTCTGAAGAATGCAATTTACATATGGAACTATAAGCTGTTGGTTGTGTAATGAAAAAAAAGAAATTCCTTGACACATGTAACTGTGCGGTGAATTCGCTAGAAGAAGTAGCAATAGCACGTCTTTTATTATTGGCTTAGCTCGCCGGAATGGGGTGGGGTCTTGCTACTACCTCTAGATGTTCATTATCCAGTATGCGTGCTACTTGGTCGCATCTAATGATAAAAAACCTGCAAAAGCTGCACAAAAGAAAGGAACAGGACACGCTATAAGGGAATTAAAATGTTTTGCTAGAGGAAGGTTCAGATAACCAAGGCCTTCCTCCGCCCAACCCAACCATGTTGCCTATCCCATCCAGGGAATGCTGTAGGCAACCCAACACTCACCAACTTCTCCACCCAGGTTAAATTATGGTTTTATTGACTAAGCCTCCATGAAAACAATCAAAATACTCACTTATCCATTGAATTTATTTATAAATTTAATAATAATTGGTAAAGTTATTGTTTTTTTTTTTTCTCTTATAAAATTAGCTTTTGTTTCTTTGTCTTACTTTATATTGGAATAGAATATTTTACAAATTTTGTGTTTATAATGATAATAGGAAAATATAAAAATGTAATTAAAAAAAAATAATTAATGATATGATATATATATAATACTAATTTCCCATATACCTGAATTATGAATATACATTTTTTTTTTTCTTATTTGTATATTTAAGAAGAATTGAGATGTGAATTCCTAAAATTAAAATTAAAGTTCTTATATATTCCTATATTGTACATACATATTGTATCTACACATATACAAAATTCATACAATACAATTTACAATATAATTCAGTTTTGTATTTTTTATTTTTTTTTTCTTTCTTTTATTTCATTGAATTTATTAAAATTTAACAAAATCAATTTTACAAATTCCAATAGAAATTGTTTACATTTCTTAATAACTATTTATGTATATATAGTTTAATTTTAATTAAGACTTTAAAAAAAAATAATTACTTACACATTATTTATTTATTTATTTTTTTTTTTCTTCTTTTAGTTCTTCCTTTTTTTCAAATTATTTTTGTATATTTTGAATCTATTTCAAATACTTACATTCTAAATTTAAATGAGTATAACACCTAAAAGCAGCTGCTGAAGCTAATTTTATAATATGTTTCATATTATTACAACAGGAATAACAATTCTACGGATATTCAAAAGTAAATTAAAATAAACTAGTCGTATAAATTATTTTTTTTTTCTTTTTTTTTTTTTTTTTATATAACAGCTTCAATTTCCATTTTTTTCCTCATTTTTTTCTGTTTTCCCACATATCTTATTATTGTAAGGGATGCATATTATGTACTTGGCAGGCTTATTATGTTAATAATAATTTTTTTTTTTTTTTTTTTTGTTTTTATAAATTCAATGGTAAGTCTATTATTTATAAGCAGGTATATATATTTACACACGTGTACATTTGCATACAAGATTATAAGCAAAATTTTAATATGGATTAACTGTTTATAATAAGAGTAGAAAAAATACGTACATTAATGTGATAATTAACGTAAACTTATACTATTTAATGTTGAGATAAAAAAATTAGAATTTAAATAAAATTTCTCAAAATTAATTTTTTTTTTTTCTATTAATTTTAAATATTGAGTGTTTTAATATAGTTGTTGGTCATTAAGAATTAAACAATTGATATGCACTTGGCAACAATTTTTCTGGTTTTTTTTTTTTTTTTGTTCTTTGTATTCACCCTTTTTTTAATTTCACATGGATTTTTTTTTTCTTAATTTCTTTTTGCAAATTAACAAAACACAACTCCGTAGTTTTATAAATTTTAACTTATATTTTATATTTCAAAATGTGTTCTTATCTTTTTTTTTTTTTTTTTTGTTTAAAACATAAAATGTATTTATCATAAAAGCAATAAAAAAAAGTCAATGTTCACTTGATAACTTCTATTAAAAAACATAAAATGTATTATAATTTTTCCTTTTTTTTTTTTTTTACAATTAAAATTTTCTATAAAATTTAGAACTACTTCCAGCTCACAATCACGAATGTCCCCTTAACCATACGACATTTTTATATTTTCAAAAATTTTATCTTTTTTTTTTTTTTTATATAGCGTTATAGCCGAAGACATAACTCTCCAAAAAAAGTCAGATCATTCGATTTTGTTTTTGTTTTATACGGAAGACCTAATTATATTCGCAAAGAATAGTACCTAATTACAATGACCATATATGGAGAAAAAAAATCGAATGATCCATATTACAAAATTTACAACAACAAATATTTCATATCGAAAACTAGAAAAGAAAATTGTTAAAAATCGGCGGTTTTCTTAAACAAAAACAAAAACAGAAGAGAGCAAAAAAATCTTTATGAAATGTCATTTTTGGAAGCTTTTTCTCACAATACATTTACAATTTGCACAAACACATTTAAGTATTTTGATCTCCAGGCCTTCTAAAAATTAATGTAGGTTATGATACATGACATTTGAATTCATTATTTTTCTCCTTCTTTCCTATTGGTAGTATTAAGTATGGTTTACTCTTTATCGGATAAAATTTTTTCATTGAAAAAGAGCCTTTACACAGCAACCATAATAAATTTTAATCATTGTTCCACTATATTAGAACAATGATTAAAATTTGTTAATAATCATTGCATTTATTGCATTTATTAATAATGGTTGCATTTATTAATAATCACTTCTATATCCTTATATTTTTTTGTATTATTTATACAAATTTTATTATTTTTTTAGATATTGCATATTAATTTTTATATTATTTATATTATTTAGACACATATATTTATTTACTTTTTTTTAATTGCTGATATTTCTAACTTTGTACTTTCTTTTTATAGTTAAATAATTTTATTTTGATTTCTATAAAAAAAAATATAAAAAGTTTCTTTTAGCGGGAAAATATTTACGGGAGAAATCAAATAATGTACCGGATTACCTCAGTTTGGAGAAGGTAAACCGGCAGATATACTACTTACGTAGATCTCTGCGCTTTTTTCTTATCAAAAGGAAGGGAGAGGAACCACCCCCAGAGGAAATAGATGGTAAAGTGACATAGCAACTGTCAAAATTGGCAGTAGAAACCGAAATCACCACCACTGTTCCGGACGTCTGTTCCAAAGAGGTGGCCAAAGCAGTTGAACTTGAGGATACCCACTCGATGAACTCCTTTACGAAAGCATCAGAGCTGGGATCCTCCGAAGCCGGCCGAAAGCATCAGAGATGGATCCGGCAATCCTGGAGAGTTTGCAGGAGATTACTGCGACAGATAGAGCCACTCCAGGAGTTGGGAAAATTAATTATAGGGGGTGAAGTAAACACCCCACTTAGAGAGGACGAGTAGATAGCGCACCCATGAATAAGTTTGTGCCGAAAATAATCCAAGCTAATACGCACAGAAGCATCACACCCATAGAGAAGAAATTACTGTGGCACTATAAAATAAAATTTCTAAGGGCCTCGTGGACTAGTGGGTAAGAACGAATTAACCGCGGTAAGCACCAAGGGAATGTAGGTTCGAATCCCACACACGCCGTAAGAGTTATTCCTCCTTACGACATGTTCAGCCACACCTGAACAGAAAAGACTGTGTAATTTCCTGTCCGCATTTATGTGACAGAGAAATGTATTAAAAAGAAAACAACTCATCCAAACTATTTAAAATAATATCATTTAATAAGGATACAGTTTTTAGATCTAATGATATTTCTGATGTTGAAGGATTATAGGTAAAATATTTTAGAATCTAACATTTCTTTATGGGTTTTACGATCGTACCAAATTCGAAGATCCCTATTAATTCTAAACTCTAAATAAATTCTAAAAGCGAAATGTCAAATTAAAAAATATCTTCATTTAAAAAAATATCTTCCAACTACATTTTAAAAAATATCTTCCAACTACTTTTCAACAAAAAAAAGCTTCTTAAAAACTTTTTAAAAGAGCATTAATTTGGTACATTACTGAGCAAAAAAATGTTGAAAACTAATTTTTATTGCAATATCGATTTGCTTTAATAAATATTGTAAATTTTTTAGAATGCATATAAAATTAAGTGCAAAAAATAAACTATTTAATTATTTTTACAATAAGTTAATTTATGTTAACTTATTTAAAATTTTTATTACTATAATAAAATAAATTAATATTATAAGTTATCCGCCTTTTCCTTTGAGGTAGGGGATATGGCGATTATTTTTAAAGTGGTATCGCCTGAAGACTAGGCCTTAAACTAAAATAATAAAAAAAAATATATTAATACATACAAATAATATATAAATAATTTTTTAACTAAATAATATGATATATTTAAAATAAAATTTAATAAAACAAAATAAAGTAATTTACAAAACAATATCAAAAAAAGTAAAAAACAAAAAAAATATCACAAAAGCCAATATTTTCCGACCGGATAGTAATAATAGATCTTGAGTGGGCAAAAATGAAAAATGACATGACGATTGTATCCCAACTATATATATGTAGGTACCTTCATATCAAAAATGTTAATTTAGTCAATAATAATATTTAATTTTTTGCGTTTTTCAATATCGTTCAATATTTTGAAATTGTTTTATTTCTGTATTAGCTGTCAAATAGGTAACTTAGATCGTTATTAATTATTATTATAAATTTAAAATCACATTTAAAGTAATTATTTTCTATTAAAATATATAAAATAATATCATTTTGGCCTTTATATAATTTCCAGTATTTTAAATTCATTTTTTTACTAACATTTAAAACTAAATTAGAGAAATTTAAAATTATATTACCATCGCGTAAGTTTTTATCATTCGTTTCTATTAAATTTACCAAGTAATTGGTGAATATACTTGGAACTGGTATTAAACGCGGACTTTTATCATTATTTAATTTAAAACACGATTCTGAAGAATACAATTTACATATGGAACTATAAGCTGTTGGTTGTGTAATGAAAAAAAAGAAATTGCTTGACACATGTAACTGTGCGGTGAATTCGCTAGAAGAAGTAGCAATAGCACGTCTTTTATTATTGGCTTAGCTCGCCGGAATGGGGTGGGGTCTTGCTACTACCTCTAGATGTTCATTATCCAGTATGCGTGCTACTTGGTCGCATCTAATGATAAAAAACCTGCAAAAGCTGCACAAAAGAAAGGAACAGGACACGCTATAAGGGAATTAAAATGTTTTGCTAGAGGAAGGTTCAGATAACCAAGGCCTTCCTCCGCCCAACCCAACCATGTTGCCTATCCCATCCAGGGAATGCTGTAGGCAACCCAACACTCACCAACTTCTCCACCCAGGTTAAATTATGGTTTTATTGACTAAGCCTCCATGAAAACAATCAAAATACTCACTTATCCATTGAATTTATTTATAAATTTAATAATAATTGGTAAAGTTATTGTTTTTTTTTTTTCTCTTATAAAATTAGCTTTTGTTTCTTTGTCTTACTTTATATTGGAATAGAATATTTTACAAATTTTGTGTTTATAATGATAATAGGAAAATATAAAAATGTAATTAAAAAAAAATAATTAATGATATGATATATATATAATACTAATTTCCCATATACCTGAATTATGAATATACATTTTTTTTTTTCTTATTTGTATATTTAAGAAGAATTGAGATGTGAATTCCTAAAATTAAAATTAAAGTTCTTATATATTCCTATATTGTACATACATATTGTATCTACACATATACAAAATTCATACAATACAATTTACAATATAATTCAGTTTTGTATTTTTTATTTTTTTTTTCTTTCTTTTATTTCATTGAATTTATTAAAATTATACAAAATCAATTTTACAAATTCCAATAGAAATTGTTTACATTTCTTAATAACTATTTATGTATATATAGTTTAATTTTAATTAAGACTTTAAAAAAAAATAATTACTTACACATTATTTATTTATTTATTTTTTTTTTCTTCTTTTAGTTCTTCCTTTTTTTCAAATTATTTTTGTATATTTTGAATCTATTTCAAATACTTACATTCTAAATTTAAATGAGTATAACACCTAAAAGCAGCTGCTGAAGCTAATTTTATAATATGTTTCATATTATTACAACAGGAATAACAATTCTACGGATATTCAAAAGTAAATTAAAATAAACTAGTCGTATAAATTATTTTTTTTTTCTTTTTTTTTTTTTTTTTATATAACAGCTTCAATTTCCATTTTTTTCCTCATTTTTTTCTGTTTTCCCACATATCTTATTATTGTAAGGGATGCATATTATGTACTTGGCAGGCTTATTATGTTAATAATAATTTTTTTTTTTTTTGTTTTTATAAATTCAATGGTAAGTCTATTATTTATAAGCAGGTATATATATTTACACACGTGTACATTTGCATACAAGATTATAAGCAAAATTTTAATATGGATTAACTGTTTATAATAAGAGTAGAAAAAATACGTACATTAATGTGATAATTAACGTAAACTTATACTATTTAATGTTGAGATAAAAAAATTAGAATTTAAATAAAATTTCTCAAAATTAATTTTTTTTTTTTCTATTAATTTTAAATATTGAGTGTTTTAATATAGTTGTTGGTCATTAAGAATTAAACAATTGATATGCACTTGGCAACAATTTTTCTGGTTTTTTTTTTTTTTTTGTTCTTTGTATTCACCCTTTTTTTAATTTCACATGGATTTTTTTTTTCTTAATTTCTTTTTGCAAATTAACAAAACACAACTCCGTAGTTTTATAAATTTTAACTTATATTTTATATTTCAAAATGTGTTCTTATCTTTTTTTTTTTTTTTTTTGTTTAAAACATAAAATGTATTTATCATAAAAGCAATAAAAAAAAGTCAATGTTCACTTGATAACTTCTATTAAAAATCATAAAATGTATTATAATTTTTCCTTTTTTTTTTTTTTTACAATTAAAATTTTCTATAAAATTTAGAACTACTCTCTACTTCCAGCTCACAATCACGAATGTCCCCTTAACCATACGACATTTTTATATTTTCAAAAATTTTATCTTTTTTTTTTTTTTTATATAGCGTTATAGCCGAAGACATAACTCTCCAAAAAAAGTCAGATCATTCGATTTTGTTTTTGTTTTATACGGAAGACCTAATTATATTCGCAAAGAATAGTACCTAATTACAATGATCATATATGGAGAAAAAAAATCGAATGATCCATATTACAAAATTTACAACAACAAATTTATTTATTTTAAAATGAAAAATTTATTAAAAAAATTTATTTAAAGTAATTCAAAAAAAAATAATTAGGTACCGTTTAAGCAAGGTAAAAATTATCAGCACATGTTTGCAACGAATTAGAGAAAAAAATTTATACAGGATTATATAATACACAAAAAAATTAACATGTGATTTGAAAAGTAAAAAAAAAAAAGGTCATACAATTTTTAAATCTTGGAAATATATAATTAGAATGATAAATACATGCGTGGGCAAAATTTTGGATGCGATTTTATGCACTTTGAATGGAAATTTATGAGAAAATAATACGATTTTGAGATAGTTGAGTGAAGAATAAAATTTTGAGAGTTACATATATAAAAGACTAGGAATTTTACGGAAAATTTAATTGATAGCAATGAACGACATTTAATAGAAGCACCAAATTTATACATTTCGTATGAGACCGTCACAGTTGCCAGTCTGATCTTTGTACAAAGCTCTTTTAAGCTTCTCAAAGGCTCTTTATCCGGAGATTTAAAAGTAGCTACAGATATCGTGCTATTATTATAATTGGATTTACACCCAACAACCGAACGTTTTCCAACCACTTTATTTAAGGAAATTATTAAAAAAGGCAATATTAGGCACTAAATAATTCAATTAATTTTTTTAAATAGGTATTCATACAATGAAATCTTTTAAAAATAATAATTCAATTCAAAAATTTAACTTTACAAAAATATGACTACATAAAATAAAATATTACTAAAATTTAGAGTTATTTAAAATAAAATATTACCTAATTTTTTATACTACTTTTCAAATAGTATT
Source organism: Poecilobothrus nobilitatus (assembly GCA_947095535.1). Taxonomy (NCBI): domain Eukaryota; kingdom Metazoa; phylum Arthropoda; class Insecta; order Diptera; family Dolichopodidae; genus Poecilobothrus; species Poecilobothrus nobilitatus. The sequence continues at coordinate 143,693,632 of OX352774.1, read as the reverse complement.
GCAATTTAAAATTTTATTCATAAAAAGATTATTCTATTTCATGTAAGTACATGAATATTCTATTTACAATAATTTTTTTTTATAGACTGTATAGAAAAAAATGAAAATTGCTTAGCCAGAATTTGGTACTTCTTTTTTTCTTTTCTTTAAAATATTGCTGAAAAATATGATTTGAAAGTTAATTTTTTTATTGACATAAAGAAAAAAACTTCAAACTTTATTTTTATATAAATTTTATAATTTTTTAATATAATTAAAAATTTAATATAATTATAAATGCTTAGTTTGAACTAAAATATATTTACCAAATTTGCAGTACAATCTATTTATTAGAAAGCTTTTAAATTATTAGGTTATGTTCACTAATTTATTATAATTGTGTACTCTCACAATTTTTTGAGAGTATTAAATGGCGACGGTATGAAAAGCTAGAGGAAAACTGAAAATTTTATTTTGTTGAAAATATGTCAAAAATTTCGAGTTGAAAGCTGAAATTTTGGTATGTTAAAGAAAAATTTCCAAATTTTATTTTAATATACAATTTGGGTAAATTGGCATGTTTGGGTAAATATTTCATATCGAAAACTAGAAAAGAAAATTGTTAAAAATCGGCGGTTTTCTTAAACAAAAACAAAAACAGAAGAGAGCAAAAAAATCTTTATGAAATGTCATTTTTGGAAGCTTTTTCTCACAATACATTTACAATTTGCACAAACACATTTAAGTATTTTGATGTCCAGGCCTTCTAAAAATTAATGTAGGTTATGATACATGACATTTGAATTCATTATTTTTCTCCTTCTTTCTTATTGGTAGTATTAAGTATGGTTTACTCTTTATCGGATAAAATTTTTTCATTGAAAAAGAGCCTTTACACAGCAACCATAATAAATTTTAATCATTGTTCCACTATATTAGAACAATGATTAAAATTTGTTAATAATCATTGCATTTATTGCATTTATTAATAATGGTTGCATTTATTAATAATCACTTCTATATCCTTATATTTTTTTGTATTATTTATACAAATTTTATTATTTTTTTAGATATTGCATATTAATTTTTATATTATTTATATTATTTAGACACATATATTTATTTACTTTTTTTTAATTGCTGATATTTCTAACTTTGTACTTTCTTTTTATAGTTAAATAATTTTATTTTGATTTCTATAAAAAAAAATATAAAAAGTTTCTTTTAGCGGGAAAATATTTACGGGAGAAATCAAATAATGTACCGGATTACCTCAGTTTGGAGAAGGTAAACCGGCAGATATACTACTTACGTAGATCTCTGCGCTTTTTCCTTATCAAAAGGAAGGGAGAGGAACCACCCCCAGAGGAAATAGATGGTAAAGTGACATAGCAACTGTCAAAATTGGCAGTAGAAACCGAAATCACCACCACTGTTCCGGACGTCTGTTCCAAAGAGGTGGCCAAAGCAGTTGAACTTGAGGATACCCACTCGATGAACTCCTTTACGAAAGCATCAGAGCTGGGATCCTCCGAAGCCGGCCGAAAGCATCAGAGATGGATCCGGCAATCCTGGAGAGTTTGCAGGAGATTACTGCGACAGATAGAGCCACTCCAGGAGTTGGGAAAATTAATTATAGGGGGTGAAGTAAACACCCCACTTAGAGAGGACGAGTAGATAGCGCACCCATGAATAAGTTTGTGCCGAAAATAATCCAAGCTAATACGCACAGAAGCATCACACCCATAGAGAAGAAATTACTGTGGCACTATAAAATAAAATTTCTAAGGGCCTCGTGGACTAGTGGGTAAGAACGAATTAACCGCGGTAAGCACCAAGAATATGTAGGTTCGAATCCCACACACGCCGTAAGAGTTATTCCTCCTTACGACATGTTCAGCCACACCTGAACAGAAAAGACTGTGTAATTTCCTGTCCGCATTTATGTGACAGAGAAATGTATTAAAAAGAAAACAACTCATCCAAACTATTTAAAATAATATCATTTAATAAGGATACAGTTTTTAGATCTAATGATATTTCTGATGTTGAAGGATTATAGGTAAAATATTTTAGAATCTAACATTTCTTTATGGGTTTTACGATCGTACCAAATTCGAAGATCCCTATTAATTCTAAACTCTAAATAAATTCTAAAAGCGAAATGTCAAATTAAAAAATATCTTCATTTAAAAAAATATCTTCCAACTACATTTTAAAAAATATCTTCCAACTACTTTTCAACAAAAAAAAGCTTCTTAAAAACTTTTTAAAAGAGCATTAATTTGGTACATTACTGAGCAAAAAAATGTTGAAAACTAATTTTTATTGCAATATCGATTTGCTTTAATAAATATTGTAAATTTTTTAGAATGCATATAAAATTAAGTGCAAAAAATAAACTATTTAATTATTTTTACAATAAGTTAATTTATGTTAACTTATTTAAAATTTTTATTACTATAATAAAATAAATTAATATTATAAGTTATCCGCCTTTTCCTTTGAGGTAGGGGATATGGCGATTATTTTTAAAGTGGTATCGCCTGAAGACTAGGCCTTAAACTAAAATAATAAAAAAAAATATATTAATACATACAAATAATATATAAATAATTTTTTAACTAAATAATATGATATATTTAAAATAAAATTTAATAAAACAAAATAAAGTAATTTACAAAACAATATCAAAAAAAGTAAAAAACAAAAAAAATATCACAAAAGCCAATATTTTCCGACCGGATAGTAATAATAGATCTTGAGTGGGCAAAAATGAAAAATGACATGACGATTGTATCCCAACTATATATATGTAGGTACCTTCATATCAAAAATGTTAATTTAGTCAATAATAATATTTAATTTTTTGCGTTTTTCAATATCGTTCAATATTTTGAAATTGTTTTATTTCTGTATTAGCTGTCAAATAGGTAACTTAGATCGTTATTAATTATTATTATAAATTTAAAATCACATTTAAAGTAATTATTTTCTATTAAAATATATAAAATAATATCATTTTGGCCTTTATATAATTTCCAGTATTTTAAATTCATTTTTTTACTAATATTTAAAACTAAATTAGAGAAATTTAAAATTATATTACCATCGCGTAAATTTTTATCATTCGTTTCTATTAAATTTACCAAGTAATTGGTGAATATACTTGGAACTGGTATTAAACGCGGACTTTTATCATTATTTAATTTAAAACACGATTCTGAAGAATGCAATTTACATATGGAACTATAAGCTGTTGGTTGTGTAATGAAAAAAAAGAAATTCCTTGACACATGTAACTGTGCGGTGAATTCGCTAGAAGAAGTAGCAATAGCACGTCTTTTATTATTGGCTTAGCTCGCCGGAATGGGGTGGGGTCTTGCTACTACCTCTAGATGTTCATTATCCAGTATGCGTGCTACTTGGTCGCATCTAATGATAAAAAACCTGCAAAAGCTGCACAAAAGAAAGGAACAGGACACGCTATAAGGGAATTAAAATGTTTTGCTAGAGGAAGGTTCAGATAACCAAGGCCTTCCTCCGCCCAACCCAACCATGTTGCCTATCCCATCCAGGGAATGCTGTAGGCAACCCAACACTCACCAACTTCTCCACCCAGGTTAAATTATGGTTTTATTGACTAAGCCTCCATGAAAACAATCAAAATACTCACTTATCCATTGAATTTATTTATAAATTTAATAATAATTGGTAAAGTTATTGTTTTTTTTTTTTCTCTTATAAAATTAGCTTTTGTTTCTTTGTCTTACTTTATATTGGAATAGAATATTTTACAAATTTTGTGTTTATAATGATAATAGGAAAATATAAAAATGTAATTAAAAAAAAATAATTAATGATATGATATATATATAATACTAATTTCCCATATACCTGAATTATGAATATACATTTTTTTTTTTCTTATTTGTATATTTAAGAAGAATTGAGATGTGAATTCCTAAAATTAAAATTAAAGTTCTTATATATTCCTATATTGTACATACATATTGTATCTACACATATACAAAATTCATACAATACAATTTACAATATAATTCAGTTTTGTATTTTTTATTTTTTTTTTCTTTCTTTTATTTCATTGAATTTATTAAAATTTAACAAAATCAATTTTACAAATTCCAATAGAAATTGTTTACATTTCTTAATAACTATTTATGTATATATAGTTTAATTTTAATTAAGACTTTAAAAAAAAATAATTACTTACACATTATTTATTTATTTATTTTTTTTTTTCTTCTTTTAGTTCTTCCTTTTTTTCAAATTATTTTTGTATATTTTGAATCTATTTCAAATACTTACATTCTAAATTTAAATGAGTATAACACCTAAAAGCAGCTGCTGAAGCTAATTTTATAATATGTTTCATATTATTACAACAGGAATAACAATTCTACGGATATTCAAAAGTAAATTAAAATAAACTAGTCGTATAAATTATTTTTTTTTTCTTTTTTTTTTTTTTTTTATATAACAGCTTCAATTTCCATTTTTTTCCTCATTTTTTTCTGTTTTCCCACATATCTTATTATTGTAAGGGATGCATATTATGTACTTGGCAGGCTTATTATGTTAATAATAATTTTTTTTTTTTTTTTTTTTGTTTTTATAAATTCAATGGTAAGTCTATTATTTATAAGCAGGTATATATATTTACACACGTGTACATTTGCATACAAGATTATAAGCAAAATTTTAATATGGATTAACTGTTTATAATAAGAGTAGAAAAAATACGTACATTAATGTGATAATTAACGTAAACTTATACTATTTAATGTTGAGATAAAAAAATTAGAATTTAAATAAAATTTCTCAAAATTAATTTTTTTTTTTTCTATTAATTTTAAATATTGAGTGTTTTAATATAGTTGTTGGTCATTAAGAATTAAACAATTGATATGCACTTGGCAACAATTTTTCTGGTTTTTTTTTTTTTTTTGTTCTTTGTATTCACCCTTTTTTTAATTTCACATGGATTTTTTTTTTCTTAATTTCTTTTTGCAAATTAACAAAACACAACTCCGTAGTTTTATAAATTTTAACTTATATTTTATATTTCAAAATGTGTTCTTATCTTTTTTTTTTTTTTTTTTGTTTAAAACATAAAATGTATTTATCATAAAAGCAATAAAAAAAAGTCAATGTTCACTTGATAACTTCTATTAAAAATCATAAAATGTATTATAATTTTTCCTTTTTTTTTTTTTTTACAATTAAAATTTTCTATAAAATTTAGAACTACTCTCTACTTCCAGCTCACAATCACGAATGTCCCCTTAACCATACGACATTTTTATATTTTCAAAAATTTTATCTTTTTTTTTTTTTTTATATAGCGTTATAGCCGAAGACATAACTCTCCAAAAAAAGTCAGATCATTCGATTTTGTTTTTGTTTTATACGGAAGACCTAATTATATTCGCAAAGAATAGTACCTAATTACAATGACCATATATGGAGAAAAAAAATCGAATGATCCATATTACAAAATTTACAACAACAAATATTTCATATCGAAAACTAGAAAAGAAAATTGTTAAAAATCGGCGGTTTTCTTAAACAAAAACAAAAACAGAAGAGAGCAAAAAAATCTTTATGAAATGTCATTTTTGGAAGCTTTTTCTCACAATACATTTACAATTTGCACAAACACATTTAAGTATTTTGATCTCCAGGCCTTCTAAAAATTAATGTAGGTTATGATACATGACATTTGAATTCATTATTTTTCTCCTTCTTTCCTATTGGTAGTATTAAGTATGGTTTACTCTTTATCGGATAAAATTTTTTCATTGAAAAAGAGCCTTTACACAGCAACCATAATAAATTTTAATCATTGTTCCACTATATTAGAACAATGATTAAAATTTGTTAATAATCATTGCATTTATTGCATTTATTAATAATGGTTGCATTTATTAATAATCACTTCTATATCCTTATATTTTTTTGTATTATTTATACAAATTTTATTATTTTTTTAGATATTGCATATTAATTTTTATATTATTTATATTATTTAGACACATATATTTATTTACTTTTTTTTAATTGCTGATATTTCTAACTTTGTACTTTCTTTTTATAGTTAAATAATTTTATTTTGATTTCTATAAAAAAAAATATAAAAAGTTTCTTTTAGCGGGAAAATATTTACGGGAGAAATCAAATAATGTACCGGATTACCTCAGTTTGGAGAAGGTAAACCGGCAGATATACTACTTACGTAGATCTCTGCGCTTTTTTCTTATCAAAAGGAAGGGAGAGGAACCACCCCCAGAGGAAATAGATGGTAAAGTGACATAGCAACTGTCAAAATTGGCAGTAGAAACCGAAATCACCACCACTGTTCCGGACGTCTGTTCCAAAGAGGTGGCCAAAGCAGTTGAACTTGAGGATACCCACTCGATGAACTCCTTTACGAAAGCATCAGAGCTGGGATCCTCCGAAGCCGGCCGAAAGCATCAGAGATGGATCCGGCAATCCTGGAGAGTTTGCAGGAGATTACTGCGACAGATAGAGCCACTCCAGGAGTTGGGAAAATTAATTATAGGGGGTGAAGTAAACACCCCACTTAGAGAGGACGAGTAGATAGCGCACCCATGAATAAGTTTGTGCCGAAAATAATCCAAGCTAATACGCACAGAAGCATCACACCCATAGAGAAGAAATTACTGTGGCACTATAAAATAAAATTTCTAAGGGCCTCGTGGACTAGTGGGTAAGAACGAATTAACCGCGGTAAGCACCAAGAATATGTAGGTTCGAATCCCACACACGCCGTAAGAGTTATTCCTCCTTACGACATGTTCAGCCACACCTGAACAGAAAAGACTGTGTAATTTCCTGTCCGCATTTATGTGACAGAGAAATGCATTAAAAAGAAAACAACTCATCCAAACTATTTAAAATAATATCATTTAATAAGGATACAGTTTTTAGATCTAATGATATTTCTGATGTTGAAGGATTATAGGTAAAATATTTTAGAATCTAACATTTCTTTATGGGTTTTACGATCGTACCAAATTCGAAGATCCCTATTAATTCTAAACACTAAATAAATTCTAAAAGCGAAATGTCAAATTAAAAAATATCTTCATTTAAAAAAATATCTTCCAACTACTTTTCAACAAAAAAAAGCTTCTTAAAAACTTTTTAAAAGAGCATTAATTTGGTACATTACTGAGCAAAAAAAATGTTGAAAACTAATTTTTATTGCAATATCGATTTGCTTTAATAAATATTGTAAATTTTTTAGAATGCATATAAAATTAAGTGCAAAAAATAAACTATTTAATTATTTTTACAATAAGTTAATTTATGTTAACTTATTTAAAATTTTTATTACTATAATAAAATAAATTAATATTATAAGTTATCCGCCTTTTCCTTTGAGGTAGGGGATATGGCGATTATTTTTAAAGTGGTATCGCCTGAAGACTAGGCCTTAAACTAAAATAATAAAAAAAAATATATTAATACATACAAATAATATATAAATAATTTTTTAACTTAATAATATGATATATTTAAAATAAAATTTAATAAAACAAAATAAAGTAATTAATTTACAAAACAATATCAAAAAAAGTAAAAAACAAAAAAAATATCACAAAAGTCAATATTTTCCGACCGGATAGTAATAATAGATCTTGAGTGGGCAAAAATGAAAAATGACATGACGATTGTATCCCAACTATATATATGTAGGTACCTTCATATCAAAAAGGTTAATTTAGTCAATAATAATATTTAATTTTTTGCGTTTTTCAATATCGTTCAATATTTTGAAATTGTTTTATTTCTGTATTAGCTGTCAAATAGGTAACTTAGATCGTTATTAATTATTATTATAAATTTAAAATCACATTTAAAGTAATTATTTTCTATTAAAATATATAAAATAATATCATTTTGGCCTTTATATAATTTCCAGTATTTTAAATTCATTTTTTTACTAACATTTAAAACTAAATTAGAGAAATTTAAAATTATATTATCATCGCGTAAGTTTTTATCATTCGTTTCTATTAAATTTACCAAGTAATTGGTGAATATACTTGGAACTGGTATTAAACGCGGACTTTTATCATTATTTAATTTAAAACACGATTCTGAAGAATGCAATTTACATATGGAACTATAAGCTGTTGGTTGCCAGTCTGATCTTTGTACAAAGCTCTTTTAAGCTTCTCAAAGCCTCTTTATCCGGAGATTTAAAAGTAGCTACAGATATCGTGCTATTATTATAATTGGATTTACACCCAACAACCGAACGTTTTCCAACCACTTTATTTAAGGAAATTATTAAAAAAGGCAATATTAGGCACTAAATAATTCAATTAATTTTTTTAAATAGGTATTCATACAATGAAATCTTTTAAAAATAATAATTCAATTCAAAAATTTAACTTTACAAAAATATACATAAAATAAAATATTACTAAAATTTAGAGTTATTTAAAATAAAATATTACCTAATTTTTTATACTACTTTTCAAATAGTATTGCAATTTAAAATTTTATTCATAAAAAGATTATTCTATTTCATGTAATTACATGAATATTCTATTTACAATAATTTTTTTTTATAGACTGTATAGAAAAAAATGAAAATTGCTTAGCCAGAATTTGGTACTTCTTTTTTTCTTTTCTTTAAAATATTGCTGAAAAATATGATTTGAAAGTTAATTTTTTTATTGACATAAAGTTTTCTTTCAACTTTCAAACTTCAAACTTTATTTTTATATAAATTTTATAATTTTTTAATATAATTAAAAATATAAATGCTTAGTTTGAACTAAAATATATTTACCAAATTTGCAGTACAATCTATTAGAAAGCTTTTAAATTATTAGGTTATGTTCACTAATTTATTATAATTGTGTACTCTCATAATTTTTTGAGAGTATTAAATGGCGACGGTATGAAATGCTAGAGAAAAACTGAAAATTTTATTTTGTTGAAAATATGTTAAAAATTTCGAGTTGAAAGCTGAAATTTTGGTATGTTAAAGAAAAATTTCCAAATTTTATTTTAATATACAATTTGGGTAAATTGGCATGTTTGGGTAAATATTTCATATCGAAAACTAGAAAAGAAAATTGTTAAAAATCGGCATTTTTCTTAAACAAAAACAAAAACAGAAAAGAGCAAAAAAATCTTTATGAAATGTCATTTTTGGAAGCTTTTTCTTACAATACATTTACAATTTGCACAAACACATTTAAGTATTTTGATGTCCAGGTCTTCTAAAAATTAATGTAGGTTATGATACATGACATTTGAATTCATTATTTTTCTCCTTCTTTCCTATTGGTAGTATTAAGTATGGTTTACTCTTTATCGGATAAAATTTTTTCATTGAAAAAGAGCCTTTACACAGCAACCATAATAAATTTTAATCATTGTTCCATTATATTAGAACAATGATTAAAATTTGTTAATAATCATTGCATTTATTGCATTTTTTAATAATGGTTGCATTTATTAATAATCACTTCTATATCCTTATATTTTTTTGTATTATTTATACAAATTTTATTATTTTTTTAGATATTGCATATTAATTTTTATATTATTTATATTATTTAGACACATATATTTATTTACTTTTTTTTAATTGCTGATATTTCTAACTTTGTACTTTCTTTCTATAGTTAAATAATTTTATTTTGATTTCTGTAAAAAAAAATATAAAAAGTTTCTTTTAGCGGGAAAATATTTACGGGAGAAATCAAATAATGTAAAAACAGCTGTTACTTAAAAAGTCGGTGATGGCTGATATTTTTTTCTGTTATGTTGGCTATCTATTTAATATTATATCTATGGTGTAAACATGAACGTACTCTAAAAACAATTAAATCTAAAATATCGGTCGTGTGTAAATGCTGAATATTTGTCAAAGTTATGACTTATGAGTTATGACAGTAGACAAGACATTAGACAAATAAAAATAAAAACGTTTCTATTTTCGCATGTTTATTTGCTAATAAATACATAATACCGTGCGTTTACATTAATCCAAATTAATATTATTACAACTAGTCTTTGAAAAATGTTAAAAAAATAAGAAGGAAATATATTTTATTACAAAATTGCATTATAAAACTGCAATATGATGAATGTTTGTAGACTTTGCATTGCAGAAATTTCCAGCGAAAATGGTAAATATATATTTGATGAAAACTTAAACATAGCTAAAATGATTGGAAAGTATCTGTGGTTTGAGGTAAAGAAGTCTGTTATTTAGCATAAACTTTATTTTTCATATTTTGAATAAGCTAAGTTTTATTTTAGCCGAAAGTTGAAGATATTTTTCCCCAAGTAATATGCCATTATTGTTGGGAAGATTTATCAAATTTCGATACATTTTACGCAAAAGTTGCCCAGGCTCAAAGTGTGTTATTAATGAATAAAAATGATAATGCATTTATTTGCGATTTGAATATTAAAAGTGAAAATTATGAGTCTAATTCGAATGAAATCTTTGAGATTTTACCATCTCGTACAAATAACTCTGAAGGCGATGAAAGAGGTAAATTTCTCATTAAATTAGATATTATAATTATCACAAACATTTTTTCAGACTCTGATTCTTCAGCAAGAAATGGTAGTAACGATACTAAGCGCGAAGAAAGTCCGAAACACACAATTTTGGGTACAACAAAAAATTCTAAAAAATTCTCAACTAAAAATCATAAAAAAAGTAAAGAAAAGCAAGGTACAAAAACTCGTTTTGATGAAATAGATAAGAAGATATCCGAATTTATGAAACTGTTCTGTGATATTTGTCTGTTAGAATTCACAAAATTTTCTGAAATTAAAAGTCATTTTCGAGTTGAACATAATATGACAGGATATGTAATATGTTGTGATAAAAAATATAACAAAAGAATATACTTATCGGATCATATAGATTGTCATCTTAACCCGGAAGAATTTAAATGCAATATATGTAATCGAATACAAAGAAATCATAATGCCTTGCGCCAGCATATTAAGGTTACTCATGAAAAACCAAAGAATTTTAAATGCGAAATTTGTGAAAAGCTTTTAGCTTCTAAATTTGCTCTTGAGCTTCATAAATATACCCATATACCAGAAAATGAAAAAAAATTTAAATGTTCTAATTGCGAAAAAGGGTATGAAGAATTTTTGTATTTTTTTATGTAACCAAGTTATGCAAAATCAAAAAAAATTTTAGCTTTGCTTCAGAAATTCAATTGAAATCGCATTATACAAAAGTTCATGAAAGTCTTTCAAATAATGTTTGCCACATATGCGGAAAAACAATAAAAGATAATGCGTTGTTTAAACGACATCAACTTGAGCACGAAGGCATCATGGAGCCGAGAGCTCAATGCAAAGTTTGTGGTTTGTACTTTTTTTTATAGTTAAATAATTTTTTCATTTAATTTTTTTATAGATATTTGGTTAAAAAATGAAATGTCTTTAAGGAAACATTTAAGAAATCTACATGATGACTCCAGTGTTGAACACATATGTCCTATGTGTAAGAAAAAGTGTCCAACAAGGTCAGCGCTAAAATCACACAAATTTTACGTCCACAGTAACCGAACTTATGAATGTACAATATGCAAAAAAGAATTTAAAAAAGCGATTTCACTCAAAGTATAATTGGAAACTTTAAAGTATGTAAATATCACTTAATATTTCATTTAATTTAGGAACATATGACTACGCACACTGGTGAAATTTTATATACTTGTCCACATTGCCCAAAAACTTTTACTTCAAATGCAAATCTACATCATCACCGAAAGAAAGATCATCGTTTGGAATGGGAACAAAAAAGAGCTAATACAGTCCTTAAACGGTCCAATAATTACGAAATAAAATAAATATAAGTTTTATTTTTTTAATTTAGAAAAATAAATATGATTTCTATTTTTAAAGGCAATAATAAAACAAACAAATTTTTTGGTTTTTCATTTAAATTTATTATTTTGAAAATATTATAATTACCACGCCCAAGTTACAGGCATTTTTCCTAGGAATGTGGTCCTAAGGCTTATATTTATGTTATATGAAATATTTTAACATTGATTACAATAAATATGAAATATGTAGTTTTATTTTTATTTGTCTAAAACTTAAACTTGAAATTTATGAAAATGTAATATACGGAGAAATTTTTCTCATGTTTAGATTTCTTCTAAAACGTGAAATTTTTCTAACGATTTTGTATTTTTAAAAGGAATTCCAAATGTAGCTTGCAAAACCTCTTTGATAAAACTAGCTGAGTTGTGAACTGTCGTTCCTCCTAATATAACTTTATATCCGCTATTATTCATATGATGTACAGCTAAAGCTTCTTCATAAGTAACTCCACCAATTATAAAACAAATAACTTCTTGCGGTGGTCTTCTAAATGATGGAACATCAGAACATATAGTAGGATATAATGGGTCTAGATCTCTTCCTTTAAACACTTCTTCCAAAATTTCTTTCAATAAACAACTATGTTGGGTAAAAACATTTTCGACCCCTTTTAATCCCTAAAAAAGAATTAAAAAAAGACTATATTATAAAAGACAGATTTTTGTAATTGAAATTTTTTTTTTTATTTATAAATACAAAAACAAACAAAAAATTATTAGTCCTTTTAATACTTTTGTTCCATTATTTTAATAATTTTTTATTGGTTTTCTAATGATTTCCGTAACTTTTTAAAACAACTTGTTTTAAATCTGTATCAATTTTATAAAATCGCTTAAGTTAAGATAAGAAATGTTTACGTCACCATTCGTTTCCCCGCATCTACTTAATCTACAAAAACCTGATTTTTTACTTAGCTTTCCAAAAGGCAGAAAATGAACAAAATTTTTTCGCTTAAGTCGGGCAAGAATTACTCTTGCATTTAATAAAATAGCTAAGCTCCTTTAAGACAAGAATAACTTTTTAAATAACTTAAGATAAAATAAAAGTTTTTAATACGTGCTCATATGATGAGTAAAGGCTAATTTTCATGCAAAAAAATATCGGCGATATATGTTAGAGCATAGGCAGAAGCAGAAGATACAAAAACACTACTTGTATGACAGAGAAAAAATACAAAAATATCGGTATCAAAAATTTACCTCGCTGAAGCTAATTTTTTTATAACTACTCCGATATTTTTAACACATACGTAAAAAATGTGTATGTACACAAAAAAAATGGGCACACTACTAACATTCTTATGGATACATGACATTTGAATTCATTATTTTTCTCCCTCTTTCTTATTGGTAGTATTAAGTATATTTTACTCTTTCTAAATTTCCGATATCGGATGAAATTTTTTCCATAAAGGCTAATTTTCATGAAGAAAAATATCGGCGATATTTGTTAGAGCATAGGCAGAAGATACAAAAACACTACTTGTGTGACAGAGAAAAAACACAAAAATATTGGACGAATTAACAATAAAATTGTACAAGCGTTCAGAAAATATCGGAGATATACCAAAATATCAGATGAAATTTAGCTCGCTGAAACTAAATTTTCTATAATTATCTCTGATATTTTTTTTAACACATACGTAAAAAATGTGTATGTACACAAAAAAATGGGCGCTCTACTAACATTCTTATGGATACATGTCATTTGAATTCATTATTTTTCTCCCTCTTTCCTATTGGCAGTGTTAAGTATAGTTTACTCTTTCTAAATATCCGATATCGGATGAAATTTTGTCAATGAAAATTAGCCTTACAGCTAAAATATTTTTGATTTTGCATTTAAGTATAATTGAGATAAGTGATTTTATTAAATGTTAAATGTGGAATGAGTGCCTGTTAACTTACTATTCGAGATAAGTTGTTATCACAGCTGACAATAGTTTTTTTCAGACGATGCCATGAAGGGAGCAAATGCGTTTTAGGAGGCTAATTTTCCAAAAAATTTACAAAAATTTACGTATTCTTACGAGCTTTGCAAATTTTTTATAAAATCTTCATCTCAAAAACTAAACATTGTTTTGAATTTCGTTTCAAAGTGAGCATAACACAGTTTGTGTTTTATTTTGAATATATATTTTGCTTTTTCTTGTTTTATGAGATGATGTATATATCAATCGGTCGCGCATCTTTTGATGTATTAATATTTAAAAAAATATTAATATATTAAGATAAAAATACTCTTTTTAAAAAAAGGCTCAATTTTTTGTATCTATTTTTTAAAATGCTTAACGCATACGCAACTATAAATCGGTGATGGTTTCCAATCCGATCTTTGTGCTAATCCATAATTTTCTAATAGGTGCCTTTTTTTAGAAATTTAAAACATGAAACGTAATTTCGAACCATTATGTTTATAAATTTAAATTTATTTTATTCGAAAATTTGATAATGCGTATTGTAACTTAGAACTAATATTAAATTATTAAAGAGTTATATAAAATTTTTTTTTTTTTTATTTTTAATGATAAAATATAATGTTTATGACAATAATTCGGAAGTGGCACGAAATATACCTCACCAAATTTAATAATTGGAGACTCGGTAACAATCTCACTCTAAACAGCACAAAAAAAAATTGATGATATTCGCTCCAAAAAGGGCGTTAAGTTTTACATCAAATATAAGCATAATCGGGGATAACATCGAGAAGGTCACAAAATTCAAATACTTGGGGTTCTAATGGAAGAAAAATTGAAATGGGATCAACATGTGAAAAGATTCATCAATAAAATAGCGGCACTAGTAGGAGTGTTAAAAAGAACAAGAGTAAAATTATCAAGAGAAGCGGTATATCATGTTTACAACGCACATAATCAATCATTCTATACAACATAACTTGCTGGTCAAATTGTCCGGCGTACGTAGTAAAGAACGTACACGTTCTAATTAACAGAGCCATACGAAGATTATTCGGTTATGCAGAGGAAACACATACGGAGGAATTATACGGGAAAACAAACTTACTCGACATACATCATCTCATAAAACAAGAAAAAGCAAAATATATATTCAAAATAAAACACAAACTGTTCAAAACTAACATCACACTACCCAGGCAAGGAGATAATCATACGTACAACACAAGATCTACAGACCATATTATCACGCGTCATACAAAACACGAAGTCATCAGGAGCAACCTTTTATTTTTATTTGCAAGAATTTGCAACGCACTTCTAATTAGTATAAAACATCAACAAACGCTGGGTAAGTTTAATTAAAAACTAAACAAATACTTGCACGACATACAAAGCTCACCGGGTGATCATCAGAAACATTAGGAGCAGGGCAGAGGGCCTAAAAAACTAAAAATCGGAAATAGTTAATGCACTAACACTAATTATCTCTGCTATGTTTTTTTGTTTATATAAAGTACAAACTATTTAAGAATTTGTTTTTTTTTTTGTTGTTATTTAATATTTAAGATTTGCTATTTCATATTTAACACCTAAGATGTATATTTAACAATTAATATTTAAAAACTTTCTTTCAATTTTACTTAAAAATTTAATTATTGGTATATGTAATTCAATTCACATTGTTCTAAAGAAACTAGCAAACAAATAGAATATTTACTTTTTATTCCAGCCTTCAGCTGTTTGGAAGTATGACAGGGCAGTATATGATTTTAAACAGAGTCAAGATAAAGTATGATATCAATGTTACATGTATATACATAAAGAGAAAATAAATAAATAAATAAAATGTATAAATATGTACATATATGGAAAATCATTTCTTCACTAAAGACGATAAAATCAGAATACTGCACAGCAAACAAAACAGAACTAACAAAAAATGGAATATAATCTTAGAAATCATAGGTAAAACCTTCTCAGCTTTAGTCAATCGACATGTAAACCTATCGGGGGGTAGATTCTTCATAAAAGAAAATCTTAACGTAAGCAGATGTTATATATGTCAGGGTTTCTTTCATTCAGGAAAAAGTGTAAGCTTGGATTTGCTTGTGCCAAATTTGGGGGTAAGCATGATACTAGAACTTGTGAAAATTATGATACGAATTGCTGCAATTGCGCCAACAATTTTGGAAAATAATCAAACCATTCAACCATGCCTGCTTTTAATTGTCCTGTATACCTAGCGAAACTGGAAACTTTACGCTCCAAAACTGACTATTCGGCTACAACACTCTGTGAACTAGGAAAATCGCAGTCTCGTGCAGGTGCATTTAACCAATTAAATAGCAATGTTAGTCAAAAAATCAACTCCTAACCAGATCGACATACTATATATAAACATCAGAAGCATGTGCAATAAACTTGACGATCTATTACTTATAATTCAATCTCATAATCCGGACATTCTGGTACTAAATGAAACTTGGATTTGCTCTAATGAAATTGTTTTCATTGAATGGGTTATTCTGCTCATCACTCATGCAGAAAAACTCAAGAGGTGGAGGCAATGCTATTTATGTTAGAAATACTCTAGCACACTCATTAACTAAAATTGCGCAGAATATTGATCCTATATATAGCACTATTGGAATTGAAGTTATTAGCGCCAACCTAAGGCTGAAGTTTTTTACTATGTATAACCCGCCACATAATAACAATTATATTGACGCACTTGAATTATTGCTACAATTACATAATAAATTACAATTACAATTACATTTTTGTAGGTGACGCAAATATAGACCTTCTACTTAATAACATTCTTACCGATAATTATAAGAACATAATTAAATGCAAACATTTTTCAATAGCTAATGACATCTATTGATAACGTAACCCGTATCACCTCCGCCAACAATAACAATGGAATCGGAGGAAGCATCCTGGATCACGTATTGCATAACACAAGAACCAACTCAATTAGCATGGCTCTCACAGACCACCCAATCAGTGGCCACAGATTAATAGAAATACACATTAAAAAGATCAAAACTCAACTTGCGAAAATGCAGTAAAAAAACGTAGAAAAAATTGATTGGACTGAATTTAAGAGGCTGGTTTACCTGGAAATTGCAAATGTCTTCACGTATGAGCCACATTGTCTGCAAAATTGCAAAAAAAAAGCGTCATCCCAGCGAACCATCAGAGTAAGAACTTGTCATGGATATTACATCTGAGTTACTGAATAAAATAAAAGCAAAAAATAAACTATTTACAATTACGAAAAAACATACCGATAATCTAGAAATCCTACAGAAATACAACTGACCAAATGCAAGCTGAACCAACTTGTCAAAAAAGCAAAAAATCATTTCAACCGCGTGATGTGCAGAGCCTCTAATTTGAAAAAATTATGGAAAGTGCTTAATGACGTAGTTATCAAGAATACAAAAAATAATGCAATAATGCAACCATCATTTTGCTATAATCTGTTCGAAGCTTGCTTCCCCTTTTAGCAGTGTTCAAACAATTTCCAATGACATCAATCTTTCGATTCTTTCTTTCTAGCTCCGACTACTAAGGTTGAAATTTTTGAGGTGATAAGCACATTCAAAAACAACACCGTCCCTGGTCCTGATGGCATCTCTATTGCAGACATTAAATCAGTCTCAATTTTAATATATGAGAAGTTTTCCATCATCAATAATGATATCATTTCCAACGGATATTTTCCGGATATTGCAAAAGAGTGTCGTTATTCCTCTTTTTAAATGCGGTACGAGCTGCAACAATTATACGCCTATTACTTTGACAAATTGTCTGAGTCAAATAATAGAAAAGGTCCTAAAGCAAAGAATTTTAAGGTTTATCACAGAGAACTTAATTGACAATTACCAGTTCGGTTTCTTACCAGCTAGCAGCACTGAATCAGCAGTATTGGAAGTTGTGAACTACCTAAACTCAGCCTTAGATGCAAATAATTATGCAGTATCCGTACTTGTGGACCTAAAAAAGGCCGTGTCGAACACAGTGGATATATCGTTCTTTTAAATATAATGTATAACATTGGCATTAGAGGAAAAACTGCAGAGCTACTCAAATCGTACCTCAAAAACATATTAATAAGAACCAGAACAAATGGGACAAAAATGAAACAAATAAAAGAAACATTGACCTAAACATAGTGTTGGACAATCAACCAATAGAGAGGGTACGCGTTGCGAGATACCTAGGTCTCACTTTAGATGACGCCTTGTCATGAAATCATCACGTAGAGGAATAGAGAAAGTCTATGCTACCGTTGATTGGGGCACTTTGCAGATGCCCTCCTTTGAGATGTGACGTAGGAAGTCACCCATTTCGAAAGTAGAATTAATTATTTAATCACTATCTGGAGTCAGGGTTCTTCTACCAACAAAAAAGGTAATAATAAAGGTAATAAATTGGCCGATTAAAGCAATTTTCAGATTACCCTGAGATACAACCACTGAACAACTGTATCCTATGTGTCGTCTATATACATCGAACAATTAACACATATAGAAAACTGCAAGTTGATATATAAAATATCAAATGGTATGTTAAAGGCTAACTTTAAACTGTCAACCAACACTGAGATACACAACCACAACACAAGGAATGCACAACCGTTTTCTCCTCCCAGGCCCTAGAACAAATAGAGGCCGAAATGATGCTGTGTATAACTACGTTAAATTGTTCAATGAATTACCAGATCCAGAAAAACGGATCAATGAATTATTTTGAGCAGTTGATCTAAAGCTATACTTCATTATCCTCCGCTCATACCACTTTATGTGAGACAGATTTTTACTGGCTGCGGATATGGTACTTAACAAATCGTTAGATCTTTAGAATTATGATGTTTGTTTGTTTGTTAAATATGTTAAATTAGATATTTTTGTTACAATTGTTAAATTATTTAAATTTTTTTTTTAATATATTTACAGTAATTATAAATTAGTCTTAATCCCATTAGTATTAGCATTAGTTTATATTAAATGAATTATAACGAATTAAAAATTAAAATTGAATTAATTTAATGAATTATAATGAATTAAATTGAAGTAAATTAAGTCAAAATTAAAGATAAAGTATAAATTAAATCTAAATAATGAAATTAAAATAACCAACATAATTAAGTATCATAATAAATAATGAATTCTAAAAAAAAAAAAAATATTATTACAAAATTACAAGTTTTACGCCTTTTCCAGAACATTTACGTTTTTTGCAGAATATGTATTTAGAACAAGAAATATATACAGAGATGTAAACATTATTCTTTTTTACTCTTTTTTCCAATATTTTTCGCATTCAACAGAATTTCTTGTTTAAAATCTTTCAACAAATTTCGCATTCAATAATTTTGTTTTTAACAAATCGAACCACACTTGAAATAAAAAAACATTAAAAGGAATTATGATAAGAAAACTGCTTGAGGATTTTGGGATTTTATATTTGGGGTTTCATTGCCAGCCCCAATAATTCATTTAAATTTTAAAATATTAAGAAAAAAATTATTTACATAAAGTATACAGCATAATTATTATTATTAAATTAAGTGTTGAAACATTGAAATGTAGCAAACATGAAGTTAATAGTAAATAAAATATTAAATAAAAAAGCCGCCAACCTTTCAATTGAAGGGTCTTGGGTTCAAACCGCGGTCCGGTTATATAAATAAAAAATATGTAGTAATTTCATATCGTAATAATGTATATCGTATAATTAATAGTAGTAATAATAATAATCTATAATTATAATGTAGTAGTTTTCAGCCACAGAATACGTATTATGAATTCCGTTTCAAGCTTTGAACATCAGTAACTAGATATTTTTTGCGATTTTTCTACTATAAAACCTATACATAATATTAATAATAAAACAGAAACAACAAATTTCATATTTACATTACAGCATGGTACATACGATAGTCGGTACGTACACAACAGAATAACAAAAAAAACACAAAATTATAAGAGACATTCTCACTTACTCTCTTTAAAATTGTATATTTTTTTTTCCTCTCGAGTCTCGGGCCTCGACTCGACCTCAACGACTCAACTTTTCTTTGGCTATATGTATGTAATTTACTTTAACTTATGCATGTATAAAGAAAAAAATTTTAAAATTGATAAAAATCATCATTTATCACAATATGTATTGAAATTACATTTTTTTATTAATACTTCATATTATATATAGAAATTTACTTTTACAAATGTTAAACGGCAAATGGAAAAAAATAACTAAAAAGGCTAAAAAATAACTTCCTTAAATTACTAAGGAAGTTACTTACTTAAAATTACGAGTTGAAAGCTAGATTTTCAATATGTTGTAGAAAAATTCCAAATTTTATTTTAATATAAAATTCGGCATATTTTCGGAAATACATATTTCATAACGAAAACTTGTATCTAATGAAAATTGTTAAAAATGGGCATTTTTTTGAAAATTTGTAAAAGTAGAATAAGAGAATTTTTTTTTTCAAAAAATAAGAGTGGGATTGAAAGTTTTGTTTGAAAGCTTTTTAACATAACCTAAAATTTAGTAAAAATTATCGTGCGAATGAGGTAAGAAATTTTAAACTAATATTGTTCAGCACTGCTGAAATCTTCCTTCAGTTAGGGTACCTAAAATATATAAAAAAAATAAAACACAAAGAATACAAAGTTCAAAATAAAAATACTTATCTGAATATTGTACGAAGAACATCATGGCAACCGTCTGAAAGTAAACAATATTTATTCTTGCAATTCGAAAGCTAACAATAAATTACATATTATCAATCATCCAGCAGCATGTCCATCAAGCCATCAAGTCATCAAGTTCATCAAATCATCTTTGTAAATGTTCTTCTTTAAACATTTTAATATTTTTGTATCTTTTTTTTTTTGAATATTTAAATTTTTTTTTGAATTAATAAAATTATTTTAAAATTGAAAAATTTTTTTTTGCGGTGTTTACTTTTTGTAAACGCCAAATTTTTAAAATACAACTCTACAAAATTTAATTAGAAAGACATAATCTTAGAAAAGATCAAATATAGAATATTTTATTATAAAAGTTGTTGTTTTAGCAACATTGTGTATACACATTTTAAATTTTGTTTCAATTAAAGTAAAAAAGAAAGTGTTAAGGTTAATGTACTTGAGGGTGGTAACATATTATAAACCGTTTAGGCGTTTATCGCAAGTTCATATATAGACCGTTTTTTAATATTGTATTTTTTTACTTATCGAGCAACGCTCAAACGAATCGAATGTACTACCGAATTAATTGATATACGTTAAATTAGAAATATTAAACAAAAACTAAGATTTTATATATAAGGTGGAAGAAAATAAGATAAAAAGAAAAAAGGAAAATACAGATAGTAAATTTATTAAGATAATTTAATTTTTGTGTTTCATTTATAATCAAAAGAAAAAGCAAAACATTTTTGGTCCTTCGAGTCGGATAAAGGTTTTAGAAGCAAAGATCTTGTGAAACAATACTTTTCTTTTTCCTTTATTAATAATACATAAAAAAAATTACATTATGTGCTATATTTCACTTAAATTAAAATTTTCATATAATAAATAAAAAAATGTTGATTTATTTATTTATTTAATATGAGCTGTATTAATAAAATACTGATATAATACTGTATAGAAATAAAATGGGACCTAAGCTTTAGCTGTATGGTCTTATAGTTTAATAAAAAATAAACGAAACAAAAATAAAAAAAAATAAAAATATGTAGATATATACATGTATTTTTTTATTTTTATTTTGAAGTAACAATTATTCAAAATAACTTATTAAAATAAAAAGAAGAGAACAATAAATGCTACCAAATAATTCATATGAGAAAAACTTAAAATAAGATAGATATGAATAAAGAAAACGTATTCTATTGCTAAAAAGCAAGTATTGAATAGTTTAAAATAAGAATCCACTTAATAATATTATGTATGTATGGGGTTACAAAAAATAAAAAACAAATAAAAAAAATCCGTCGATAACAAAAATAACAATTTTAAAGATTTAAGTAAAATTTCAAATTAATGTATTTAAAAGCTCATCAGCATTTGCAGAATTAATATTTAAAAGCCACTCCTTAGTCAGTTTGAGAAATTTTGATAGTGGGTTTGAATTTTTTATATTAAAAGGTAATTTATTAAAGAATTTAGGTGCTGTGATTATAAAGAATTGACAGTAGTGGTGTCTATTAAAAAGTGGAAAAGAGACCAGACTTCTATTATTGATTCTCTGATTATATCTATCCAAACGCCTTAAGATCATATTCCCCGATCACATACAAAAGATTTTCAGAGTTTTTTATTTTGAATAGTTCAAAAGAGGGTGGCATTCTGCTGCTTTTGCAGATTATTCTGATAGATAAATGAAACAACTTGTAATGGTTATTTATTGCAAGTAGGCCCATGATAGTACAAGTTCTAATCAATAACTAATGAAGAACTAATGCTAAAAGTCATGTATTTAGTTTTATTGCTAATTGATAAGTTATGTTTAAAGAACCATCGCCTCAGTAAATCTAAATCATGATTCATATCTACTACTACTTCAAAGTGATTAATACTACTGTAAATCAAAACAGTATCGTCGGCAAAAGCCGTAGGTTTGCCTTTAAAACGTTGAACATAAAGTGAATTTATAAAAATAATAAACAAAATAGGACCTAAAACAGAGCCTTGCGGCACACCATGATTCACAGACAACAAATCACTATGCACTTTTTTAATTTTTACTGATTGACATCTCAGTGGCGGATCGTGGTATAAAATTTTGGGTGAGCAAACTTTAGTAGTGCAGCTGTAATGAAAAAATAATGTGTAGGTTTTCGCTTCACCCTGAGGTACACCCAATGCGTTAACTATAATTAAATAGAATAAATCGATATCTTTATCATTGAAATTCGGAGTTTTTAAAATAAATTCTTTTTCTATTGATAGAACTGCTAATGAATTTAAACGATTTTGTCCCATTACACTTGAGTTATACGTTTTTATATTGTTAAGTGTACTAAAGCATCTTTTCGATTCTGCACTTGTTATAGGTCTAATAATTTAATATAATTTTTTGGTCTGATCAAACTCTAAAGTTGTTATCTAATATAAATTTATATAAATCTGAAACGGAATTTAATTTTTGAAACAATTCATTGTTAGATATAATAAGTAGTTCGCATTTTAAAAGTTCAAAATTAAGAAATGTGTAATAATTAGCTATAATTTTAACATTTGCAGAAGGGAAATTGCTGTTGAAATCAAGAAATTTTTTTTTCATTATTCTATTATAAATTATAATATGCATGTATATATTTCATATTAATTATCCCCTAAGATTCCTAAGAAGTGTACGTATGTGCGTGTTTTACATTACAAATTTAATTTCTTAACCTATTGAGAATATTAATTTGAATCTTAATATGGAATTTTTTGTTTTGAAATAGGTAAACTTTTTTGTTTTTAAAAAAGTGGGTTATGAAAGTTACGGTAGCTATATACTATAAGCGTACAAATAATAAAAAATCCCTACTATTAGAAAGAAATATTCCCTACTATTCAAATATAATATTAAAAAAAAAAATTTCCTTCAAAATTGTTCAGGAGAGAGTTTTAAAGTCCATTTGTCTAAAAATAATGTTTCTAAGCCTATAATTAAACGGTAATAGCCATTAAATAAAAAAATTACATTCTTACATAATTAATTTTATTTGTAATCTAACAACATTTGAATCGTTTCAATCGGACTTGTAGTTTTTAAGATAAAGGTGTTTTAGTAAAAGTCTTTCAACTATAACTTTCTATAGTTAACTTTCTATCAACTATAATTTTTTATTAGAAAAGAGAATATTAAATTGTTCTAAGGTGGGCAAATCGAAATGTGCCCAACTTGATGCATAGAAAAACTAATACATACTCAAAATTTCTTTTTCAAAAACAATGTATTTTTAATATCTAAGTTGGACAATTTGACTTGCATATAAAAATTTTTTTTTATGAATAAAATGTTTTTGAAGTATGTGTATTATGAACTGTGTAATAAAATATATGTGGAATGTAAATTTGTAAGTATGTAATAATAATTGTATTTATATATATTCTGTGATTGTATTATATTGTATTGCATTATATAAAATATAAAACATATATCTGGTTGTATTATTAATTATTAGAATGGATAAGAAAAATCATAATAAAATATGATTAAATATAATATTGATTATAAATAGTAGATATATTTCATATTAGATTTTTAAAATGAGTTTTTATTTTTTTTATAAGAATGTTTGGGTTTAGTTTGCTTGGCGTTTTACAAGGTTGGGCAGTGCCCAACTTGCCCATTAGGTAGAGCCGCCGTTGTGACATCTGCCGGTGAGATATTGTAATTAAATTATGTAAATGAATTGGTAATAAAGAAAATCTAATAAAAATAATAAGATAGGAACGAAACCAATTATATATAGAATTTCTAAAACCAGCACTATGTAATTTTGTAAGAAGAATTCCGTGATCAATTAGATCGAATGCCTTCGTAATATCAATAAATAAAGCCGATGAAGTTTTCGAGTTGTTCAGAGAATAATAAAGTTCCTCACAAACCTTTAATAAGGCACCTTCTGTTGATTTACCACTGAGAAAGCCAAATTGATTTATACTGATAAAAATATTCTTATTAAAAACTTTAAAATTCTGCTTTTAATCGCTTTCTCAAAGATTTTAGAAAACGTAGATAGTAAAGATATTGGACGATAGTTATTCATATCCCATTTTTTGTGCATAGGTGTAACTATAGCGAATTTTAAATCATTTGGAAAAATCCCAGATATTACACTTTTATTGAAAATAAAAGCTAGCACATCAACAATAAACCAAGAAATCTTTTTAACCACATTATTAGAAACATTGCCAAATGAACATGAGTTAGAATTTTTAAGAGCTTTGATTATAGTTATAAGTTCATAAGCAGAAATATGATTAAAAAAAAAGTTAGATAAACTAGGGGATAACTCAGTTATTGTAATATCTTCTGCTCTAATAGAAGAATTAGTTAACTTAAACTTCGAAGGAATATTTACAAAAAATTCATTAAAATGATTTGCAATAATTTTATCATCCGAAATTAAATTCTCATTAATTTCTAACGTAATGTCATTTTTCTTAGATTTTTCATTAAGAAGACTCAATTCTTTCTTCACGTTCCCTTTAGAGTTATTAAATTTTCCTTTTACTTACCTAAATCACCCTTTATAGACTTATTAAGCTTTTTAACTTAAAGTTTTAATCTATTATTAGAGAAAGACGTATTGTTGACCCGTTTAATAAATTTATTCCTATTTTTTATTTTTCTTAGTATTGCATTTGACACTCATGGTTTTTACATCAACTTGTGATAATATGCTTATTTAAAATTGAAATGAATTGTTCAAAAGCAATTGAAGGATAATCTTCAGCATAAGCTTCAGCCATGATTCAGATATCAAACATTCATTTAATTTAACATAATCACTTTTCATAGCATTTCTTGTGGTATATTTTGATTTAGCATTAGTAGGAATATTATTAAAAAGTAAACTTGTCATTGCATGATCACTAATTTTTAAGTCCATTACCATAGCAATTAAATTGACGTTTACGATTTTTTGAGTTCTAACAAATTTATGATCAATGCAAGTAGTGGAGAAGGCAGTGATTCTAGTTGGTTCATTAATTGCTGAATAAAAACCAAATGAAGACATTAGGCACAGGTAATCTTTAACATAATTTGAACTACCTAAAATGTCATTATTAATATCACCAAGTAGAACACAATTTTTTGAGCGAAATGTTCAATAAAAGAAAATTCTTTTAAAAAATCAGGAATATTTCGATCTGTATATGCAAATAGAACAAAAAGGAAGTTTATTGATAACATAGTCTAATTTTAAAATATCAGAACTAATTAGGTTAACAGATTCCACCACATATTTAATATCATTTCTTATAAACACTGCAACACCACCAGCTGCATATGTGTTGTTACAAAAGGCATAAAAAATGTAATTAGGAAAATTGAAATGAATTACCTCATAATCAAAAATCCAAATCTCTGTTAGGAATATAATATTTGACAAATTATCAAGAGCTAGTAAATTGGCCACAAAAACATCAAAATTTTTTCTAAGACTCCTAATGTTTTGTTGAGCAACATTAAAATTATAATTATGATAGAAAGAAAGAAAGGCGAAGAATTGTAAACATTAACATTATAAATTGACATAATTAATTAGACTAAAAGAGAAAGACAAAAAAAAAAATTTTAATTTATACAATTAAATTTAAGTTTACAAAATTACATATTTTAATTACACTTCTAATCACCTTTATTTTTTTAGTATCCGGAATGCCACTAATATCAATATTGTTATATAAACAGCTTTGCTCCAACTTATTATAATTACTTTCAAGAATATCCAATTTTTTGCTAAGAATTTTATTTTTATCCTCCAGTTCCTTTATTTTTTCAACTGCCTTAGAATTTATTTTTTGCAACTTGATCATTTCATTATATACTGTAAGCAAAGTAATATTATGTGTTGTTGTTCTTTCGCTGTAAGTAACGTTTTTGGTTGTGTTAGAAGAGGATGAACTGCAACTATCAGAATCAGAAGTAATGTTAAATATTGATGGTGGGAACTCTCGAGAGTTAACAGGAATTGTGTCTCTCAGAGATGTAGTACCACTCAAACCAACACAAATACTGCATTTAAATATCTCTTTAAAATTCTCCAAAATTTTTAATATCGAATTAGGCAAATTAGCACATTGAAAATGTAAAAAATTTTTGCAAATGCATTGAATTTTGCTGGAATTTCTTTTAATTTTCAAATTGCATTCGTTGCACTTCATAATTATTTTTGAGTTATCAAATTTACGAAATTTAAAGTTTATAATTATATTACAAACAAAGAGGGAGCAGTAACTTTAGCCTATAAACCACAACAGTACAAGTCAAATACTGATAGAGGAATAATTATCAATTAGCACATAATACTCATTACCGTAATATGCGCTCAGCAATTTTTTTTTTTAAAGTAGCAAAGTTATCAATAAGTTTTAAATCTTGTTGTAGTTCATTGTATATTTTTAGGCAGATATACAAACAGTTTTTTTTCTGGTTCTGAAAAGTGTAAGATAAAAATTTGATTGGTTTCTGGTATTTCTATTGTGGATATAAAAATTTCTATTAAGTATGAAATTATGCTTGATCTCATTGAAAATAATTTTAAACGCTGTTAAATAAAGTTTCCTTTGACATAAACTACTAAACCTAATGTATGGGTTCGTATATAATAAGTTAGAAGGGTCTCTTATTGGGTAATTGTGAATAATTTTATTAGCCTTTTTATTTAGTATATATAATTTGATATAACCCCTTTATTTATAAGCTTTAAAAGAAAAACATCATGGTCGACACAATCACATTTTATTGTCCATATTTTTAGATATGAAATCCGTTAGGCTTAGACAAATAAATTATAAGAAAAGCGATGATGTGGTCGAATTACACGCATTTGCAAATTCATTAATGTAGGCTTATGCAACTGTTATATATATATGTACAACAAAAAAGTGTGGGTCAAAATAAGCTAGTTTAATCATCTCAAAAACAAAAGTTTGCCACTTCTATGAGGAGTATAGGGCATCCACTAAGTCTTTGACTAAGCTCCAGTTCCGCGAATCATTAATTTAACTAATCCGTTGCTTACTTGGCTGTAGATATTGTACAAGAAAGGTTTCTTTTTTTATTTCTACGCCATCTATTATCTTATACAAGATATCTTATGGTTTATTATTATTTATTATATAACTATTACAATATGATATTAAATAATTTATAGGACATATTATATACTTCTTTTTAATTTAATTGTATTCTCCTAATTATATATTATAAGAAAAATTTATATTATTTTTTATTAATTTACATATATGACCCAGCCGGGGTTTGAACCCGAGACTTTTAGTATGAAAGGCCGGTGGCTTAACCACTATACCATTGGTTGAATAAAAACAAAAGTTACTCCAATAAAAATATTATCGTTACCCCGACTTGAGTTGAAGTACGTTTTACCAAAGTAGTATAAGATATCGCATTAAGAACAAAATTTTGTCACAATGAAAACAAGTTTTTAACTTCTTCTCTAATTCTTATGTTGCTAAATTATTTTCTATCGCAACGTTTGATAAATAATTGAAATTAGAAACATGTTGCCAAAATTAAAATTACTAATATGTATGGAATTTATTTTACAAAGATAATATAATATTATACTATATGATTATCATACTAATGCACGTACACATACATATTATGATATACAAATATTTGTTTCAAATACATATTATTTCTTTTTTTGTTAGAAAAATGTTGCTGAAAGTTTATATTTCTTCAAAATTAGTTATTTTAATGTTCAAACCGATAACATATATATCTATCTTTTTTTACACATTTATTAACAAATTTTAAAAAAGTCTACGGTATAAGGGTATACCATGAAAACTCCTGTAAAATATATTAGTGTTTTTTTTAAATAAATCATTAATTATAAAAAAAATGTTGTCAAGATTTGCTATTGTATAACTAGACACATATCAAATATAGATAATTTTTACCAATCCTAATGAATTTGTTATTCGATTGTAGAATTTTACTATTGTTTTCATTCATTTTACATTTGTGATTTTGCCTATTTATAGATAATAAATAAATAAAGCATTTAAGTAGGGTCAGCTAAAATTTTTATGTATATACGCATGATATTCTTTTTTAAATAATCAAAGAAAAAAAATCGTACATGCTCATAAAATAATAATTTAGATAGATAATTTAATTAGAGTTTTTTTTAAAGAATGCCAAATGCACTATGCTGTTTTGCAAAATATTTTTAGACATAAAAATTCTATAAAAAGTATTCGCGAGCTTATGATAAAAGAATGCATCCGTATTACAGGAGAAGATGAAAATTTGAAGGATTGGTTTCCTGGGAAATTTAAGTTTTTGAATATTAAATTTTTAGAATCACCGGATTTGATTTACATATAATAAAGTGTAATATCAAATAAAAACTAACGCGCATATCATCCATACATAAAAAACCAATACTATTGATCTGTATACAAAGTTAGCTCTGATCTCTGGCACAAATTGTAAGTTCATAAGCATTTGGGTACATTGTTGCAGCAATATAAATATTCTGACACATGTTGCTGCACCTACCAATGGGTGCACAAAACAAAAATGTGTGACGAAATTTTGTGCATAATGCTACATCTTATACTGTTTATATAATCTTTGGTTTCACAATCTTTAAAGTATCAGTATATATTAAAGTACATGGATGGACCGATTCAGAGAACTTACTAGCGTGGCTGAAAAATCATCCAATGAAATGGACTACTTTCGTTGCTAATCGGGTATACCACATTCATGATTTGATTGGACACAACTTTTGGAATTATGTACCGGCTAAGCAAAACCCGGCAAACCCTGCATCACGTCGCATAAATCCTATAGAATTGAAGAAATATAAAATTCGGCGGCACGGCCCAGAATGGCTTTTAAGATCTAGAGATAATTGGCCAACTATAAGAGAAGTAAATACAAACTTGGAGGAAAGAAAAATTTAAGTTTGTCATATCAATCTCTTGGATGATCCTTTTTAGAACATAAATTTGCTTCGTTAACAAAATTAATTCGTATCATTACTTTTTGCAAGAGATTTATTAATAATAGAAAAAACACTACTGAAAAACTAAATGATCACTTACGAGTTTATGAATTACAAAATTTACTAGCGCTATTAATACAAAGATCGCAAAAAAGAACATTTGCAGAAGTCATAAAACATTGTATACAGAAGCAATGTGTTTCTGAAATATTGAAATTAAATCCGTTTGTAGATGAGGCAAAAATATTAAGAGTAGGTGGCCGCTTGAAATTTGTAAATCTCTCATATAGAGAAAAGCATCCTATAATTTTGTTGGACAAAGTTATATTTACCAAATTACTGCTTGAAAAAATTCATAAAGAAAGTTTACATAGTGGGTCTCAATTATTGTTAGCAATAATAAGAAAAACATATTGGTTAATTAGCGCCAGAAATGCCATTTGTTATCACATACACAAATGCATACCATGTTTCAAGCAAAAGGCTGACACTGACATCCAACTAATGGCAGACCTGCAATTAATGAGAGTGCAAATTTGTAGACCCTTCAGCACAGTGCCGTGGATTATTGCGACCCATTCGATTTGAAAACCCATAAGGGTAGAGGAGGTAGAAAATATAATGTATACATAGCCCTTTTTATTCTTTTATTCTTCAACATATGCTGCAAGGGTTTTGGCAACATTGGTCTCGCGAATATTGAAGTAAGCTA
Source organism: Poecilobothrus nobilitatus (assembly GCA_947095535.1). NCBI lineage: Eukaryota > Metazoa > Arthropoda > Insecta > Diptera > Dolichopodidae > Poecilobothrus > Poecilobothrus nobilitatus. The sequence continues at coordinate 143,663,344 of OX352774.1, read as the reverse complement.
CAACAACGACCGAAGTGGAACTAGGTAACCGATAATGTAGACGACTAAGTTATTATAAAGGATGAAAACCTACCACCGTGCAGATGACTCATGGCCAGAATGGTCGTAACTTATCCAGGCTACGACGGTTTAGTAGCTGTTGTTACACTTCGTACAGAAAATTAATTTACGAAACGTATCTTTGCAAAATTATGCGTTTTACCAGTCGAAAATGAAATCGAAAAAATTTTTTTAATAAATCAACGTGTATTACACCTACCATACAAAAAGCCTAACACACACAAAATACACTAAATTATTCACACTCATAAAATTACATAATATACAATTAAATAATACTGAGTTTTAACTTATACCAAATTTTATCCAATCCTTAAACCGGATTTTTTAATCTGTATTCCTGAAGAGTGAGTATGGGGCAATATAACCCCTATTCCTTTTCATTAGTTTTTTTTCAGGTACAATTGTCACCTCGTACAGCTAACCATCAAGCTAAAAATATTAACAAACATCAAGCAATACAAAATTATGACGTCATAGAATGTACCAACAATCATTTTTATATTTATTAATTATTAAACATATTTTTACCATAATATATGTTATATTAAACATATTATTGTTACCATAAAATACATGTAGTTACTTATAAATTAAAGTAAAGGAGTGGAAACTGAGGCCGAAGTGGAAACAGGAGGAGAAGTCAGAGGAAACAATTAAAACTCTTCTTGAAGAAAGAAGAGCGTATTGCGATTTGGCTTTGCCTCCAACGGGAGTTGCAGGCTCGAAATATAGTAAGAAGAAGGTGACAAGTGAGGGGGAGGCCATGGGGAAAGAGTTTCTCTATCGACATAGTCCAAAGTAAGGTCAACTCCAATCGAGTTAGCAACGTCTCCTCTTAGATTGGGAGCTACCAAGGTCTGAAAGCGCGAAAGCAAATGAGGGGTGTCCCGACGGCTATTTCGACTGGCGATAACAAGCCGGCGAGTATGCAAGAGGGCACTTCGAAATTGTCCGAAACGCAGGTAGGGCCCGGCAGCTCAGATACGGGTGAACTCGCTGTCCCAACAACAGCTGAAAACGAACATCCGCGTAAAAGTAGCGGAGGAAAACAAAGCGGTATGAAAAGATCAAGGTCGGAGGAGGATGTCATACCGCCGGATAAGATACTCACATGGGTATGGGATGAAATTGCCCATAGTTGATATGAACCAATTGGACGGGCTGATAAGAGAAGAGTCTCACATGACCCTTCTCATTAAAAGCCTCGATAATTGTCACCTTAGTTACAGCATAAAACTATGGGGAACAGCTTCAAAACAATTCATTGACGAACTACAGATGATTCAAAATAAAGCTATAAAAAACTTATATAACTATAATTGGAGGGAAAACACAGAACTCATACATAGTCAAAAGGAAATACTACTGATTAGAGATTTAACAAAGCTTAAACTTATAATCCACATTCACGAAGTTACAACGCAAGAAATCCACACAATCACAACAATCAACAAACGAAGTGATGTTTATAATCTTAAGCCAAGGAGTTAAAACCTACTACAACAAAATAAGCCTACAGTTTAAATCGTTAGACACCACAAATTTAAAAAAAAAATTGACTACAATATATTTAAATAATTATTGTAAACTAAATTAATGTTAAATTGAATTATTTTTCTTTTTTAGATTCTTTTTTTTTTGCTTACAATTTTTTCTATTTATTATTTTTTAATTTTTTTTTTTTTTTATATAGAACCAGCTTTTTGATAAAAATACTACCTTTAATTTTTTGTTTGTGTATATATTTATTTGTGACACAACAAATTTTAATTGCTATTTGCTTTTCTTTTTTATCTCGCTTGCACTTGCTAAGTTAGCAAATTCATTTTGCTAACAAATTATTAACATTTTACCTATAAATTATAATATTATTTTAGTTTTTTTTATATAAATATTATATCTAATTTATAAAGGATTATGATGAGATTTTATCTTTTAGGCATAAATTGTTGAAAATAAAATAAAATAAAAATAAATAAAACAGACAGTCATGAACAACGCTGAGCTGTGGTCCGGGACTAATTTACGTTGTGTAGAGAAATCCTGGATACTACGACTTGCGAGAATTGATGTCTGGCTGAGGAACTTCGACGATCCGGAGGAGGTGGTAAATGCCATCGACAGTTTTGAATGAACCGTTGGATATACATGCAAACCAATAGAAGTTGTTGAAGAGAGAAGTGAGAAAATCGGAGGCCCAATGGCTACTCTTCGGAGTACCAAGGGTTAATTACCTCATTTTGGAGAAGGTAAACGGGCAAATATACTATTTACGTATATCTCTGCACGTTTTCCTGACCAAAAGAAAGGGGGGTAGGTAGTGAAGTGACAAAGCAGCTGTCAAAATTGGCAATAGAAGCCGAGCTCACCACCATTGATTCGGAAGTCAGCTCCAGAGGTGACAAATGCAGTCAAGCTTGAAGACACCCACTTGATGAAATTCTTCACGGAAGCATCAGAGCAGGGATTTTCGTTAGCCGAGATGGATCCGGCAATCCTGGAGAAGATTACTCCAACAGATACAGGCACTCCAGGGGTCGAGAAAATTAAGGATAGGAGGGTTGAAATGAACACTCCACCTAAAGAAGGCGTGTAGCTAGCATACCCATGAATAGGCTTGTGACGAAAAGAATCCAAGCAAATATGCACAGAAGTATCACCGCTATAGAGGCAGTGGCGGAGAGAATGCTTAAGGAAGGAATGACTGTGGCACTAATTCAGGAGCCCAGTACGATGAATGACCAACCAACAGGTTGGGGTAGGAAACATTTTAGGTGTTGAAAGCGAAGTGGTCATTATTTGACTAACAAAGAGGTTGGGGTAGCAAACATTTTAGGTTGTTAAAAGCAAAGTGGTCATTATTTTGGCATCAGTGTACCTGCCATACAATGAGCAAGAGCCACCGCCGACGAAAGGAGTCAGGGATTTGGTAAGTTATTCAGAACTTAACGAAACACACCTGATTGTGGGCTGTGCTAACTCACACTACACAGTGTAGGGTAGCACTAACGTGAACAACAGAGGTAAATCACTTTTAGAATATATATGCTTAACGAATCTGCTGATTCTGAATAGAGGTAATATCACAACCTTTATAAACAGAAATCGCAGAGAAGTTATAGATAAAAGCTTAGCCAGTAATAGTATAGATAATATAATTAAGAATTTGCATGTATCAGAGAAGGCCTCCTTCTCAGATCATCTGACTGATTCAGGAGATTTATCTGACTCATGGCGCAGTGGTTAAGTCGCCAACCTTTCAATCGAAGGGTCTTGGGTTCAAACCCGGCTAATAAATAAAAATAAATATGTAGTACTTTTATATCATAATAATGTATATCATATAATTAAAATAGAAATAATAATAATAATAATAATAATAATAATAATAATAATAATAATAATAATAATAATAATAATAATAATAGTAATAATAACAATAATTATAATAATAATAATAATAGTAATAATAATAGTAGCTGCTACAGTGAAGCTATCTTTGGTTATACAATGCCAGTAAGGTGGTATATACTGCACGTTGTATTCCACTGATGGCCATGACTCTGTAGTAAAATAATAATAATATTAATAAGAATACTAATACCAATAGTAATAGCTGCTACAGTGACAGTGAGGGGTTACCTTCAATAATTATCTAATGTAGTAAGGTGTTATATACTACTACATGTTGGTTATAGTCACTGTTAGCAAAATAGTAATAATAATAGGCGGATTCATTGTTTCCTTACAGTCCCACTCCCAATTCAATGTTTCCGTATCCATTCCCTATCCTTTCCTAGGCCAACAAGAACTGAGGAGATGACGGCTAGAGTCGATTAAATTGTTACGTATAAGAAGTTATTCTGGGCACTTAATTCTTTTGAACCATATAAGTCCCAGGGCCCGATAATGTCTATCCGATACAACTCCAAAAAGGGCTTGGAATCCTAAGAACAAGATTAAAGACTATTTATAAAGCCTGTCTAAGACTAGGCTATACGCAGAAAATATGGAGGGAGTCGAAAGTGATCTTCCTCCCAAAACCGAATAAGAAAGCCAACGCCTACAGACCGATAAATCTGACTTCTTTCCTCCTAAAAGGATTAGAAAGGATAATAGAATTGAAGATAAGAAACTAGATAAAACTCAGGTTATTGTGTTATCAACACACATATATAAAGAGTAAATCGGTAGATAGCGCTTTACACGAGGTTGTCTACCCGATAGAAGAAGGTTTCAATAAAGGTAAAGTAACCCTCGGATGCTTTATCGACATAGAGGGTGCGTTTAATAATGTTGAAATAGAAAAGGTATTAGAAAGTATGCAAAGTAGAAATATTGAAGACATATTGCTCAGTTGGACCAATTCCATGCTGAGTAATAGAACAGTAATTTCTAACTTTGGAACTACCGCAAAGAGGAAAGTAATCTCAAGAGGCACACCGCAAGGAGGTATCTTCTCTCCGCTCCTATGGCTCTTAATAGTTGATGAGTTTTTAGTAAAGCTATTGACCAACAACCATAGCGTTATGCTACGCAGATGACGTGGTACTATTGGTTATGCAAAAAGAGCCGGCCAATACAACAGATACAATGTAAAGGGCAATTGACATAACCATAGATACACCTAAATGAGAAAAAGGAAAAAGCGAAAGAGTTCTCTGGGGCTACAGCCAGTAGGTAAGACATGAGGCCTATCGCCAAGAATCATATACTGGTTATATACGTTTGTTATACGACCACTAAACGATGGATCACTCGTTTGGTGGACGACCACTAAAAAGACATGTACTAGAACGTCCTAACGAAAATACAAGGTCAGGGATGCCTCGATATAACAGGTTCAACTAGAAAAACTTCGACGGAGTCCATGGAAGCAATCCTGGGCCTAGAACCGATAGAAACTCATATTCCACGAAGATTTATGGATGCAGCCATGAGAGTTTCATGACAGGTAACTGGTGCGACAAATCAAGTTCGGTCGAACATCAAGAAGTTCTGCGCATGGTAGAAAATGCTGACGCCAACATACACAACTTCCGGAAAAGCCCGGAAGCTGCAGATATGATCCCCGGTCACCTCAGATTAAACTATAACTTCGGAACGGAAACAAACCCGAGGTGCAACAGTACTGCTAATCAAATTGGAATTAATGTGGACACAGAGTGGACTGTCAAAAAGGGCAGTAAATGTGGTACAGGAATCATATGCGACTAATTGAACATACGAATTGCGAACACATTGGCGTCACACGCGACTGCAGCCAAAGAACTTCTTCGGAAGATTCCGGGGAAAGATCATAAACATCCACACCGATTGCAAATCAATTATGCGAACAATGGAGGGTGGCTTGTATAAATCGAGGAAAGCAATTGAGTGCTGGAAAGCCGTAAATCCGCTGGGGAAGGAAACAAACGCACTCAAACTGCAGTGGATACCAACACACTTACACTATCCAGACGAATTTGCAGACGCGACAGCAAAATCTGTACTAAACAGACAGCTGGTGGGTGGACAGCTGGTGGGGAGTTAGCAACAAGCAACTGGGCAAAAGCAAGTGCTAGAAAAAGTTGGTGGCAACCCCCAGGATCAATACATACCAAAGAATTTTGGGGGGAATATGATAGCAATAGGACACCTGTTGCTAAGAGCTCACGTCGAAAGAATAGGCATAACGGAGTCAAATCTATGCAAGGGATGCGGACAAGAGGCAGAAACAGTACTGCACGTTTTGTGCCAATGCTCAAACTTGAGGACCCAAAGGCGAAGAACTTTGGGAGAAGATCAATGGGAAAACTTTTCCGAAGTGAGAATGCTTAATCAGGGAGACATAATGCGATTCATGAAGGGCATAAAGTGGCTTGACGAGACGATTTCAGAGGAGCATAACGAGTCGCAGGCCCTAGATGTAGAGCAGTCATTTGTCCCCTCTGAGAAACAACAACGACAACTTATCCATTTGTTAGGGGGATCCAGATAGTGAACAAGAGACACTATAACCTCTATCTTCGTTCTCATGCATCTAATCCTTGTCCTGATAAAGAAGCGATGCGATCAGGATAATGGCACAGTAACTAAAATCCAAATGGCAGACTAAGTTTATTTTGTTTTTATATGTTACAAAACAAATTATATATATGTATATATAATATTAAAAAAAATTTTTGTATTTTAAGAAAAAACGAAAACCTGAATTTGTGTAGATATTTCTGCGTAATATCAAGGAGGGGGGGCAATGTTCAACCTTGCTGAAGTTTTCCTTCTGTGACCTAAAATATACAAAAAAATAAAACACAAAGAAGACAAAGTTCAAAATAAGAATACTTACTTGAATATTATATGAAAAACATCATGGCCACAGTCTGAAAGTAAACAATATTTATTCTGGCAATTGGAAAGCTAACAATAAATTACCTATTACCGATCACCTAGCAGAAAGTTCATCAAGCCATGAAGTCCATCAAGTCGTCTTTGTAAATGTTCTCCTTTGAGCATTTTAATTTTTTTGTTTCTTTGTTTTTGAATATTTCATTTTGTAATGGTAAAATTATTATTTTAAAATGGAAAATGTTTTTTTTTGCTGTGTTTACTTTTTATAAACGTCAACGTTTTAAAATACAACCAAAGATAATGTAAACCCACAGCTAACAATATTTTCAGGCTATGCACAACCTACATTAATTTTTAGAAGTCCTGTACATCGAAATACTTTAATGTTTGTGCAAATTGTAAATGTATTGTGAGAAAAAGCTTTGATAAATAACATTTCATAAAGATTTTTTTGTTTTTGTTTAAGAAAAATACCCATTTTTAACAATTTTCTTTTCGAGTTTTCGATATGAAACATTTACCCAAACATGAAAATAAAGTTTGAAGTTTTTTCTTTATGTCAATTAAAAAATTTACTTTCAAATCATATCTTCCAGCAATATTTTGAAGAAAAGAAAAAAAAAGTACCAGATTCTGGTTAAGCAATTTTTGTTTTTTTTCTATATAGTCTATAACAAAAAAAATTATTGTAAATAGAATATTCATGTAAAATTTTAAATTGCAATACTATTTTAAAAGTAATATTTTAATATATTATTTTATGTACATGTATGTGCATAATAATATTTTAGTAATATTTTATTTTATGTATTCATATTTTTTTAGAGTTAAATTTTTCAATTGAATTATTATTTTTAAAATATTTTTATGAATACCTATTTAAAAAAATTAATTCAATTATTTAGTGCCTTATTTTACCTTTTTTAATAATTTCCTTAAATAAAATGGGTGGAAAACGTTCGGTTCTTGGACGTAAATCCAATTATAATAATGACACGATATCTGTCGCTACTTTTAAATTTTCGGATGAGCCTTTGAGAAGATTAAAAGAGCCTTGAATTAGCGTTGAATGAGGGTTGTACAAAAATCAGACTGACAACCAACAGCCTATAGTTCCATATGTAAATTGCATTTTTCAGAGTCATGTTGTAAATTATCAAAGTAATTATCAAAATCGGCGTTTAATGTTAGATGCAGTTCTAAGTATTTTTACATTACTTGGTAAATTTAATAGAAACGAATAATAAAATTTACGCGAATGATAATATAATTTCAAATTTTTTTAATTTAGTTTTAAATATTAGTAAAAAAAATAGATTTAAAAGACTGGAAATTATATAAAGGTCAAAATAATATTGTTTTATGTATTTTAATAGAAAATAATCACTTTAAATGCGATTTTAAATTTAAAAGAATAATTAACAACGATCTAATTTACGATAATGACGAATGATATTGAAAAGCGCGAAAAACCAAAATTAACCTTTTAGAAATTAAGGTACCTAAATATAGTTGTGATACGATCGTAATGCCATTTTTAATTTTTGCCCACTCAGGATCTATTATCTCTAATAGATCTCTATTTTAATATGAATTATATTATTGTTTTTTTTTTTAAATTATTTATTTATTTTATTACTATATTGAAATTAAATATTTTTTGTATATATTAACATATTTTTTTTTATTATTTTAGTTTAAGACCTAATCTTCAGGCGATACCACTTTAAAAAAAATTCGCCATATTCCCTACCTCAAAGATGGTGTGAAAAAGGGAATAACTTATAATATTAATTTATTTCATTATATAAATAAAAATTATGTATAAATTAACATAAATTAACTTATTGTGAAAGCAATTAAATAATTAATTTTTTGCACTTAATTTTATATGCATTCTAAAAAAATTTACTTTATTTACTAAACCAAATCGATATTGCGATAAACATTATTTTGCAACACTTTTTTTGCTCAGTAATTTAGAATTTTTCCTACAACATATAAAAAAATAGCTTTCAACTCGTAATTTGAACTTAATATTTTATAAAATTACTTTTAAGCCTTTTTAGTTATTTTTTTCCGCTTATCTTTTGCTTTTGATATTTGTAAAAGTAGAAGAGAATTATTTTTCAAAAAATAAGAGTGGGATTGAAAATTTTCTTTGAAAGCTTTTTAGCTTAACCTAAAATTTAATAGAAATTATGGTGCAAATGAGGTAACAAATTTTCAATTAATATCAAGTTTTCATATTTTTAGCTTAATTAAAAATATATAAATTATATATCAAAATAAAAATTAGAGTGTTTTTCTTTTTGTTCTAAAATAAAATTAATTTCAATTCGTATTTGTCAGCTATGTTTTGGAAAATATAATATAATATATAAATATATTATAACCGCGAATTTAAGATACATGTATGTACAAGAAATAATTTTCAATTTATATTATCATTTAACGTGAATTTTATTTTATTAAAAAAGAAGTTACAAAATTGGTAAGTCATTTTTGTTATTTTTGATACAGTTAGGGAGATACGACGGTTAGGGAGATAGAAATGCCCGCAGTAAGGTATGCTCGTGGTAAGATTCCACTAAAATACCATTCAAATCCAGTAGCGTCTGACCCAGAATGGGCGGCTTTCTGGTCTGCGTCTGATCCGGGAGGGACGGCAGTGAAAGTACCTAACCCAACGTATAAATGGGAACATTGGGACCAAAATACAATGAACAAAACTCAAGGATTGAATACCCCAGGTGGCAGACTAGTTGATCTGGAAAATCCACTCTCTTCGGAGCTAGGTCCCATGGATTCTGGGGAGACCATTTGTTGCGTAATAGTTTTAATTTTGGGAGGGTTAATCGTACAAGAAGGACTCCTTCAGAAACAACAACAAAAAGTAAAGTATCAATAGAAGGAAGTAAAACACATAGAACACCAGTAAAATCTGTTCAAACATAAACACCTATTGATTAACTTTGAAAATGTGAATGCGAGCAGACTAATAGATTCGCAGACTGAGCAAAGTTTTTATCATGAATGGCAGAAAGAAGTAGAAGCTTGAAAACAACTGGAAGAAACGGTAAGTATATTACAGCAACATATTAAAGCTCTACAGGAAAAAATGACTCATATGAATGAAAAAAGAGGGCCACCTACACCATCGGCACTAACTACCTATGAAACTGATGACGAAGAGCTTACAAGGCAAACCTACTGGATCCTAAAGAGGAAATGAAAAAAACGTAAAGCTAAAGCTAGTCCTGAAATATATGCAACGGCAGCATCCGGAACACAGCAAAATAAAACCTCTAACAAAAAAAATACCGGGAAAACATATTTACCACCACCTATAATAGTTTCGGGTATTGCAGATTTAAATGAACTAAAGAATATAATCAAACAAACAGCAAACAAGTAATGTTTCAAACCAAAATGTTTGGAAGATTAACGTAGAAGATGGTGATGTATACAGGATAATAACTAAGGGATTGTCCAAAGAAGAAATACAATGGAACACATACGAGAACAAAAATTCTAGGCCAATTAAAATATATATGATATAGTTGATAGACTTGAAAGAAAAGGGATTCAAAATTCTAGAAGTAATTAATATTATTAAAAAAGAAAAATTTGAGAATAGTACTGCTGTAATAACAACTAAAAAAAAGGGCTTACCATTATGTATGCTCACATTCCATAACCAGGAAAACCTATGGAATCGAAAATCTTATACTTAAGAAAATCTATAGAATCACTTCTATAATGAGTATAGTAGTTAAAATTGAACCACTGAAAAAAAAGTCAACACTTACACCACAATGCAAACGATGTCAAGCTTTCAATCACACACAGCGTATTGTAACAAGGATTTTGCCTGTGTAAAATGCCCTGGAAAACATGCGACATCAGCTTGCACATTAAAAAAAGAACAAAAACCTAAATGTGTTAATTGTCGTGGTGACCACCCTGCAAGTTATAAAGGTTGTCCCATCGCAAAAAATCAACAACAAAGAAAAAATCAGCAAGCGAACACACGCAATAAACAGAACAAAATAGTCTTGGGCAAAGAAGGTAAAGGAAATACATTAAAACAACCAGTTACTCCAAATACACAAACTGGGAATAGTAAGTCATATGCACAGATAGCTAAAAACAAACAACAAGAAGAAACCTCTATGAAAGAAACGCTAAACACTATCTTGCAGAAAATGTATGACCAAGAAGTTTGTCTCCAAAAACTACGGAACGAGATAGCGGAAATAAAGAAAAAGGCAAACAAACGAGTACCAAATAAAAATAAAAATTACTAATACTCTTAAAATTGCCACATGGAATGCAAACGGAATTTACCAACATGTTCCGGAACTTGAAATATTTCTAATGAATGAAGATATTGATATATGCCTGATTTCTGAAACACACCTAAAAAAAGAGTCAAATCTAAAAATACCCGGTTATGAATGTTATCATACTCTACATCCTACTGATAAAGCGAGAGGAGGGTCAGCAGTGATAGTCAAAAATAATATGAAGCACCATGAAGAACGAAAAATAGCAAATTGCGCAATGCAAACAACAACGATTAGTATATGGACTAAAAATAAAAACTTTAAGATAGTAGCCATATATTGTCCGCCAAAACACTCGCTAAGTAAAGATGATTACTTCAACTTGTTCAAGTCACTAAGAAATAGCTTCATTATAGGTGGCGATAGGTGGCAAAACACACTTACTGGGGCTCGACACTACATCTGCAAAAGCTCAGGAGCTCTACAGACAGGCCCGAAAATATAGATGCGACTTTTTCTCATCTGGTTCACCTCAATAGGTTGGTGATCCTACAGATCCATCAAAACACCGGATCATATCAAATTTTTTGTTACAAAAGGAATGACAAGTGATCAAATAGATGTGCAAAGTTATGATGATTTATCATCTGATTACACTCCAGTAATTTTATCGTGTGGTAAAGATGTTGAACAAAAGGAAAATATACGACGTCTAGCAAACAAAAAAAACAGATTGGAATAAATTTAGAAGGAAACTTCAAGTAAACCCAAGATCATTGCTAGAAACAAGAACCGAAATAGACAGAGAATTTGAGTATTTCACATCAGAAATTCAAAGGGCAGCAGAGGAGAGTACACTGTCAGTGTGTGCAAGTATGCAATACAGAACCAGCTATCCAAGAGAAATAATTGAACTTATCCAGCAAAAAAGAAGGACTAGAAGGAAATGGCAAATAACAAGGTTTGCGTCCGGGTGATAAAGCTTATCTAAATCAGCTGAGCAATAGACTAAAAAAAACAAATTAATAAGTTCAAAAATGAGTCTGTTAATATTTTTCTCAGTAAATTAACAGCTACTGAGAGCACAGACTACTCATTATGGAAAGCTGCAAATCAACTGAGAAGACCTAAGATTCAAAACCCACTGTTGAAAACAGAAGATGGGAAATGTATTGGAAACCCAAAAGACAAAGCCAGAATATTTTTCGAACCTGTCAAATGTCTTCAAACCATTCCCGCAAAGTGCACCTGATGGAAATACAGATCTCATAAATTGATGTAGAGGAAACACCGTATATCACCTTGAAAGAACTGAAGGATTTGTGTATAAATAACCTCAGTAACAAGAAAAGTCCAGGTTATGATCGTATTTCCGGAAAAATTATAAAAGAACTGCCAGATGCAGGTTGTCTAAAACTACAGCTTATTATAAACGCTTACTTGAAATTAAAGTATGTACCTCGTATTTGGAAAAGAGCCGAAGTACTTGTTATATCTAAGCAAGGCACACCTCTAACATAAGTAATATCTTATCGCACAATATCTTTACTGCCAATAATGTCAAAGATTTTTGAGAAAATATTGCTGAAAAGACTTAATGTAATTATTTAGCAAAGAAATCTAGTTTCATCACATCAATTTGGATTCAGAAATAACCATTCAACACTAGCTCAGGTGCATCGCATAACAGATATAATAGAAAAAACATTTGAGGGAAAAAAAATCTGCTCTGCTGGCTTCTTGGATGTTGCCCAGGCATTCGATAAGGTATGGCACGAAGTTCTCAAGTTTAAACTTCACAGAGACCTATCTAGACAATATTTTGAAGTGCTTGACTCATACCTGAGCAATAGATACTTCAGAGTTCGCTATGGAACTGAATACTCAGACCTAAAAGCGATAACGGCAAGTGTTCCGCAGGGAAGTATTCTCGGGCCTGTATTATATCTGTTATTCACAAGAGATATCCCTCAAGCTTATAATGTTACTGCAGGGACATTTGCAGATGATACTGCGATTCTCGCCGTTGGAAATTGTATTGCTGACGCCAAAAATAAATTGCAAAACGCATTAAATAAAATAATAACTTGGACGCAAAATGGCGAATCAAGTTAAACGAAACTAAATCAACGCATAAATTGCACGCCCAAAAAGATTCCAATCTTCCTGTATTCATAATGTATTCAGTGTAAACGTTGGTATATACGCAACAAAGACCTACATCGGTATCTACAGATCAAATTGGTAACTGAAGAGATCAGAACGTTTGCGGTAAAGCGCTACCAGCGATTGCGGATACATGAGAACGTCAAAATGAAAGCTGTACTCGATGTTGATATACTGACCCGATGTTGATATACTGTCGTTACAGACCCAAGTCGTTTCAAATAGATTTTCTGGTTTTGAGAATTACACAAATTCAAATTTCAAAGCCTACTACAATGTTATAAGTGTTCTGAATAATAATTAGAATGGTGCAGTGTGTATTTTTTTTTAATAGTGAATAAAGTCTGCAGCAGTGAAGTGATAAAAAATATTTATACACAGATTTCAATAAATGTAAGTATACCGTTATTCTATAAATATATATTTTTTATTTTTTTTTATAATTTGTTACAAAAGAAGTGAATTGAAAGGAAAAATAATAAAAGTATCATATTTATAAACGCGTTTGCATTTTAGAAACAACATTTGCGAAATCGACCCAATGGGAAAATGTGTTATCAGTGAATTATAGGTTATCAGTGAAATATAAAACGGAGTATATATTTAGTTTGTATTTTATATGACGAACAATAATTTTATTTATTTTTTTAGTGTACCGTTATGGCGCATTCAAAAGGTTTGAGTACTTTCGAAATCTTAGAAGAATTGGAGAAATATGGTGATAATGATGCTGTTGGTGAAATTGACATTTATATCGAACCACCTAATGAGACAGGAGATATTACTGATTGCGATTCCGGTGATGAAGATTGCAACAATCCTGATCGATTATCCAGTCGTCTGAGTCTTGACCAGTATAGCTGAGATTGTTATAAATAGAGGAAGAAACGAGGTGGATAATGAGGTTGAAGTTAGTGTATCAAACAAAAATAAAAAATTGCCACTTAGAAAATGGGCCAGAGGGCAAATACATTTTCCCACTAAAGAATGGATACCACTGAAACCACGTCACGTTCTAAGCTTAGCTGCAAGTAGCCAGCTTATTGAATTTTTTAACATTTTTATGACAAATAGGATTGTTCAGCATATTGTTGATTACACAAATAAATATGCTGCTACCAATAACAATCCCACATTTTATGTAAGCCCACAAGAAATTCATGTGTTCCTTGCAATATTAATTCTTAGTGGGTACGTTCCTCTGCCTAGACGCAGAATGTTTTGGGAAGAAAATCAGGACTGTCATAATATTTTAGTAGCCAACTCTATGCGGCGAAATAGATTTGAAGATATTTTTCGTTATTTACATGTTGTCGATAATTCTTGCTTGGTAGAAGGTGATAAGATGGCAAAGATTCGACCATTTATAGACATTCTCAATGAATCTTTTCTTGATTTTGTTCCCGAAGAAAGGGAGATTAGTATTGATGAATCGATGATTCCATACTTTGGAAGACATGGATGCAAACAGTTCATTCGTGGAAAGCCAATACGTTTCGACTTTAAAGTGTGGGTTGCATCCACAAGGTTATTGTATATATGCAGATTTATACCAAGGCCGCAAGGAGAAAAGTGTACAGGAAATGGGGCTAGGCGAAAACGTGGTATTGAATCTTGTTGGTAAAATTCAAAATAAATACCCTGGCATAGAATATTCCTTCTTTACTGACAATTTTTTTACATCACCTCGTCTCATAGATAAAATAACTGAACGAAATTGCAAGTTGACTGGTACAGTCCCAGATAATCGAATGAAAAATGTGCCAATTATGTTCTGGGGGTTTGATCTGATAGTCAACAATGCTTATCAATTGGCAAGGTCAATGGGCAGTTTTTGATAAACTAAAATTTAGAAGAGATATAGCCACGACTCTTTTGTTATCGTATGGACAAACACGGACCAAGCCCGGACCGAGTGAAATTCGGAATATAAATTTGCCCATTTCAGTTCGTGAACATAATGCTGATCATGTTATTCTTACTGGACAAAAAAGAAGGCGCTGTGCTGTTTGCAAAAATAAAACAAACAAGTCGTGTAAGAAATGTGATTGCATTACACGATAAATGTTTTGAAAGCTTCCATAAATCAGTTTTTATACTTTTTTTAATTACTTTTTGTTATGAATGAATTAATTTTTTGTTATTATTTTTTGTTTGAATTAATTTTTTATTATTTTACTTGAATATAATTTTTTTTATGAATTTTCAAAAAATACATCATTTTTATTTATAATTTAAAAAACATATTTTAGATATTTTTTATGACCAATGGGTCGTTAATGATCCAGCGCCCAAAATCTACTCTAGGGCCAAAAATGGAAAAACCCAAAACAAATTATTTTTTTCTACTTATAAGTAAAATATAACTAAAAAATTATTAATATTGGATTAAAAAATAATTGTGGGCATATATGGGCAGTTACTCCAAATACACAAACTGGGAATAGTAAGTCATATGCACAGATTGCTAAAAACAAACAACAAGAAGAAACCTCTATGAAAGAAACGCTAAACACTATCTTGCAGAAAATGTATGACCAAGAAGTTTGTCTCCAAAAACTACGGAACGAGATAGCGGAAATAAAGAAAAAGGCAAACAAACGAGTACCAAATAAAAATAAAAATTATTAATACTCTTAAAATTGCCACATGGAATGCAAACGGGATTTACCAACATGTTCCAGAACTTGAAATATTTCTAATGAATGAAGATATTGACATATGCCTGATTTATGAAACACACCTAAAAAAAGAGTCAAATCTAAAAATACCCGGTTATGAATGTTATCATACTCTACATCCTACTGATAAAGCGAGAGGAGGGTCAGCAGTGATAGTCAAAAATAATATGAAGCACCATGAAGAACCAAAAATAGCAAATTGCGCAATGCAAACAACAACTATTAGTATATGGACTAAAAATAAAAACTTTAAGATAGTAGCCATATATTGTCCGCCAAAACACTCGCTAAGTAAAGATGATTACTTCAACTTGTTCAAGTCACTAAGAAATAGCTTCATTATAGGTGGCGATAGGTGGCAAAACACACCTATTGGGGCTCGAAACTACATCTGCAAAAGCTAAGGAGCTCTACAGACAGGCCCGAAAATATAGATGCGACTTTTTCTCATCTGGTTCACCTCAATAGATTGGTGATCCTACAGATCCATCAAAACACCGGATCATATCAAATTTTTTGTTACAAAAGGAATGACAAGTGATCAAATAGACGTGCAAAGTTATGATGATTTATCATCTGATTACACTCCAGTAATTTTATCGTGTTGTAAAGATGTTAAACAAAATATACGACGTCTAGCAAACAAAAAAAACAGATTGGAATAAATTTAGAAGGAAATTTCAAATAAACCCAAGATCATTGCTAGAAACAAGAACCCAAATAGACAGAGAATTCGAATATTTCACATCAGAAATTCAAAGGGCAGCAGGGGAGAGTACACTGTCAGTGTGTGCAAGTATGCAATACAGAACCAGCTATCCAAGAGAAATAATTGAACTTATCCAGCAAAAAAGAAGGACTAGAAGGAAATGGCAAATAACAAGGTTTGCGTCCGGGTGATAAAGCTTATCTAAATCAGCTGAGCAATAGACTAAAAAAAACAAATTAATAAGTTCAAAAATGAGTCTGTTAATATTTTTCTCAGTAAATTAACACCTACTGAGAGCATAGACTACTCATTATGGAAAGCTGCAAATCAACTGAGAAGACCTAAGATTCAAAACCCACCGTTGAAAACAGAAGATGGGAAATGTATTGGAAACCCAAAAGACAAAGCCAGAATATTTTCCGAACCTGTCAAATGTCTTCAAACCATTCCCGCAAAGTGCACCTGATGGAAATACAGATCTCATAAATTGATGTAGAGGAAACACCGTATATCACCTTGAAAGAACTGAAGGATTTGTGTATAAATAACCTCAGTAACAAGAAAAGTCCAGGTTATGATCGTATTTCCGGAAAAATTATAAAAGAACTGCCAGATGCAGGTTGTCTAAAACTACAGCTTATTATAAACGCTTACTTGAAATTAAAGTATGTACCTCGTATTTGGAAAAGAGCCGAAGTACTTGTTATATCTAAGCAAGGCACACCTCTAACATAAGTAATATCTTATCGCACAATATCTTTACTGCCAATAATGTCAAAGATTTTTGAGAAAATATTGCTGAAAAGACTTAATGTAATTATTTAGCAAAGAAATCTAGTTTCATCACATCAATTTGGATTCAGAAATAACCATTCAACACTAGCTCAGGTGCATCGCATATCTGTTATAATAGAAAAAACATTTGAGGGAAAAAAAATCTGCTCTGCTGTCTTCTTGGATGTTGCCCAGGCATTCGATAAGGTATGGCACGAAGTTCTCAAGTTTAAACTTCACAGAGACCTATCTAGACAATATTTTGAAGTGCTTGACTCATACCTAAGCAATAGATACTTCAGAGTTCGCTATGGAACTGAATACTCAGACCTAAAAGCGATAACGGCAAGTGTTCCGCACGGAAGTATTCTCGGGCCTGTATTATATCTATTATTCACAAGATATCCCTCAAGATTATAATGTTACTAGAGGGACATTTGCAGATGATACTGCGATTCTCGCCGTCGGAAATTGTATTACGAAAAATTAAAAATTATATTACGCCAAAAATAAATTGCAAAACGCATTAAATCAAATAACAACTTGGACGCAAAATGGCGAATCAAGTTAAACGAAACTAAATCAACGCATAAATTTCAGGCTCAAAAAGATTCCAATCTTCCTGTATTCATAATGTATTCAGTTGTAAACGTTGGTATATACGCAACAAAGACCTACATCGGGATCTACAGATCAAATTGGTAACTGAAGAGATCAGAACGTTTGCGGTAAAGCGCTACCAGCGATTGCGGATATATGAGAACGTCAAAATGAAAGCTGTACTCGATGTTGATAGCAAAATTCGTCTGCTGAAAAGAAGGAAACCACAAGAGTTACTACAATGAGCGATGGAAACATATTTTATATAATATTTTTCCAGTACACGTGAACAAATAATAAGAAAAAGTCTTTAGTCGATCAAACGGATTGGTGTTGACACAAGGAAAGGTGGTTTTAGCCGGTAAGAATCCGGCATGCTGTAGCAGAACACGGGTTCTACAGTATCTTTTGAAGATCTCCACTGACCTACGAAAAAAAAAAAAAGTTATCGAAAAAAAAGCAAGTAAAGACCGTTTTAATATTTATTTATAAAGCATTATTACTATTTGAATTTTTTTCATTTTTAAATTTTCAAATATTTAGTATTTGTTAGTACTAGTTTTTATTTTTATTTAATATTTTATTTATATAATATTTTAATAACTTTATATTACTCTTTTTAATTGTTGAATTATAATATTCGCCTTATTAAATTTTATTTTATAAAATAATATAAATTTGAAGTTTTATAAACATAATGGTTCGAAAATGTTCGGTTAGTACAATGTGTGTTCGGTTAGTTCGGATGTACGGATGTACATCCAATTTAAATGTTCATAAAAAGGATTACGTTTCATGTTTTAAATTCACAAAGAAAGCTCATAAAAATGATTATGTTTCATGTTTTAAATTTCAAAAACAAAACTAATCAGAAAATTATGGATTAGCGCTTTATGGAAATCGGATTGGCAACCATCGATTTATAGTTGCGTATGCGCTAAGAAGTTTAAAGAATCGTTTTTTTTAGTAATGAGAAACGGCAACGATTATTGCCGAATGATGTTCCAAGTATTTTTCCAAATTGTAAAGAATTTTTGCAAAAAAAAATTAGAAAAGAAAATTTAAATGCACGCGATAAAGATAACATATTAAACTTTTCTAACTTAGTTTCACATATTAAAAAAAAACTTAATTTGAATGGCTGGTCTTTATTTAAAAATAACGATAAAATGATTTTGTATTTTTTAAAAAATAACGATTATTCCATTGGGAGTTTAAAGTTTCGAATTTAAATTGATAATTGTTTATTAGTTGTTATTACTTGTTTCTTGGGATCTATAAAAGCACTATCTGATAATATGAAACTTCTATTTTGGAGCCAGATAAAAAAATTGATATCCTTTTTCAATAATATAGAATCATCCAATTTTAAATCTTCTTTACTTTTAGAAAATTCTATGCTTCTTCTAAAAGATTATTTGCATTTAGAAGATGATTCTGCACAACACGAAACAGTAAATATCGTCCCCGATCAAATAAAGATCATAAATTTAGTAAATATAGTTGAAATACCATGGTAATGTCTTTTTTAGTTTTTGCTCATTCTAGAACAAGTTATTCAATAATTTCCCAATTTCTTTCACCTCCATGCTGTCGTCATCATCAAACATTATCTTCTTAATTGCACATAACTCCTAATTATAAAAATTTTCATAATGATGATAATTATTTCACAGCAGCTTTTCAGTTCTTAACGGAACACAAAAAATGTGTATCTATTTCAATTGGTGAAATTTATGTAGATCAAAGTCTACAATTTAAACCGAACAATATTGATGGAATGGCTGATAATAATTCCACTGAAGCTGCCAGAACAATTGTAGCCTTTTTGGTTAAATCAGTTTTTGGAAATTTCAAAGAAATTCTTCACCTATTTCCAGTACGTCAGCCAAGAGGTCAATATTTAACTGATACCACGAAGGCTGTAATTAATTTACTTCAAAATAAAGGCTTCCGCATTCCTGTGATTATAACTGATAATCACAGAATAAATTAAAACATGTTTAATACATTGCGCTTTCAAAATCAAATCATTTTCATAGCCTTAACGGTCAGTTTTCCTGATATATTTACTTATGAGACTGTACATCTTTTCAAATTCGCAACAATTGGCATTATGCACCAAATCAACTTTTAACCTTTTCCGATTTTGAAACTTTAGAAATTAAGCATGCCCGTTTTGCGCATTTTGCGCAGTTATTTGAAAAGGAATAAAATTTAATTGTCAAGAAAGCCTTTAAATTGAATAGCAAATCATTGATTCCAACAAGTTTTCAGAAACAAAATGTTTCTTTAATTGATAATATATTCCACCACTCTACAATTACTTCATTGAAAGAATTTGAAAAAATGCGACCGACTGCAGATTTTTGTGTAATTATTAAAAATGGTGGGATATATGCAACTGCCAAGGTATTAAAACTAGAAATGAGTGGAATTTATCTTTTTACGAGACAACAGATTTTCGTCTCCAATTTTTAATTTTCAACGCTTCTCAATTTGAAATACAACCTACAATCAAAATAGTCTTAAAAATGACACTTGAAATAGTTTTAAAAATGACACATGACACTAAAAGCTTTAGTATTATAACAACTAAGACATTAACAGGTTTAGTTCATCTATCCTTAACGGAACTTCAAATGGATTATGTTATATTAGGCAAATTTCAAACTGATGATTTGGATAATAGATTTAGCCTATATCGTTCTTTAGCTGGGTCGAATTACAACGTTTCGTATACGCAGGTAATTGAGTCATCAAATTATAAAAAATATTTAAAACACAAAGAAATATTTAAAAGTAACATTGGGGAAAATACTTTAAGACAGTATCTAGATTTAGAACCGTTTGGGTTTTTTTTTTGTGTCAGACCTTCGAAGTAACAACACTTCTTTTTTTTAGGAAAAAACTTTTTTTTTATGTTAGCTTTTTTACTTTTATTTTTTTTCTAAAATTATTCAAATTAAACAAGTACACTTTTCTTAATTAATTTTTTATTTTCTTTCACTTAAAATTGTTTAAAAGTGCAGCGTTAAAAACTATATATTAAATTATATAATAATTTAATATGACCGCATATATTAAAGTGTTGTCTCAAGCTCGGGTTATTTATTTCGTACATTTTTACTTACTGATGTTAATTTTGAATAAATTTTATTTTTTGGTAATTTTAATTTTGACTTTAATCTTAATTTACATACTTTAATTTATTTTAATTCAGATTTTGATCTTGGTTGATTTTAAGTTTAATTTTGATTTTAATTACAATTTCAACTCTGATTTCATTTTAATTCTGATTTTAATTTTAAACTGGATTTCAATTTTAATGTTATTTTGGTTTTTTGTTTTATATTAACCAAGAAAATTACAAATTTTAATGTTAATTTCTATAACATACGCGGATTGCAAACGAATTTTTATGCCGTCGATTGCCATCTTAGTTCAATTAAACCAGCAATCTTAGCCCTATGTGAAACCCAAGTTAGATCAACAATGATAACTTTAATGTTACCAGCTACTCACTTTCTTCAAGTGTAGCTGTCTATATAAAAAATGTCATCACTTTAAACACCCTTCCGTCCGTTTCCTATACAGATCGCCCAACTCAAATGAAATTTTGGACACATCTCCAGAAGCTGAAATTGTTCTGGCGGGAAATTTCAACATTCATAACAGGGACAGACTTCATTTTTCTAGCAACGTCTCTGCGAACCAAATTTCAATTGGGAAACAAGTTGAACTATTCTCTAAACTGTTCCATTTTTTAAACTTGTTAAAAATCTCACTATATCCCGGACCGTCATGAAGGTCACCTCTTGGATTTATTTCTCACCACACACCCTGAAAAATATGTGATTTCGGTTGGTTGCCTCCTGGGTAATTCCGACCATTGTTTGGTTAATACAAGTTTCTGGTTAAGCCCAATCTTCAACCATGAAACCTGTTAAGAGTAGGCCCAAATCTTGGTTTAATCTTTTCGCAAAGAAGCCATTTTTAGAAAAGAGGAGGCTTGCTGTACCAAAAATATAGATCGGAGGCTCGCAGGGCCAACTATATAGTGGTGAAAAACAGATACCAGAAAGTTTACTGGGACATTACTGGGCAAGAAAATTATTCCAAACAAAATAATTTTTATGACAATTGAAATTTAACAAGTTGATTAAATCTGAATTTATATGAATTTTATATAAGTGTCAAATATATTTTATATGTGTGTAAAATATAATTTAAGTAGGAAACCTTGCACTTTGGGATGGGAAAGAAATTTACCCATATCGCACGACATGCTGACATTTTGATTTATGGGTTTAATGTAGGTCATGCTTGGTTAGTAGGTCAAGAACTTCTTTTGATTGTTTTGGTTTAGGTTTTAAGTTAAGTTGTATGTGTGGGTTGTTAACTTATAACTTCCAAATGGCTGTATAGTAGCAAGTAGAGTGTTAAGCAATTTAAAGTAGGCTCGGCCCTTAATAAACAAAATTGTATAACTGAAATTTAAATTCTAGGCGCACATATAAAAGTAGTAAGAAAATTTCTTATATGAAAATAAAAAACAGAAAAAATCTTTTTATTTTTTAAATCTACAGCGCATCTTTAAAATTGAAAAGAAAAGGTGTAATCCTGTTTTTGGTTTGTTTTTTTGTTAGCATAAAGAAAAAAAAGTAAAGTAAGATATAGTTTTTTTTTTTTGTTTATATAAAAATGTGGTCTCTTCTGAATAGATACATATTTGTGTTTTTCTACTTTAAGAATTTATGGAAGAAAAGAGAAAACGAAAGTCATTAATTAACTGTCTGCATGTCGTGTAAGATATTTTTTTATTTTTAATGTTCAGCAAATCTGAATAAAAAGAAAACAAACAGCAAGTCAAAAATATGGAACTGATTAAACTAAAGATATACTCTTTACTCCTGATATGCATTTATGTTTATTTTTTTTTGTTTTTTTGTTTTTGTATGGGATGAAAATAATTCAAAGATAGGTTAAATGGTATCTATTTTAAACACATAAGATAAAAATAAAAGACATTTATTTTTATGTTTAAATTCTTTTATTATTATATTTTTATTTAAATCTAAGTTGAAACATTTTTTTACGATGATCAGATGTTAAAATTGCAGAAATAGTGAGACCAACTTTTTTTATACGTCTTTGAAATCTACTTCTATCACATGCGTATTCTTCCCAATGACCTTTCCGTGCTGATCTGTAAGCATACTCCCATACATGCATAACGTGAATTCTTTGTTTAATGTTGAAGTGAACTTTTTTTGTTTTGTTATTTAAATTCATATCGTGCAAGTATGAAAATCTTAATCTAGCATGTTTTCTTTTAAAAGATACATATATACATTATAGCAAATTTTTAACAGCACATCTGAAATTGTTGTTTGATAAGTGTATAGGACAATTTGATTTAAAGTTATCAATCTTTTGCAATGACGGCAAGTTACTGCTTAGATCTTCTATTTTAACACTGTCAAGGTACTTTTGAAGAAAAAGTTTTTTTTGTTTTCCTTTAACATCAATTTTTTCAGCTGACTCTAAATAGTGTTTTAATATACATTTTACATCTAAATATTCAACTAACCCGTTATTCCATTTATTTTATTTTCACAATACTGGTTATTATATTTCATATCCTGACTAAGTTCTTCTGCGGGGTACGATGCTTTGAAGTGATACACAGTTGGAATTAAACTTCCTTTTTCAAGTATGGCCAACTCCTTTAGGAAATATTGCTTTTCATTTCCTTGTAAAAATTGTAGGTCAACTATGAGAACTTCTTTAACCATGTCGAAGGTTTATGGAAGAAAGTTCCATAGAATAACTAAATTTACATTTATATTCACTTCGGGAAAAGAGCTTTTCATATAAATGCAGGTTAGCAGAGTTAGTTTTTAACTAATACAACTATGCTGTTTCACCCATTTACTATGATGGTGGGGTGTCCATCATGTTTTGGTAAAACCACTTTTATTCATAATTTAATAAAATATAAAAAAGAAAATATACAACCACATATTAATAGAATAATTTGGTGTAATCCAGACAAAAATGCCGTTCCAAAATATATCAAAGATGTAGAATATAGTAACACTATTCCAGATTTTAATGATAATCAAAAACCTTTGTTAATTATTATCGATGATATGATGTTAAATTCTCATGATAAGTATGTATGTGATTTATTTACTAGAGGATCACATCATAGAAATTTATCTGTAATATTTGTAACACAAAATGTTTTTCACCAGGGTAAATTTTCAAGAGATATTTCACTTAACTGTAAATATTTAGTACTTTTCAAAAATCCAAGAGATAAATCGCAGATATTACCTCTAGCACGCCAAATATATCCCAATCAAATCAAAGCATTTCAAAAAGTATATAATGATGTGACGTCAGTCCCATATGGCTATATATTAATAGATCTTACTCAAGACGTTAATGATATATTTCGATTAAGAAGTAATATATTTGGGAAAGGTTTGTGTTATTGTACGAGAGATCAATTAGAACAATTTGGGGAGGAATATGAAACGTTTGAAGACCAATCAACATATATTGCACCTATTAAAAACCTCTAAACCAAAATTTCAGAAAGTAATTATAAAACACTGTGACCCTGAAGTAATAAAAACATTTTGCGAAATCTCTTTAAATATTTTAAAAGGTAATTGTAATCTGAGTAAAAAAGCAACAACCCAATTACGAAAGTATAAAAAAGAATTAAGATCACTTATTTGCGGGAAAAAATATATAAATAGCAAAAGAAAAATCATTATTCAACGTGGTGGATTTTTACCTACACTTCTTGGTGCAATACTATCAGGGATAATCGGAAATTTTATAAAATGAATAATACAACATTTAATAAAATGATAATTTTAAAACCTGAGATTTATGAGAAAATGAAGCAAAATGCGGACGTTGAACTTAATGAGTTGGATAAAAATATGAAAAAAATATTGTTAAATAAACATCTCACGGACACTCAAAAATTGTATTTATACAGACAAAATCTATTTAAAATAAGAAACAAAAAACGACAACTTCCTAGAAATAAAGAGCAGAAAATAAAAATTATGGAAACAAAAGGTACTCAAACTCGTGCAAAACGAATGTATATAGATGCAGAAACTCAATAGCATTTTCCTGAATATAAGAATGTTGGAATACAAGTTGTTCCTGAAGAAGAAGAAGTATATGAAAATGAAGCGGATGGCGAAGTATTTGATGATGATTATATAAAAACAATTCAGGAAAATTATAAAACAATTCAAGAAAATGTTTTAACAAAATTTGTCAGCTGCTTCAGTTGGAGAACGTCTTAGAAAAAAAAAATCAATTAGAATTAAAAATGTACAAATTTTTGAAACTGATACAGGAGACATTATAACTGTTCCTTTAAATACCCCAAGCCCACCAATGAAAAAAGAAAAAACTATAGCTATCAAAGAGTTGAATAATTCATCAAGACGTATTTTAAGGTCAGCAGTAGCTAATACTCAAACAAACCTTAATTTTCCAATTCGTAAGAATAAATCCGCAAGCTCATGGACAACATACAAGTAAATGATGAATTTTATGTCACTTTACTCAGTGATTCATCTATGAACTATTATCCAGAAAATTCATTATCATCTTTTACAAATAAAATGAATAAATACATGTATGATTCAAGGTGGAAAATCGGTATTTCAGAAATGTATGTTAATGATTTCGTTCCAAATGTGTATGGTGAAGAATGGGAAAATGTACTCAAATATTTATTAAAGGTATGCAGAAAGATATGATAGGAGTTGGAACATCATATATTCCATACATAGAAAAAGAAATGATATACGATTGGAAAGTTTTTCTACTACCAACACTAATTCAAAATACACGCCCACTTAATAGGTTTACAAGAAAAGAAGTTGAACGACAGTTGATTTGGGGAATTTTTAATTTTATAAACGATGAAGTTCATTATACACAAGCAGCAAAAGCTGAGGAGATGCCTAAAAATCTAAGTTACACCACAATTAGTGTCACTAGGCCTAAAATAGATATAAAAATAAGCGCAAATTACGCTTATACTCTTGAAGGATTTTTGACAACATGTTTGAATCAAGTATATTTTAAAGTTACAGATTTTAAAAAATATAAATCACGTGTAATAGAAGCTTTCAAAACTTTTATAGATAGTGTACAATTGATTTCCCATTAATAAACCAGATATGGTTTTTATATACACAGACATAATTGAACCGCAAAAAATAGGTGATAAAGATGTACGGTGTTTAAGATTTGTTAACATACAAAATTCTTTCACTGTTACTGTAAAATAATTCAGTAATATTCAATATTGCAATGTGGAGAAATCATTTAATAACATTTCATTACTTTTATGTGATAAATATGGATACAAAATAAACTTTTCCAATAGTTCAATTCAGATAAAAATTGTATTACATTTTAAAAAAGTATAAATAAAAGCGAAAAAAAGATTTTACAAAACTATATATTATTTTATTTTATTCATTATAGAGAGACTATACTATAAGTATTATTTAATTCAATCTGGTAGAGGACTGGATGATATCGGCCCTTTATTACATTCAACCGTACCTTTTCAAAGAGGTCGTGGATTGGGAAGCTTTTTTGGGGGACTTTTTAGATATTTGAAACCATTAATTAATTCAGGCGCTGATATTTTGCAAAAAGAGGTTATTACTCTGGTATCAATGCTTTATCTGATATTGCATCTGATGCAAATGTAAAAGAAGTTATGCAAGATCGTAGAAAAGAGATTGTTAAAAATGTACGACGTGGTGCCGTACGAAAACTGAATGAAATGTATGGTTCTGGTAAAAGAAAACGAAAAGCTATAAAAAGACCATTAATTAAAAATTTAAACTATTTTACGTCAAAACGACGCAAAGATAATAACAAAAAGAAACAAAAAGATATTTTTAATTAATTATGATTGAGTGTATGAAATCTGAGTTGGATATTTTTAAAACCGAACCCATTCAGTCTAGCATTTTACGATCTGAAGAAGTTTCCTACAATCCAATTGCTTCTTTAGACAACCCTTCAACTATTAAATTTGTTTCACTGGATCATGGCGATACATATAGAGATTTGTCTTCTACATATTTGAGGATAAAAGTACAGATGGAACACTTCTTAAAGAAAGATGGAACACAATGGAATCATGATAAAAATGCTGGAGGAAAAATAATAATACAACCAAGTGTAGTTAATAACATTTTACATTCTTTAATAAAACAATGTAATGTTCAATTAAATGGTAAAAATATAACACCGTCTGATGGAAATTATCACTATAGAGTTTATATTGAATCTTTATTAAATTATGGTACAGATGCTGCTGCAACTCATTTAGAATGTGCAGGATGGGTTTTAAATAAAGCAAATATAGCTAAATCTGATAATAATAGTTGAAAAGATGCGCCAAAAATTGTATCATAATAGCAATGTAGTGGAACTTATGGGTAAACTACACGTAGATATGTTTAATCAACCTACTGTACTTATAAATAATGTTGACATTCGTATAGTTTTAACACTTGAAAAACCAGATTTTTATCTATTTGTAGACGATTCTGATGAATCACAATTAAAAATTATAGAAGCCACGCTATTTATGGGACATGTTACCGTTAATCCAAGCGTGCTGTTAGCACACAATGCTGTTCTTGGGAAATCCAATGCTAAATATAATTATAAACGCGTTGAAGTAAAAAGTTTTACAATTCCAATGAACAACTCGTCAATATTGCTTGATAATATTTTTATTGGACAGTTGCCAAACACAATAATTTTTTGTATGAAAGAAAATGTGGGTTACTCTGGAAAAAGATCAAAAAACCCATACAATTTTAAACATTTTGATATTTCATAATTTGTGTTAAACGTACATTTTTTTTTCAGATGAAAATAATTCCTGTACAAGAGCATACAGTACACTTTTTTCAGGAACTGGAATTTACCACAATGATAAAGGTCATCAGATAACAAAGTCTATGTTTAATAATGGGTTTTTTATACTAGCTTTTGTTTTAACTCCAGATGCATCTGAAAATGAAGTATGTCAAGGTTTCCTAAACCAGGGTACGGTTAGAATTGTGGCAAGGCTATTAAAACCACTTACATGTACACTCACTGCTATTGTTTATGGAGAATTTGATGCAAGCATACAAATTGATAAAAATCGAAATATATTTACAAATCTATAAATAGAATACTGAAACATGTATTTGAATATTCGACAAGATGTCATCGTCCTGCGCACTTGTGGATGTGAAGTTTTGTTGTGATGACAAAAATACTTTATTTGTAAAAGATATTTGTTTAGTTGGAATTAAAGAACCTTGTAAAAAATTTGTAAAAAAGTTTACTTACAAATTTCCAACCAAAGAAATTATAAATGAAAATTTTGAAAATTACTCTTTCGGAACTGTACATAATGATAAAATTAATAAAGAATTAAGACAGGTACTAGAAAAATTTGATGTTATTATAACACATGAAAAAATAAAAAAGGAGTTTTTAATGAACTACATTAATGAAATAAGTAGAGTGTATGATTTGAGTCAGTTTGAGTCTGAACACTTTAGAAATAATTAGTGTTTTAAAATGTAACAAATTTACAAACAAATATTTTAAGGGAGTTTTTGCTTTAGACAAAATTCCAAAAATAATAGAAAAACCAACTTTTTTAATTGTAAACACTGACAAGATAAAAGATTCGGAAATACATTGGTTTGCCCTTTATATTCCAAATCATGGTTGCACAGAATATTTTATATTCGTATATAGAATATTCGTATGGTAGAGTTCCAGATAAACCGGAAATTTTGGAATACTTGAAAAATTAGTGCATAGTTTTTAATAATAGGCAGATACAGGATATCCTTTCGATGTATGCTGGCAATACTGTTGCGTTTATGGTTGGTATAGATGTTTTTGTTTAATTATGAAAACTTTTTTGAATGAATTTGACAAAGATAATCATATAGAAAACAACAATCTGATTATTAATATGTTTTACAACTCATTTGGAAATCTAAATTTTTCACAATCTTGTGTACATCAGCAATATAATTAATATTAAAAAGCTTTAGCTAAAACGTAGTAATGGAAGATTAAGGTTCGAACACAAATTTGATGTTGAGCTATACATATTTTCTCAGAAATCAGTCAATAAAATTTCTTGTTGGTTTTGATACAGAATCTCTTGTAGCAATTTGCATTTTTCCACCGTATTGGAAAAAAGCCAGCTATTTTAAAATATCATGATTGGTGTAAGTTCCATCAGCAATTTTGTGAAAGGTACTCGAAACAAACAATAAATAATACAAAATTATGTTTACAATATGGGTTAAGAATTGTTATTGGTCGATGTCTTAGTATTAACAAGGAGGAAGCTGACACATTTTACAACTTAATTGATTTTCTTCAAGCTGTAATGATACACAATAAAAGTGCTGAATCAAATGTACAAATATTATTAAATATATAAAAACGTGTCAAGAAAAACATGTAATGAAATTGCATGAAGAAATATATATTCCAATACAACGTTATAGCGTTCAATGCAATTATTCTAGATTGTTTTTTGAAATACCTGCACTACTAGAAAATAAAATTTGTAATATTTTAGTCAAGAACAACAATAAATGAAAAATTTGTAAAATTTATTTTTATTATGAAATACTTATAGATAGGTACATATACATTTATACAAATATTCTTATATATTATTTTAGGCTATAAATTATTTCTAAAAATTCTGCAAAATAGTCAGGTTATTTATTTCCCAAACGTGTTGCTCATCAGTATCTTCATCTAAGACTTGAAACGGTGGTATGAATTCTTCAGTTTCCATTAATTCCTCCTCATCTACATTAGATGTAATTTCATCAACTTGGACCTCATTTTGTGTACTGACTATTGCAGTTTCCTCAGTAAATAGGAATGCTGTTGAATCAGCTGCCATTTTTGTAAAATATCTTAAAATGTTTTGCCAGTAAAATTGAACCGCGTTATATACTGTAGAACACAGTCAAAATTTACAGTTTTCAGACTATATAAATAAAGAAATGTAAAATTTTATTTTTAAAACTAGTTAGATAGTGTAAAAATCATGTCAAGATCTCAAATAGTAAAAGAAAATACATAGACCAGCTAGAAAAAATTATCTTAGAAGGAAAGTCAAGCAGAAAGGAGTAAATGATACCTGGCAAATTGATCTAGTGGAAATAATTGCTAATGGAAAATTCAGCAAAGGTTTTAAATATATGTTAACCGTTATAGATATATTTACTAAATATGCTTATGCTGAACCAATTAAAACTAAAACCGGTAGTAATGATTTAAATGCTTTAAAGAAAATTATAAAACGAGCTAAAAACCTACCTAAAAACATTCATTCAGATCAAGGTAAATAATTTTTCAATTCGATATTTCAAAATTTTGTTGTAAAGAAGGGTAGGGAAGGGAAGTGATTACACTATCATACTTACTCTGAAATGAAATCATCTATTGTAGAACGCTTTAATCAAACTTTGAAAAATTTAATGTGGAAAATATTTAGTTTACAAGGAAACTACGAATGGATTAATATATTGCAATCTTTATTAAACACCTATAATTCCACTAAACCATAGAACAACTAAATTAAATCCTGAAAAAATTTCTAAGAAAAACGAAAAATTTATTTTAAAAAATGTTTACATGCAACCTAAAATTTATCTAAAAGCTAAATATAAAGTTGGAGACTATGTTAGAATAAGTAAATACAAAAAAACTTTTGAAAAAGGTTATCAACCGAATTGGTCTACTGAAATTTTTAAAATTATCAAAGTAAACACTACCTATCCGATCACATATCAGCTAGTTGATTATAAAAATGATTCAATATTTGGTGGATTTTATGAGGAGGAACTCACATCTGTTAAACACCCAAACGCATATCTTGTCGAGAAAATGTTAAAGAAAAAAGGCAATAAAGTTTTTGTTAAATGGCTTGGCTTTGACGAAAAACATAACATATGGATAAATTCAACAAATATTGTTTAATATCTGTAAAATAAAACTTTAATAAGGATCTGAATAAATTGCTAACATCTGAAAAATAAAATAAAATCTTAACATCTGAAAATAAAATAAAATCCTAACATCTAAAAAATAAAATAAAATCCTAACATCTGAAAAATAAAATAAAATCCTAACATCTGGAAAATGAAAATAATTTTAGAACAGTATAAAATTTATTTGAAATAAAATTTTTTATTGAACAAATTCTTTATATAAAATTCTTAATATATAATAAATCTTAATATAAAACAAATTCTATAACATAAAAACTTAAACTATAATTATTGTTTTGTGGCGAATGAAAATCACCATGTTCTTCTTTTAAAATTAACTCATTTCCTTCTTTTAAAATTAACTCATTTCGTTTACGAGGAAATAAATATTTTTTTCGATTTCCTCTCGGAAATCATTATCTTCAAATACCGCAACTTCTTGTTGCGGTATAAATATAATATTATTTAGGGTCTCGAAGACTCATTTTTCACCGTAAACGGTGTTTCTTTTTTCAATTTTATGTATTTTATAGAGCCTACTTGGCTCCATATCTTTAACCTTTAAACATTTTTTTAAATGTTTTTTTTTGAATTAAATAATTCCACCAGTTTTCTTTTTTTGGTGGAATTTGGTGTTGTTTCATGATATGGAAAATGATGCGCCAGCAAATGTTCAATTTGCTCTGATGGCTGATAAAATGAGTGTTGTTGTTGCTCTTGTTGATGATGATGTTGCTGTTGCTGCTGCTGGTCATGATAAAGGGGCATTTTCGCCATCTTTTTCTTTTTTTTGGAATTTGCGCCTGTTTTGTTACGTCATCCAACACGTAAACTTTATCAAATTCCTGTGCCATCCTGCTTGCTTCAAATTAAACTAATATTTTTATAAAATCTCGATGTATTTATATACAAATTTCGAGTAATATTAAAACAAAATAAAAACTTTAGAACTAGTTACATTTTTACAAATATTTTCTAAGTGGAAAGGGTAAAATCTATCAAAAATGTCAGTTGTTTACAATGCTGCTAATATTTTTTATGCAGAAAAACGGTAATTTATTAAATTGCCGTTTGATTACAATGTTGTAATACTGTTTTCTATTTAAAATACCTATAAGATGAGAATCTAATTATTAATGAAATATAATTTATTATAGTATCATTTGATTAGAATTTATATCTTTAAGATAAATTTTAAATTAAATTGTAGTTTGGAAATTACAATGTTGCATAGAATTTTCTATTTACATATTAATATATAACTAAGATGCGATTCTAGTTAAAAGAAAATTTATTAAAGTGTCATTTTAATTTAAGAGAATGAATCTGTATTGAAAATTTAATATTATTCTGCTATTCAAGCATTTAACCTCTGAAATTCGTATAAAGAAAATGTCGAAAAAAATTATTATACAAAGGTTTCTTACCGAAACTATAACGCCTTACATAATAGAAAGCGAGAATTCGACATTTGTTAAACGGTTTAATATGAACGGTCATAAAATAAAATTTGTAATTAAATCCGTACCTGAAAATAAAGAACCAATCAGCTAGATTAAGGATGCTATACATCAAATAATAAGAATTGCTGTGAAAGATGTGAATTCCACTGATAAGACTGGGCTACTATTTTGTGGAGAGAGCTTTGAACATCAAGGTTCTGCGTATCTCAGTTTTAGATCCGCTCATGAACTTAAATTTAGCGACGTTTGGGATGTAATTTCTAATGTTTTTGAAGGTAATTCGGAAGGTAGTTATTTATAATGCATTTTTTGTTTCATTTATTATAAACTATTTTTATTTTATGTCTATAGGCTTAAGTACAGACACTTTTTGTTTAACAGTTACCCGTGTTAGATTACCCTCTGGTAGAGGTAGAAATAATAAATATTCAAATTATAAAGAGGAATACTTAAAAAGGAAAGGAATAATAACAATAAAAATCAGCGATAATTTATGTCTACCACGTGCACTTGTTATTTCAATAGCTAAAATTGAAAAATTTATTGAATATGAAAAAATTCGAAAAAGCATAGGAAAACTTCAAACTTTAGTAGCTTTAAAATTATTAAGAATATCAAAAATAACAGTTTCATCTGAAGGTTGCGGAATTCGTGAATTGAATCAATTTCAAAAATTTTTACACAAACACAAAATTGTTGTATATAAATATGGAACAAGGGCTCCAGAAGTAATATTTGAAGGATTTAATAATGGAAAACAATTATCTTGCTATACCATAATAATCATTACAATGTAATAACTTCGCTCACAGCTGCTTTTTGCACAGCATTTTATTGTGGAGAATGTGATATTCCGTATTCTAAAAAAAATGAAATGGTGTTCGAAAAGTTCTCCTTGCTTTCAAACTCACCCGCTTGTTCAATTAATGTTAAAAATATTTTATGTATGCAGTGCAATCGCGCATTTCGTGGTCAATCATGTTTTGAAAATCATAAGGCTTCCAGTTCAAAAAATAGAAGCCTCTGTGAAGAAATTAGGAAATGCAAATCTTGTTTTAAAGTTCATAAAAATTGTAAGACGGTAATGTGGTGAATATTTTTGTAAAATTTGCGATAATCATGTTCCTGAAAACCATAAATGCTTCATTCAGCAAGACAAAACAAAAGTAAATTGAAAACTGATTTAGAAACATGATTTAGAAACAAGACCAGAAGAAATTAACTCCACAAAAATAAAAGAAAATGTTCCAAGTTTATGTGTGGCTCAACTGAGATGCTTTAAATGTATAAACATTGATTCTCTATACTTCTGTCAAAAATATAAATTAAGAGAAATAATTTTTAAAACAAAAATGTGATAGAGGATTTCATGAAATTTATTTTAAAATTAAGGAAAGAATTCAAAAAGATTGTCATAATTGCTCATAATGGGCAGGCGTTTGACCATCAGTTTATTCTGATTTATATACTCAATAAAACTGTACTTGAATCAAAGTTAATTATGCGAGGTACAAAAATTATTGTTATGATAATTGATAATATTAAATTTATTGATTCTATGAACTACTTTCCTATGGCCTTGGCAAAATTACCAGCAATGAAATACTATAACTCTAATACAATGAAAGCAGATGAGCGTAACGAATTTTTAATGTGGTATGAACAAAATAGAAACTCAGAATTTAATATGGAGAAAGATATTTTAGAGTACTGTAAAAATGATGTTGAAATTCTAACTAAAGCATGTCTGGTTTTCAGAATTTTTTTTTTAGAAGAATGTAATGTGCAACCGTTTTTAGAAGCAAGAACAATAGCCGCCTGTAATCTTGTATATAGAAGAAACTTTCTCAAATTGAATACTATAGGTATTATACCAAGAAAAGAGATAGGATGGTAGACAATCAGTCAAAAATTGCCATGCAATGGCTTATTTGGGAAAAAGATTTGAAAAAAATTGATTTGAAATGTGCATTTAATGGAAAAGAAAAACAAATTGGAAATGTTAGGGTCGACGGATTTTGCGAAGAGACTAACGAAATATTTGAATTCTACAGTGGCTATTATCATGGACACCCAAAATGTTTAACAAACCAGAGGGATATACCATTACATGATAACTCTGGCGATACTTTGAATCTACGATATGAAAAAACATAAATGAGATCAGAGTTTATAAAATCATGTGGATATAAAGTTATCGAGATGTGGGAATGTGAATTCTCGGAGCTAATGAACCACAATAAAAACATGAGATATTTAGAAAATCATTCATTAATTAATTTAGTTCCCTTAAATCCTCGTGATGCATTTTATGGCGGAAGAACGGGAAATACTTGCACATATTATAAATGTAAACAAGGAGAAAAAATTAAATACATAGATGTATGTTCCTTATACCCATATGTTTGCAAACGAGGTGAATTTCCCATAAACCATCCTAAGATTTATGTTGCAGAAGATACTTGCTCTAAGTTAAACAGATGGCTATTGACGGTATTGTAAAATGTAAAATTTTACCACCAACAAATCTATTACACCCCGTGTTACCAGTCAAACAAAAGAATAAATTGATGTTCTCACTATGTAACACCTGTAGTAAACAAAAATATTAAGGAAAATACTGTGAACATACAGACGATGAAAGAGCATTAGTAGGAACTTGGGTAATTGATGACATTAAAAAAGCAATTGAAAAAGGGTATAAACTTTTAAATATTTATGAAGTTTGGGAATACGAAACAGTAAAATATGACAATTGTAATGGTATTGATGGTTTATTCACTAAAATGATGAACAAATTTGTAAAGATTAAACAAGAAGCTTCTGGGTGGCCAATAAAATGTCAAACTCAAAAAGAAAAGGAAGAATATATTGATAGTTTTTTTTGAAAAGGAAGAAATTAAGTTAGAATACGATAAAGTAGTTAATAAGTAGGTTTAAATCTTTTGCTAAGATTATTTTTTTACTCATTCTGGGGAAAATTTGGGCAAAGAGAAAATCAACAACAAACCACCATTATAAATCAACCTTTTAAACTTTACGAGTTAATAACAAACCCCTCTGTAGAAGTATGTCACATATTTCCAGTAAATGAAGAAAATATAGTGATTAGCTGGCAATATAAAGAAGAATCAGTAACTTCTTTATCTACTGTCAACGTAAGTATCGCTACTTATACAACAACACATGCTCGTCTTCAACTTTATAGTTAGGTAGAGAAGGTGGATAGTAGAGTATTATATTATGACACCGATTCAGTGTTGTATATTAGCCGAGAAGGAGAATATGAGCCAAAAATAGGTGAATTTATAGAAGACATGACTGATGAATTAGAATGTTATAGTATAGGAAGTTATATTACAGAATTTGTAAGTGTTGGTCCCACGAACTACGCTTACAAAATTTACTGTACAAAAGATAATACAGAAAAAATTGTTTGTAAAGTTAAAGGATTCTCTCTTAGTTATGAAGCTTCTCTAAAAATGAATTTTAATAGCATAAAGGAAGCAGTTTTAAATTCATTGAATAGTGCAGACACATACGTCATTTCCGAAAATATTCGTCGAAAAAAATCATGATGTACTTACGATTCCCGAAATAAAAAAATATCAACCAAAATCGGAAAAATGAAAATTTAATGAAGATGGTAGTTTTTTACCGTATGGATATAACAGAAAAAAGCACATGTTGATAAGTAAATGAAAATAGTATTCATTCAAATTGTAAAAATATTTGTTTGTATATTAATTTAAAATTTTTAAAAATGTAATAAAGATTTAAACAAACAAAATTCTACATGTAAAAGTAGACATTATTTACATATATATACTAAATATATACAGTTCTATTCTTTCGATTTCTTTTATGATTATTACAATTTTTAGAATCTTAATAAATTCACAATAAATTCTTGTTATTACTAGAATATTGTAATTTTTTAAAACCAGAAACTATACTATCATAGAATCATTCAACTTTTACATTATATTCTTTTTATATTAATTCCTTGCTTTGACCAGATAACTAGTGATTTGTATACTCGTATATTAATTTAGCAATAACAAAAACAAGTCTTAAATTTTTTTAGTTTCAAACTAGAAATTTTTGAATTATTTTTTATTCCATACAAAAACAAAGAAAAAAAAGATAAGCATAAATGCATATCAAGAGTAAAGAGTATATCTTTAGTTTAATCAGTTCCATATTTTTGACTTGCTGTTTGTTTTCTTTTTATTCATATTTTCTGAACATTCTTAATTAAAAAATAAAAAAAATATCTTACACGACATGCAGTCAGTTAATTAATGACTTTCGTTTTCTCTTTTCTTCCATAAATTCTTAAAGTAGAAAAACACAAATATGTATCTATTCAGAAGAGACCACCTTTTTATGTAAGCAAAAAAAAAAAGTCTATATCTTACTTTACTTTTTTTCTTTATGCTAACAAAAAAAAACAAAAACAGGATTACACTTTTTCTTTTCAATTTTAAAGATGCGCTGTAGATTTAAAAATAAAAAATTTTTTTCTGTTTTTTATTTTCATATAAGAAATTTTCTTACTACTTTTATATGTGCGCCTAGTATTTAAACTTCAGTTATAGAATTTTGTTTATTAAGGGCCGACCCTACTTTAAATTGCTTAACACTTCCTACTATACAACCATTTGGAACTTATAAGTTAACAACCCACACATACAACCTAACTTAAAACCTCAACCAAAACAATTTTTGGCTTATAGTAACCAGATATATAAAATCAATTGTTCAGTTCATTAACCCTGCCTGACAACTTACACGATTTCAACAACCTTCACTTTCTGCTGTAAAACTATTTGGAACTTATAAATTA
This sequence comes from Poecilobothrus nobilitatus, assembly GCA_947095535.1. NCBI lineage: Eukaryota > Metazoa > Arthropoda > Insecta > Diptera > Dolichopodidae > Poecilobothrus > Poecilobothrus nobilitatus. The sequence goes on along the minus strand of OX352774.1, from coordinate 143,626,311 downwards.
ACAACCCACACATACAACTTAACTTAAAACCAAAACAATCAAAACAAGTTCTTGACCTACTAACCAAGCATGACCTACATTAAACCCATAAATCAAAATGTAGGTCAGCATGTCATGCGATATGGGTCAATTTTTTCCCATCCCAAAGTGCAGGATTACCTACTAATTTACATTTAATTATTCCCATTTCCACAGCACCTATAATATGGCGCGTTTTTTTTAAAGTAGTATTCCCTAATTTTTTGCTGGTTCTTCTTTAAAACCTGTGAAGCAGGTAACGAACAGATCGTTATTAATAGTTATTATTATTAGATAAAACATATAAAATTATAGTGATTATTATTAGATAAAACATATAAAATTATATTGTTTTTACCTTTGTATAAATTCCAGTCATTTAAATTTTTTTTTTTTTCAATTTTTAAAATCAAATTTTCAAAGTTTAAAATTAAATTATCATGGGTTTTCTTTTAAAATGAACATTAAGGGTAATTGGAAAAAATACTGGGAACTGCACTTGGCATTAAATGCGGCCTTTGAGGTTTATTTAAACAAAAAGATGAAAGAACTATACCGATCGGTTGCCAGTCCGATATTGACACGGCGCTTATACATAATGTTCTTAAAGGTTCTTTTTCTGAAAATCGAAAAACTGGAACATATATATTGTTACTATTATTAGATTTACATCCAGGAATTACACATTTTTTAACCATTTTATTTAAATTAATTAAAAAAGGCAATATAAAGATACTATACTAAATAATTTAATGTTTTAAAAATATTCTTTAGTTAATTCTCTAAAGTAAAATTTAAACAAAATATTTTTTCAATTTAAATTTAAAAGTATATAGCTACAGTTTATACTTATAACTAATACAATTTTTTTTTTTTATTAACTGTATTTAAAAAAACGAAAATTACTTACGTAGAATTTGGTAATTGAGTTCTTCAATTTATCAAAATATCACTAAAAAATATGAATAGAAAATTAATTTTCTTACAAGAATAAAGATAAAATTTCAAACTTTCTTTTTTTATATAATTTATCTATTTTTATTTAAATTAAAATTATAAAAACTCGATATTAATTTAAATATACTTACCAAATTTACTGCACAATTTATTATAAAGCTTTTGAATTATTAGGTTATGTTCACTAAATCATGAAAAATGTTTACTCTCATTCGTTTTTGACAGTGTTAAAATGACTGTCATGTTAAAATGCTTAAAAAAACCAGTTTTCTGAGATGGTAGCAGAGATTCTACACTTTTATTTGAATTAAAGTTCGACATTTTTGGGCAAGTATTTCATAACGAAAACTTAATATACATTTTTGTAAAAAATCATATTCTTGTGTAAAAAAAATAAAAAAATCAAAAAAATTTTTTTTTAAAGAAATGTCATATTTCTGAGCTTTCTGCTAGTTTTTTTTGTATGTATTTTACTAACACTGTAAAATACGGATCCAGAGCACTCCGTTCAGCCGGTCATCGCATGACTTATCTTTGTGAGAAGCTAAGCATCATCCTTCTTCATTCTGGTGAGTCTGATGTTGTGATTCTTGATATTTCTAAGGTTTTCGATAGAGTTTGGCACGATGCTCTATTGGTAAAATGCAAAGCATTAGGTCTAGGTAGGGATTTTCTAAAATTGATAGGAGATTTCCTTTCGAATCGTACGATTCGTGTGCTAGTTGATGGATATTCATCTGACAAATTCAAAATAAATGCTGGTGTCCCTGGGATGCAGGCTCTCAAACAGCGCTAGCTTATTTAAATAATGTCTAAAACAGAGCTATGCCTCTTATCAACGACCCCAGCCGTTTGTGGAACCATGCTATAGTATGCATTTGTTCTCTAAAGTTGGTAATCCATGTGCACGATTTACTTACCTTTAAGAAAAACATTATCATCTTTCTTCAAAATGTCCCTTCAAATTTTCCTACCTATCCCGCATAATCCAAATTTCCTAATTCGAATTTCCCCAATTATCCGTCCCACATCCCTATCCCCAAAACCAAACTGTATATTAGTATTAAAGGTTCCATCCTAAAGTTTAGCTTTAAAAGGGGGGTGGTTTTGGTTGATTAAAGTCCAACCCTGAGAAAGCACGTGCAGTTCCTCTTGGTGACTTTCGAGTTTCCACCAACCCTCGTAAAAAAAAGACGTCGGAATACTTAAAGGAAATAAATTCCACATAATTTGGAAAAACATATTAAATGCGTCAATTGCAAATCAATATTCCTGAAAGAACGGGGGACTGATTCGGGATCTTATTATTTTGGCGAACTGAACAAAGGCGGTCTTCCTTTATCGGCAGAACAGATTAATTACATTTTATACCATATGAGAGCGCCCTTGCAGGAAATTTTACGGGATCATGATTTAAAAAAAAATATTCTTAGAGTAATTATCAAAAAACCATACTTATATAACTGACATTTACTAGTCCAAGTTTGGGGGAATACGACATTCATTTGGAATCGATATGTAAATGCTGTAATAGTAGTCGTAATATTTTTTCCCAAATAGGTAAAACGTTCGCAAATATTTTAATAAATAATTATACGAAGCGCGAAAAGTAAGTCAGTCAAAAGTAGTGAGTCAGTCTGTTGTAGTGAATAGGCGTAAAATTTTTAACGGAAAAAATAAAAATAAAAATAAAATTAAAATTAGGAAAAAAAGAAAGAATACAAAACAAAAAATAAATAAAACGAAAAATACAAAATTTATTTAATTTAAAAACGAATAAAACAAAATAAATAAATTTAATTATGTCGAAATGTTGTGCAAACTGTGAAACCATAATTAGAGGTAAAACTACTGGTATCTTGTGTAGTGGAAAATGTCGGCGCTTTTTTCATGTGAGGTGCGCATCCATATCCGAAGAAGAATTTGAATCTATTCATTTATTTATTTCTCAAAAGAGCTGTTAAGCTCGTACAGAGTATATTTCATTAATTTGTCTATTAATTACAGAGTTACCATAAAGTACAATATTATAATTTAATTTTCCAAAATTAAGCGAGTATAGACTAGTGTTAAATTACTAAAGTTACTGAGATCATTTTAATTATATAATACAATTCAAAAAAATAAGTTTAGTATTGTGAGATGTATAATTTTTTTTTTATATTTTTAAATTTTTGAAAATTTAAATATTTTAAATCAGATGTTATATGGACGCATGCATGCTACTGTTTAGTATTGATTCTAATCCACCCAAGTTGCTACTTGCAGGGTAGCGTAGATGATGCGACTTTTTGGTGTTGTACTGGTGTACATATTAAAACTGGTAGTTCTAAATGGAAATGTTCAAATTGTCCTACAAGCAATAATGAGTCAATATTAGTCATCGGTGATGGTGTCACTGATAATGAAGATTTGAATGATACAGAACAAAGGTCAGAGCAAGATTATAAAAATGCAAATCAAGATTATTCAAACAAAAATATTAATTAAATCAACTAGAGAGCAAATTGGATGACACCCAGCAAGAACGCCTGAAAAATAATATAGTAATTGCTGGGTTACCAACAAAACTAAAATGATTATCCGGTAATACGCGGTAGAACTTAACTCTGAATCAGACAAAATAGAATTGATGACGAAAAAAGGAAATTTCCAGCAACTATTTACTGAAGAAATCGAGCTAATACAGGAGGGAATCCAGAGCAAGTTATATTTTGAGGTTAAAAAAATCAAAGAATCACAAAATCTTGAATTTTTATGGATTAAAAATAATCAAATTTTCATTAGAAAGGCGAAAACAAGTAAAGTTTATCAGGTTCTGTCGTTTAATTACATTGATTTTATTAAAAAACACTCAATATTTTGGATTGATCTGGTAAATTTCTATTTTTATCTTTCTGTAAATTGCACTAATAGTTTAAACTCTTTCATATTGATAACACACTTTTTAATTTTTTTCTCACCAAGATTTATATTATAAATTTTTATATTAAAAATTTTTTTTCTACTTATATTAATAATTACATACAAAAATTATAATCTATAAAAATGCTTAAAATTTCACATTTGATGTTATATTTTTATTTCTTTTTTTATTATTACTGTATATATCTTCATAAAAACATATCACATTTTATTATTTTAAAAAATATTGTAAACTTTATCGTATTAATAACATGCTTTTTAATATTTTTCCTCATTAAGATTTATTTTCTAAATTTATACATTTCAAATTTTTATTTTACTTTTTACATTAACAATTACATACAATTAAAATATTTCAAAAATTCAAATTTTTATATTAACAATTACAGAAAATTAAAAATTTATTTATTTTTTAACGAGGTAAATATTACAAAATTCACTTTAACTCTTTTAATGGTATTTTTAACTTTAGATTTTAATATTATTATATACATAATATACATATACTTTTACATATATTTTTTTTAATCGCTTCGAACCGAATAATTGCCTTCAAAATTTTTATAAACTTGCACGTGGCGGTACTTGCATTATTCAATATTCTGACTAATATCTTTTTTAAATTTCAACAACAAACAAATATCCATTTTTGAGTCTTATTTAACAAAGCGGTCGCAAAAAGTTAAAATTGGAAATGTACTGAGCACTGAGAAAATTATTAAAAAAGGCGTTCCTCAGTGTTCGATTTTGGGACCGGATCGTTTTAAACTCAATCTCAATGATAGAGGATCTTTTTAAATTCTATCTATCTATCTACTGCACGCAGATGATACAGTTTTAAAATACTCTGGAAGACATGAGAATTGCTGTTCAAAATGATCAAAAATGATAGAAGAATGGCTAAAGAATAATCTTCAACTCTTGAATGTAGAAAAAACGAAAATTTTACTATTTGGCAGTAAAGATTATATAAGTCATTCTTTTATGATAATACTCTATTAAAGATAGTAAAAAAAATTCAACTATCTGGGGTTGTGGATTTACAATAAATTGAAATTGGTTGATCATATTGATTATTTAATAAAAAAAAAGTTCCTCCATACGTGTTCATTCTCCGGCGACTTCGAAATTACTTACCAAGAAAAGCATTAAATATTATTTTCATATCATACATAATAACGAATATTACTTACCTCAATCCTATTTGGAATAGGGCCGACCGGCCAGTGATCAATAAATTAAATATAATACACAAAAAAGCTATTAAGTTAATTAATTTCTATCCACCTACTTATCCTACTGCGGCACTATATTCAGAACAATACTTAAGCTTAGAAAATATTTCTAGAAAAGCAATGTATATGACAGCTATCAAAATAACAAATAACGTAATAAAACATAATTTTATTCTAAATAAAGGGTGTTCAAAATTGAGGTATCATTTTGATTTTGCCGCCACGAAGGAACAACGTGTTTTTGTTATTACAACATTTTTTGAAAATGGTAAAAGTTTTCAAGATGTAATTAGGAAATTTCGAACAAAATTTGGTAGAGAAAATGCTCCAACAAATCGTGCCATCAAGCTGATGGTTGATAAATTTCTAGAAACTGGACCATATTTTTTTGAAAACACAAATGGAAATGCGATTACGGTCAATGGAAATCGCTACAGGGAGATGATCCGAAGCTTTTTGTGGCGGGAAATTGATGATTTGGACGTAGAGAATATGTGGTTTCAACAGGACGGTGCCACTTGCCACACAGCAAGAGAAACAATGGATCTTTTGAAGGAAAAGTTCGAAGATCGCATTATTTCTCGTAGAGGAGGAGTGATGTGGCCACCAAGATCGTGCGATTTGACACCGTTGGATTTTTTTTGTGGGGTTTTGTGAAATCGAAAGTGTACAGCAATAATCCCACAACAATTCAAGAGCTTAAAAACAACATTATCGAGCAGATTTCAACCATTGAGAACAGTTTATTGGACAAGGTGATTCAGAATTTTGGTTAAAAGATTAGAAGCCTGCCGAAGTAGTAGAGGGGGCCACTTGACCGACATAATTTTTCATTATTAACCGGAACTTATTTGTAATAAATTAAAATAAAAATATATTTAATATTTAAAAAAAAAAGGTTTTTTTTATTAAAATTAAAATGATACCTCAATTTTGAACACCCTTTAGAATGTTGGATATCCACACTTATAATACACGCAATAAAACAAATTTCTATCTAACACTATTTAGAAAAAATAACCAGAAAAATAATTACCTACATACATGTTTAAAAATGTTTAATGAGTTACATTATAATATAAAGGAATTACCAAGTATATTGAAGAGAGAAATATACCAGTTTATCTTAACAAATTAATGCAAGTTAGAAAAACATTTAATAGTGTGGTTAACTTTAACAAAAAAAAAAAATTAACGAACATAAAAAAATGAGAAAAGGAAATAAAATGTATGTGAAAATGAAAATTTAGCTATCTTGCAATTTTTATTTATTTGTTTATTTTTGTTTTTTCTTTTTTTATATATTTATGTTAATTTTAATGAAAATTTATTAATATTGAATTGATTCAAATTTTAAGCCTTTGAAAAAGGGTTTTCCAATTTGAGTGATATGATTTCTTTTCAAAAAAAAACACACTAATTGTTAAGAAAATTCAAATGTTTTTTATTTAATGTGAAGTACAATCGATACAATTAAGTTCTGAGCGTCATAGAGCGTCATTCAAATGGCCTCCACGACTTCTTTTGCAGGATAAAATTCGACGAATCCAATTTTCGAGCACCTTTCCCACTAAATCAAGTCGTATGTCATGAATAGCACGTTCAATATTGACTTCTAAGGCTTGAAGAGAGTCTGGTTTATTGCTAAAGACCAATGACTTCAAATAACCTCACAAGAAATAGTCTAATGGTGTTAAATCACAACTTCTTGGAGGCCTTTCAATGTCACAATTTCTTGAAATAATCGAATCTCCAAACTTTTCTCGCAATAATTCGGTTGTTGCACGTGCTGTGTGGCACGTAGCCCCGTCTTGTTGGAAATGAAAAAAAAATTACGGATCATGACATACTACAAATGGCCGAAACGTCACACGTTAAATTAATTAATTCTAAACAAAAACTAAGATTTTATATATAAGAAAAAAAAAATAAGATGAAAAAAAAGGAAAATACAGATAGTGAATTTACTAATATAATTTAATTAGTGAGTTTCAATTATAATCAAAAAGGAAAAATATAGTCATTAATATAGTTGTATCCCAGCAAAACAAATATCGAGTTTTCATATTTTTAGCTTCATTAAAAGTACATATATAAATTATGAATCAAAAAAAATTTGGAATTTTTTCTTTTTTGTTGTAAAAAAATTAAATTTCAACTCGTATTTTTTAGTAATCTTTGTTTTTTCTTTATTATCAATATGAAATTTACAATTAATTAATTAAGTATATAATGATTATAATAAAATTTTAAAGACCTTAGCATGAGCTGCGTGGTCGTATAGATTACATAATATATAAATTTATAATTATTAGATTCTTAGTGATCCTTAATTTATTCTAGCTGTAATTTTATTTGCGATATTGGCTACATTATAATTTTCAAATTATTAAAACTAATTAACATTCGGGATTAGAACTAATTAGAACTAAGTAACATTATAGATTAGGATACTAATTTAGACTGCAAATCTTAAATTTTAAGTTTTAGTATAATACAATCTTATCCTACACAAAGTGTATTTGACTACAAAGATAAATTCCAATGGCATAGTTAAGTTTTAATTTATTTTGAATTTAATTTAATTAGTTTAAATTAATTACCTAAAAAATTGTTTACTTCTTTTTTGAAGATAAGGAAATTGGTTATGGCTTTCATTTCGTTTGGAAAATTATTGAACGCCTTTAAACAGTTGTAGAGACAATAGTTCTTCTGTTTACCCGTTTTAAACAATTTTAAATAGTAATTTGATTTGTTTCTAGTATTGTGATTGTGTATATCGACCATCCTATCCTATCTAAGTTGAAATTTTGTTTTAATGTGTTATTGATAATTTTGAAACTTAATAAAAGAAATTTATTTTCAATTTAATTTAATTAGTTTGAATTATGCGAATTATCTAAAAAAATGTTTACTTCTTTTTTGAAAATAAGGAGATTGGTTATGGCTTTTATTTCGTTTGGAAGATTATTGTACGCCTTTGAAGCAGTTGTACAGACAATTGTTCTTCTGCTTACCCGTTTTAAACAATTTTAAATAGTAATTTGATTTATTTCTAGTATTGTCATTGTGTATATCGACCATCCTATCTAAGTTGAAATTGTCTTTTAATGTTTTATTGATAATTTTGAAACTTAACAAAAGGGTTTACCGATTACATATTTGATTGAAACTTACATATTTTTCGGAATATAGTAAATTTGTTGGATGAAACGTGGAGTATTAAAAAAATATTTAATTTATTTATCATGAAAATTGACCCACTGCTCCACACAGGGTTTAAATATGTTAAGTGAGAAAGTATATATGATGAATAGATGCTGTACAAGGCGTTATCGGATAAGAAGTTTCGCATCCTTTTTAAAATGAAAACATATGGACAAATTTTTTTTATAACATGGTCAATGTGCTCACACCATCTTAATCTATTATCAACTACAAGACCCAGATAATTAAACGTTTTCACAATTTCAATTGGGTAGTTTTTATAGTGAATATTAAAATTGTGATCTGTTTTATTATTAAATACAATTATTTTGATTCTTTTTGCATTTGTTTATCCAGCCATATATTGATAATTTCTAAATCGCAGTTTATAGCATTTGCCAAGTCAACTTGGTTTTTTTCAGCATATTTCAGTACAGCATCATCCGCGCAAAGTTGAGGTGTTCCCTTTAAATTTAGCTGAGATATATCATTAATATATATTTGAGGTCAGCTAATAAAACTTCTTTTCCTATGGTCTTTGTCTGACTTTGAGAATAATTGATGTGAACAAATTGTTGTCTATTAGCGAGATATGAACTAAAACTTAGATTAGATAATTTGATAAGTAGAGTATCATAGTCTACACAATCGAACGCTTTTTGCAAATCAAGCAATACGCAAGCCTAAAAATTTACGCGAATCGATTTCTCTAGTAATAAAATCAGTTAAGTTATTACAAGCCGCAGTTGTATTAGAACTTTTACGAATCCATTTTGTTCCTTACTAAAAATAGGGTTGTAGTAGAGGAAATGATGCAATCTATTCTTGATAACTAGCTCGAACATTTTGGAAAAAGCTGGTAAAACCAAGATAGGGCGATAATTAGAACAAAGTTCAGTATTTTCACTTTTGTAGATTGGTGTTACAATTGCTATTTTAAGAGAATTTGGGAATATTGAAGTTTGAAAAGCAATATTAATGAACTTTACTAAGATTGGAGTGAATTAAAATTGGAATTTACGAAACGAAATATATACATCTTATAAAATGCATATGTTTTTTTTTTGACTGAATACCTTAAGATAGAAAAACACATAAGAAGAAAAGAAAAGACTATACATAACTTCGCATCTATTAGTTAATATATCTATGTGCATAGTCCATTATAACACAATTTAAAGAAATGCAAAAAATGTTTATAAACGTTTTAAAATGAACAAAATTTTTTTATTTGTTATTTATTTAGTAATTTCTTACTATTTTAATGTAACATTAATTATAAAACAAATTTCAAGCAATATAATTGTATTAAAAAAAAAACAACAAAAACAATATCATTTAATTATTTAATTTAAAAAGAAAAAATAGAAAAGAAAAAAAAAAAAAGAATTTATAAATAACTAATTAATTTTTATATATATAAAAATTATCTTTAACATAAGTAATAATTTTTTTTTTGATATTATTAAGTTAGTTTCCAATTTTAAATCATTTGATAGATTGTTGAGAAACTGCAGCCTCTTGTACATAACATATTTTTGGTTTTTTCGTTTCTGAAAAGATCCAGTCGGAAGTTAAAAATATTCCGTATAGTATAGTTCTTTCTTTTTTTATTACTTTAAATTTTCGATTTCTGTACGCAATTGTAGGTACTTCATGATCGCCAACCAACAATATTCGTGTGCTTGCATTAAACTTTTGTGCCGCAGAGGCCCATTTAATCTCTGAAAGACCAGCACTATTAGCACTATGCGAAACTCAAGTCAGAGACGACAATATTAATTTTAATATTAACGGCTACTCTTTAGTTTCGCACTTTATCTCCCATAGAGATGTCGCTTTATATATTCGCTCTGATGTAGCTTTTAATACCCTTCACAATCTAAGAGGCTTCAATCATATTTTTACTATATATGGATAAAACTCCGTGTTGAAAAGTCTACAATTTTTTTCTGTTTTTTATACAGATATCCACAATCAACGGAGCTAGAGACAACATGAACTCAATCCTGAAAAAATACCTAGACGCCGAGATTGTTGTTGCTGGCGATTTCAATGTACATAACAAGAACTGGCTCCATTTTTCTAGTCGCAATTCTTCAAAAGGCAAGCAAGTTGAACTATTTTCAAACCTCTTCCAACTTTCTCAACTTATCAAGAACCCAACGAGGATTCCCGACCAAAGCCAACATCTTTTGGACCTTTTTCTGACCACGAACCCAGAAAAATATATAGTTTCTGTTAGCTCTCCAATTGGTAATTCCGATCATTACCTTGTTAAAACATGATTTTCTAAAAGTACATCTTCCAGTTCGAGTATAGCTCCCAAAAGATTAGTCTGGCATTACAACCGGGTAAATTGGCAGGACCTTAACTCTTTTTTGAGAAGCTTTGACTGGTCGATGTACTATCGACAAAGAAACGTTGATCTCTTTGCCAATGTCGTTAGTAATACAATAATGCTAGGTATGAAACTGTTTATACCTAGTTCATATAAATCGGCCAAACAAAACACCAAGTCATGCTTTAACGACATTTGCAAAAAAGCCATCCGAAATAAAGAGGAACTTTTTAAGCGGCTTCGGAAGCATCATGTAGGAGCTATAAAGTGACCAGAAACCATTGCAAGAAAATTATCAATCAGCAAAAGTTTCTGCACAACCAAAGGCTGAAACACAAAATCCTCTGCCAGCCCAACTGCAATCGTTCCTTTTGGACATTTACAAAAAATGTCAAGCAGAACTTTTGTGCATTGTCATTCCCTCCGCTGATCGATAATAACGACTCGATCATTTCAGATTCGGTTGGAAGAGCAAACTTATTTGCAAAACTTTTTGCGTCAAATTCCACGCTTCCTCCTACATCTAAACCTCTACCTACGATTCCTGGAGTTGATCATTCGTGTAGATTTGGAAAGATCTACTTTAGGACCCGAGCTGTAGCGAAAGTTCTGAAGAATCTAAATGATAGAAAGTTTACTGGTCCCGATGGAATCCCTGCGATGGTTCTGAAAAATTTGCTTTCTCTATTTCAAAACCGCTGCGCAACCGTTTTTACTCATTTTCGACTGGGACATATCCCAGTCAATGGAAGGCTGCTCATGTTTCACCAATTCCCAAAAAAGGTGACTAAAGCGACCCCTTCAACTATAGGCCTATAGCTATAATTTAGATTATTTCCAAAATTATGGAAACGATCATAAACCAAAAGCTTAGGAAGTATCTCGATGATAATGGTATTTTGAATGATCGACAATATGGTTTCAGAAGTAACCGATCCACTGGCGATCTTATGACATATCTTTGTGGAGAACTTAACAGCAGCATTCATTATTCTGGCGAATATACTGTTGTTTTTATTTCGAAAACTTTTGAGCAAATGTCAAGCTATAGGCCTTGGAACTACTTTCTGTAAATGGATTGAAGATTTTCTTTCGAATCGCTGTATTCGTATTCTAGTCGACGGTTATACGTCCGACAAATTCCAAATAAATGCTGGCGTTCCACAAGGATCTGTCCTTGCCCCAACTCTCTTTTTGATTTTTGTCAACGATCTCTTATCTACAACCTTCAATCCAATCGCCGTTTTCAGTTTCGCCGACGACAGCACTCTGGTGCCGTCAATGCAGAACAGCTTACTATGTTCAGCACGGTCAACTATGATTTAGCCATAATTGCTAGCTGGGGTGCTAACAACAGAGTAGAGTTTAACACCACCAAAACTGAATGTTGTCAGATCTCACTAAAAAAAAAACTAATAGTAATCCTACTGTGAGGTTCCAGAATGAAATTGTGAAACAATCAGAAAACCTAAGCATTTTAGGCATGCAGCTAAATCAAAAATATATATGGAATGATCATATTTTTGATATAGCAAAAAGTGCTGCTAAATGCTTAGGTTTCCTCTTTAGGTGCAAGACATATTTTTCATCCAAGAACTTGCTTAATATCTATAAGGCTTATATGCGACCCAAGATAGAGTACAATTCCCATATATGAGCTGGTGCCTCACTTACTTCATTGAATTACCTCGATCAAATTCAAAAACGCGCCATTCGTCTTATTGGCGACTCCGTTGAGATTGCTTGTCTCACTTCTCTTGGCATTCGTCGTAATATTGGAGCCCTTTCCCTTTTTTATAAATATTTTGTGGGTAATGACACCTCTCAAAACATTCCACCGTACCACTAGAGTGGCCTCAAGTGCTCATGCCTACTATGTGGAACTTCCTAAATGGTACTCTACTAGTTATAGCAATAGGTTTGTTGTCAGAACTGCAAAAATGTGGAACCTATTACCATCCTCTGTGTTTCCAAAAGTTGACGATTTTGTCCTTCCATATCCCATACAATTTAGTCTCAACTACTTTTTAATACAAAGAAACATATTCCTAGCTTGAGATTATCGAATATATAATTCCTTAGATTATAGTTATGTATATCACTAGTGTAAACCAATCTGTTGCTTAAGTAGTTAGGATAAATATTGTTTTTCATCTTAAAAACTATTTTAAACACATTCACCAGAATTCTTTCATAAATAGAAAGCCACTTTAGTGTACCCATCATAAAATGAGTTGAAGTAAGCCTGTTGAATTTTAAAATTATTCTCATCGATTTGTTTTGCAGTTTTTGCAGTCTTCTTGTGAACATTTCTTGTGAAAACATGAATAATATAGACGAACAATATTCGAAGTGTGCTTTGATCATTATATTGTAAATTCGAATAGCATTTAAATATGTTAGTTTAGATTTTATTTTGGAAAAAAAATAAACTTTTTTTGATATTTTTTTACATTTCTATTCATTATGGCTTTTCAAATCTAACTTATTGTCTAAAATAAATCTTAAATACTTAAGTTCCTTAACTATTTCAATATTTTCATTGTTGATTTTTATGTTCATATTCTCTGTATCATACCTATAGTTTGTTTTGTGTTCAACTTCAATTTATTCATTTCAAACCATATTTTTAGCTTTCCTAGATCACTATTGATTGCACTTACATTCACCAAGGCTTTTGCAACAAACGTACAATAGAGCATCAACCGCAAATAGAACTAAGTTTGAGTATTCGACTACCTTTACTATATCATTTACGTACAACAAAAATAAAAGCACTCCTAAAATGCTACCTTGTGGAACCCCAACATTTACTTTTATAGGATCTGAGACAATTTTTTTTATTTTCGTCTTCTGAAACCTGTTTTTAAGATAGGATTTAAACCAGAACAGCTCAGTGTCACAGATGCCATGCCACTGGAGTGTTCTCCAGTTTTTTTACCAAAATATCCCGGTCTACTGTTTCAAATGCTCTTTGAAGATCGACGAAAACTGCAAAGATGACTTTCTTATCATGAACTTGAATTTTCCAATTATAATTAAGTTAATAAGAGACTCACCGCTATGGTTTTCCCTGAATTTCCTGAAATTTATCATGTTATTTTTCTAATTGATTATTCACAATTCTTTCCGTAATCTTAGCTTCAGTCAGAATGGTATTAACTGGTCGAAATTCCTAACATTTTTTCGCGCCATTTACTTTTTCAACCGGAACATCATCGTTCTTTCCATTTATCAGAGAAACCCCAAATTTCTAACGATTTTTTTATTCATATTTTTTAATCTTAATTTGAGATCATTAATATGAATTAATTGAAATTTAAAAGTATGGAAGCGCAATGGGATTTTGTTATTATATAGCGTATTTGGTATATTTTTATTTATATCTTCTACACTTTTTACAAATTATTCATTAAGTTTTTTTACAATTTATTTTTTATCTTTGGTTATATTGTTATCAAAATTCATTTTATTAATTTAATTTATTCTTTTATTAAGTATATATGTTTTTATATTTTTCCACATAGTTTGTTGATTTCTCACATAGTTTGCGAATTCTCAATTTTGTTCCTAATATAATAGTTTTTTGCATAGTTTATATGATTTTTATAATAATTGCGTACATTTTTATAATTTTCCCATTCGAGACTACTATTTGTCTATATTGTAATATTGTACTGCTCATTTCTTTGACGTTTCAAGATTTTTAATTCATTAGTAAACCAACCATATTGGAATGAATTAACCGATTTTTCAATTACAAATTTATTAACAATTTCTTCAACAATTTATTTAAAAATATGCAAAATATTTCATTTAAAACACAAATAAAAATGTTTAGGTAGGTAACGCGCAGAAAATGTCTAAAATAAACTAAAAAATTACCATTGACATTGGCATAATAAAAAATATGGATTATGGTGTTTTTAAATATCATTTAAATGACGCCGTTCAGTTTGCCTGGTTAAATTAATTTTCGCCATTCCGCGCCGTACAATTTTCTACGATATCGAGTTTGCCTCAGGCTTTATAGTGGTACAGAAAATAGACCCTTATTTTTAAAAACAGTGTTTCTGAATTAAAATATTAATATTTTTTAAATATTGATATATCAAAAGTCGTGCGACAGATTTCATTTTATGTTCTTCCAACCTTTCAACGAAATTCAAAAAAATTTATAGTTTTTGAGTTATAAGGATTTTACAAGCTCCTATGCAAAGCTCCAAAAGAATACGTGTAAATTTTTGTAATTTTTTTCAAAAATTAGCCTCCTAAAACGCTTTTGCTCTCTTCATGTCGTGGCATGAAAAAAACTATTGTCAGCTGTGTGCAAAATATATTTTAAAAACTATTAAGATTTAACCAGATTTAACAACAGAAGTTAACGCACTCAGAATTCGTGCCGCCTTTAAACGTGCCTGAGAAAGGTAAATATATAAAACGTTGTGATGTTTTTTTTTTATAAATATTGTTTTATGTTTTGGTATTTTCATTATGTATATACAATGTGTATTATCATCTCTTATAATGATTAACCTAGGGATGAGGACGCGTAACACTATTTAAATTATGATAAAATGCGGTTGCAATATTTAAAAATTTTAGAAAATCTCCGAAATCACTGTTAGAAATTTTGCAAGCATTTAAAAAAAAAAGATATATGGTATTATTTTAATGTTTACTTTTCTTAGTAAGAAGTTTTTTTGGAAATATAGCTTTGTATTTTTTGGTTAAATAATAAATAATTAAAAAACGAATATATTTTCATGTATTATTCCATTTGCGATTTTTTGCCGATACTTCGGGGACAGGGTTGTTCCAAGATTCATGGCCTAGTAAATAGTGATAATTGTATATTTATTAAAATTGTTTTAAATATTTATGTATAGACATAAGGTATATAAAAAATTAAAATTAAAAAAAAAAATTATTTTGGGTTGAAATTACATAAAATTTTTGTGACTAAAAAATTAATTGTAGTAAGAATAAAAATAAAAATATTTTTTAAAGATTACATTTTTGTATGATTCATGTTTTTAAACAAACATATTATTGAAATTTTTGTTAAAAATGTAAATCACTAACTAAAACATACACATTTTAATAATTTAAAGGACTAACAAAACATTAAATGTAACTTTAACTAGACTTATAAAATTAAAAACTTGTAAATATAAATATAGAAATAAATATTAAAAATAAATATTGTAAATATTGTGTATCGGTTTTGAAATTTGTTGTTATTTTTCTGTGCATTTGTATGTTGAGAGCTTCTATATTTTTTCTTTTTTGTCAACTATATTCAATGTTTAAGACTACAAGGTTGTCAAAGTTAAAATTATGGTCGTTTTTTATCACATGAAGTTTTAAAATAAGTTTCATTTATGTTATTATTTTTGGATTTGTTGGCGTTTTTATAATCTCCTTTGTTTCTTTTATCCGTATTTTGACGTCTCGTCCAGTTTCTCCTACATATTTTTTATCACAGTTGTCGTTATATAGTATACTCGTATATGTATATACTACATATAGTGCATATTAGCGGAACTCATGGAAAAAAAGTGGAGTATTATGGAAAAAAATAGGGGGCCGACTATAAATCTTGAAATAACACAAAAACAATTTACTTTATTCAATTTGATCCAAAGAAAAAATTAAAGTCGCATCTTTTTTACATAATTCATTAAAGAAAGATATTTTAAAATATAATATTTTCATTCATAAATATGCATTTAAAAAATTGTCTTCCTTTAAATTTTTTATTTAAAAATCTTCTTAAAAAAAATTGGCCTCAATATCGTAATAGTATACGTCGAGACTACTTTCATACTGTAAAATTTCGTACACGCTTATATGGCTATAATCGAGACTCACATCAATTATTAAATTATTCATACGCGCAATACGTGAGAATCGATTGCAATTCTCTCACAACTACATTCATGTGTTTTTAGTTCTTGGCCTGTTTACTTAGGTCTTGATATTAGACATCTGCCCAAATATGTATATTCCTTTATAGAAATTATCGAATGTATTTAAATACTGTATTCTAATTCAATACATTCTTTTAAAAAGCTTTAAATATACTCAAATTACAACATAACAATATTTTATTCTATCCGTTGTATTTCAAATACGAATATTGAAAAGATTTATTTTCTTAAATACTTTGATGTTTTGAAAATCAAATTACAACTCTTCTAAACCTTTTAAAATACACCAAGTACATCTAGTATACTAAATACAATGAAAAAAAAAATATAAACAAAGAGAACAAAGAGACGAGAAAAAATAAACAAAGAGAATGAAAGCTTTTTTAAAAAGAATTTATATTTATAATCAATTTATAATGATCTGATCGTTCGTTGATATTTGATAACGGTTAATTTTTGTGGTAAAAAATTTTGTGATAATGCACATCCACATTACATATTATATATATAGTGCATACTACATATCCGTACTATACTACATATTAATATTTGTTTTATTATATTTGGTGTACTCGGTGTATAAATCCAAATACTATAAATACTCTATTTTCGGGTACACAAAATTAAACAAATACATATTCATTCTAAAATAATTTTGTATTTAATTTATTCTATTCTATAATAATTTTGTTATGTATGCATTTGGTTTGAAAGCTTTCAAAACAGAATATAAAAAGTTTTACTTATTATAGAATGTTTTGAAAGAACTTTTGAATACATTTGTGCAGATGTCTAGTGCGTATGTATATTAATATGTGCCATAATAAACATACTATATATACTACACATAGAAAATAGATATATGGTATTAGTTTGGCGTAACTAACGACAACGAACATTTGCCATTTTTCAAAGCATGTAGTCAAAAAAAGGAGTTCGCATATTGTATTTTTTCTTCAGAAAAAATAAATTATGTAAAAGAATATATCCCTCAAAAAAATCAAAATTACTTGGTGAACGGTAGGGATGGAAAAAAGAGTGATTTTCGAATCACTGTTACCAACGGCGATTGCTACTTTTGAATCACTGTGACAAATCACAGTGATTTCAATCACTGTTTTTTATTGATTTTTGAACATTTTTTATTGTCATTTAACTGTTAGTTTTTTTCTATATATTAATATTTGAAATGAAAGAATAATTTATTTTAGTAATATTAGAATTTATAAATATTAATTTATTTCATTTTTAATATAAAAATATAATATGATGGCGATAAAAATATAATAATTATGGCGAAAAGTTCTCGTGAGATAAATTAATTGATAAAATAAGATCATGTAGAGTAGAAACTACTATAGAACAATATTACAACTAAATTAGGGCACGTTTGTGTAGACTTAACAATTACTAGATGACAATATTAACGCAAACACAATTATTAGCAATAAAAGAATAGCTTGAGAAATTTTTTAACATAATTTAGCAGAACCTGTTAAAAGTGTTATTTTTAGTGAAATCCTATTACTCTAGGTGAAGAATATAAAATTATTTTAAAATGCAATTGTAGGAATAAGTTAAATAAAGTTAAAAAACAAAATAATTTCAACACATTTCATGCTGCAAATCATAACAATCATAGTTATATAATAACAGCGGTATTAACTACTATAGTAATTTCAAATAAATGATATTTAAATAAATTTAAAAACAAAATAATAATTTCTATCTCGTGCTGCAAATCATAACAATCATAGTTATAATAATAGCGGTAGTAACCAAATTTTATGAAACAATTGATGTTTAATCGGCAATAACATCTTAGCCCGTCTTGATTCTGTCGTAGACTACAAAAATCGCACATTGCAAACAAGGAATGCTTCTATTAAACTTTTCTTAAATTAAAATAAAGAACATTATAACCAAAATAGTTTTACAAATTCAATTAAGCTTAGTTAAATACAATTTATTAAATCACATAATAATGAAGAGCTTAAATTTTTCAGAAATTAATTTTAAATAATAAAAATGTATTTTATAAAGCTTTTACTAACCATATTAAACGTGATATAAAGACAATTAGGCAAAACATGAAGTACCATTATACAGCTAAATGTATCGATACACAGAAATACGCAAAAAAGAAGTTGAGAGACAAAAATAAATACTTTTTAATAAAATAATTCAACATTCTAATTCCGCATATAATGCACCTGTTTGGGTTGTCTCTAAGAAAATGGACAATAGTGGAAATCAAAAATGGAGAATCGTGATTAACTATGCGAAACTTAATGAGGCTACAGTCGATGACCGATTTCCGCTACCAAATATAGACGATACTTTCGAAATTTAGGAAAAGCTAATTATTTTACTATACTCGGTTTGGCGAAAGTATTTCACAAAATCGAAGTTAACTAGAAAGGCTGCCATAAAACAGTTTTTTAAACTTCTACTGGACATAATGTTTTTACAAATGCCGTTTGCCTTTAAGAAAGCGCCAGCGACATTTCAAAGACTTATAAATAACGTTTTAAAAGAATGCGATTTCCGCTACCATCTTTTAACAACCGATCCAATTCTCATGCATCCAAATTTCGAGAAAAATTTTGTAATCACAACAGACGGCTCAAACGTAGCAATAGATGTTGTTTTATCAAAAAATAAACATCCTGTTTCTTTTATATCTAGAACTTTAAACAAACACAAGACCTATTACGCAGTGATAGAGAAAGAGCTCTTAGCTATTGTATGGGCAATTCAAAAATTTATACCTTACATATACGGACGTAAATTCATAATATAGATCATAGGCCATTTGTCTTTTTGAATGGATTAAAAGACCTAAACTGTAAATTACAAATATGGAGGATAATAAAACTACGTAAATTTAACTTTGATATCGAGTACGTAAGGTACGTAAAAGGTAGGTAAAACCAAGTACCGGACTATCTATCAAGAATAGAAAATACTAAACCAAGAAAGATTTTAATGCTGATTTAGAAAGATTTCCGCTTAATTTAATAAAAAAAAAGAGCTACGAGGTATTTCATACAGAAAGTATCAGTTCCATTAACCAAGAAGTAATATTTTTCATTTCCCTAAGGGAGGTAGGAATCTTTCAAAGACAGCAAGAATTCCCCCTTGGCAGTGTCAGATTCTTACTGACTAAACCCATCTGAAACAGGTAGAATAAAACGCCTACTTGTTAACGCAGTATACTGGCTAGGAAATAGGGATAGGACAAGGATGCGGGAACATTTAATTGTGAGTGGGACTATAAGAGAACAATGAATCCTCCTATTATTATTACTAGTAGATAGGATATGGGCATCCAATGTATGAAACCAATGAGCGGCAGTTTTAAAAGCTTTAAGCTATAGGGTAGGATGTAATGTATGAAAGCTTTGATTGATAATTAAGGGTTTTAAGCTTTAGGTATCTTTAGGTTGATATAAGCACATAAAGATCGATCGTTATGTTTGAAAATGAAGCTTATTTGATTATGAATTTAATTAAAAAAGTTTTGAAATAAATAACAAGAAGCTTGAACTAGTATAAAATTTTGAAAAAGAAATGAAGTAAATATTTTATATTAAAAGTTTTGAAAGCTTATTTAGGTGAAAAGTTTTTAAAGTTTAGTTTAAATATAAAATTATTAAAGTTTGAAGTAAATATTTCGAAGTGATGGAATTTTATTATCTAAATTGACGACATTTACTGATCTTGGAACAAAATTATCTAAAAATTCCTTTTTCTTACACCCCTTTACATAAATGACATCAAATGAAACAAAATATTCATTTATGATATTTTTAATTTCTAAATATTCTATAATTCCGTCATTCCAGTCAAGACCATTAATTGCATTTTTGTTGTATTTGTTTTGTTGTTTAGCATCTTCATTTAACTCTCAATTGAATGGGGCGCTTTAAATAGAAACAATCTTGGGATGAGGGAGCCTTCAGCTACAAAAGCCGCTATTGCATTGCCACACAATTTTTTTTATTTTGTTATATTTTTACGCGACAAATTAATTCAATATAAAATACAATGTAAACCACTGTCTAGTATTCTCATATGTTGTAACCTTGTTTCACTTTTTTTTAGAAATTAAATCATTAATTACAAAATGATTGATTAATTGATTGTATGCATTTAATTCTGTAGTTTATAAATGATATACAGGAATGTGGTTATGAAAATCATGACTAGAACTTGGGTGGTTGGTTAAAAGAATTATGTAATCTGCAACATTAGATAAATTCAATATTCATTTTATGTTATGTTATAAAAAATGTGTGTATAAATACCATTGACTGCTTGAGTTTGCGTTTTAGATCAATAAAGTTAGGTCTAAGTTAAATTTAGAAGCAAAGAAAATTAAATTAACTGGAAAAGGAGTAAGTTACGTCTGTGAAACTTGTTCAAAAAGTTTTACAAGAAAAAATCATTTAAAAGAGCACATGAGAATTCACGAAAATTTGAATAGAAGTAAGTGCAACATTTGTAATGCTGAATTTTCAAGACATAGGAATATGTTACGTCACATGAAGCAACATAGGTTTTGTGAATGTTGTAATGTTAGAGTTAACAATTGGAGCAACCATATTCGCTCAAACATTCATAAAAACAAAGCTGCCGAGAAATTTGGTGATAATATAAGATTGATTAAAGAGTCATTTGAAAACCGAATCCAAACTTATATAATTGACAATATTGATGAATCTATAATTAATCCTACTGAGTTTTTGAAAACTATTAAAGAAGAAGCATGCACACTTTTGCGGATAAGCTTATTAGAATTTGACTGTTTTAAAGTGAATGCTGAACTTTTTGCTGAATATGCAAAGATGAGTAACGGCAATGATGATGATGAAATGGCTATTTCTATAAAATCATTTCAAACCTAAATGGCTGCAATATTAAATCAAGATGATATTGAAATTGAGTTTGAAAATATATTATATAAAATACAACAACGAACAGAAGAATTTCAAGAGAAAGATAGCGGCTCGGGTTTAATAAGAATTATAGGTTTAGAATTGAATATTAATAAATACCAACCCATAAGAGGATTCGGTTTCATAAAACTACCAAAAGATATAGAGGGTAAACGTGCTTGCATTAACATAAAAAATTCTGACAATTATTGCTTTAAGTGGGCAATAATATCGGCTTTAAAATTGTCTACAAGTAATCCAGAAAAAACTACTTCTTATAACATAGCTGATATCAACTTAGAAATTATTGATCTAGAAGGAGGATTAATATCAACTGTTGACTTTAGTAGCATTGATTTTCCAGCAAAGATAACTGATATAAAGATGTTTGAAAAACGAAATCCTGATATTAGCGTAAATGTTTTTGGTTTGAAATTAAACAAAGAAAAAAATGAATTAGTGGGGCCGTATTACTCAACAAAACAGGAGAAAACACATCACATTAATTTACTTTTAATTGAAAAAAACCAAAACTATCATTTTGTTTATATTCATAATCTTTCAAGATTATTAAGGAGCTCAATTACATCACATCATGGTCAAATATATATTTGCAACCGATGCTTTTTACATTTTTATGACAATAATCAATATCAAATTCATAAAAATGAATGTAACTGCATTGTAACAAGCTTACCTAATACAGAAACAAATACTTTAAAATTTGAAAATTATAATCTGCAAATGGAAGCTCCTTTTGTTATATACGCTGACTGTGAAAGTATTTTGCAACCTATTTCTACATGCTTACCTGATTCAAATAAGTCTTCAACCACCAACAATTAACAGCACATACCTGCTGCTTTTTCATATTTTATAAAATGTTCTGTTGATAGTAGTGTAAATAAATATGTGGAATGCATTAGTCCTGATTGCACAGAACAGTTTATTAAGAAACTAGCTGCCGATTGTACCTTGCTATACAAAAATTATAACATGAAGCCAAAACCAATGAATGAACTTACTCTAGATGAACAATTAAAACAACTTACTGATATTAATTGTCATATATGTAACAAGGAATTAGATTTCAGCGACAGAGTTCGAGATCATTGTCATTTTACTGGGAAATATAGAGGTCCTGCACATAATCAATGCAATATTTTATATAGACGACCGCATTTTTTTCCAGTATTTTTTCATAATTTTTCCGGCTATGATTGCCATTTGTTATTTAAAGCATTGAATTCAGTTTCTGGTGATATCTCAGTTATACCTCTTAATAAAGAACAATATATATCCTTAAGCAAAAAAGTATTTGTTGCAGAAGAAAACTGTTACTTTACATTGCGCTTTCTTGACAGTTTTCGATTTACGGCAGCCAGTTTAGATTCACTTTGTAATGATTTAAATCAATCAGAAATGATCCATATAAAAAGTGTTTTTGGAATTAACTCAAATTTGATGACAAAAAAAAGTGTTTTTCCATATGATTATTTAAATAGTTGGGAGAGACTAAATGATAAAACCCTACCTCCTCAAATAGAATTTTATAACAAAATGACTGAAAGACCTTGTTCAAATGATGATTATAATCATGCGCTTGAAGTGTGGAGAACATTTAATTGCAGCAACATGTTTGATTACCTAAAATTATATCTAAAAACGGATGTTTTTATTTTATGTGACGTTTTTGAAAAATTTCGAAGTATTTGTAAAAACATTTACAACTTAGATCCAGCTAATTTTTTTACAGCACCTGGTCTTTCCTGGCAAGCAATGCTAAAATATGCACAAATAAATTTGGAGTTACTTACTGACATCAATATGTATAATTTTTTAAAAAAAGGAATGCGTGGAGGAATAAGCCAATGCTCCATGCGTCATGCTGTATCCAATAATAAATACATGGGTGAAAAATACAACGAGAATTTACCTTCAACTTACATAGCTTACCTTGATGCAAACAATTTATACGGTTGGGCAATGTCTCAGTTTGTACCATATAAAAATTTTAAATGGAGTAATGTTGATATAGTAAATCAACATTATATTGATATTTTAAATGGAGTAATGTTGATGTATCAAAAATTTCAGATGATTCAGAAAAAGGGTATATCTTAGAAGTTGATTTAGATTATCCAATTGAATTACATGATTTACACAATGATTTACCTTTTTGTGCTACAAATAAAATTCCACCTAATGGAAAAATGTCAAAACTAATATTAGATCTCTACGAAAAGAAAAATTATATAATTCATTACAGAAATCTGAAACAGTGCCTTGAACATGGATTAAAATTAAACAAAGTTCACAGAGTTCTCGAGTTTTCGCAGAGCGACTGGCTTAAAAATTATATTGACTTAAATACAGTACATAGAACTCAAGCAAAAAACAATTTTGAAAAAATTTTTTTTAAATTAATGAATAATTCTGTATTTGGAAAAACTATGGAAAATGTTGATAAAAGAAGAGATATTGAAATTGCTACCTCTTGGGAAAGTAGAGGTAGGCATCAAGGAGCACGAGCGCTTATAGCCAAACCAAACTTCCACAGTTTAACTTCTTTTACATCTGATCTTATTGCCGTTGAATTAAAAAAAACGCGTGTTTTTTACAACAAACCGATATACATTGGGTTTACCGTTTTAGAACAATCAAAAGTATTAATGTATGATTTCCATTATAAATATATAAAACCGAAATTTGGAAATAAAATTAATTTAAATTATACAGATACTGACAGCTTAATATACACAATACATATCATCTCACTTTGATACTTCTGATTATCAAAAGACAAATCCGTATGGTTTCCCTTTGTTAAACAAAAAACAATTGGGACTTTTTAAGGATGAATTGAATGGTGAAATTATATCTGAGTTTATTGGACTCCGTTCTAAGATGTATTTTATTCAAACCTACACAAATCAAAATATTAAAAAAGCTAAAGGTGTGAAAAAATATGTAGTTAACGATTTAAGCATAGAAAATTATCGAAACTCATTGTTGAATAACTTAATTTTTTACAGAAATATGAGAGTTTTTAGATCAAATTTACATGATATATACACACAAAATTTAAACAAAATAGCATTAAGCTCCTCAGATGACAAAAGATATATTCATTCAGATAAAATTAAAACTTACGCATGGGGGCACATTATGCAATATCAGATAAAATGCTTATTTAGTATATAAAATTAATTTAGTTTTTTAAAATAAGTTTTTCATTTTTGCTTTACATTAATGCAATAATACATGTTACATTCTATTTTTTACAATGTGAATCTAACGTAAATTTTTTATTTTATTTCAATTTCTTACTAATAAAAATAAGTCTGAATTCAAATTATTAAAATGTGTTTCATTTTTTTTTAAAACTTTTTAGTTAAGTTAATAATAAAACAAAAAACTTCCATCGGTTTTTTAAGCTTTTCAACTTTAAAATTACAGTTGGCAGCTTAATTTTCAAACATAATGGACGAGCTTTATTAGCTTTGAATTCAAAACCAACTTTATAAATTTTTTATACTAGTTCAAGCTTCTTATTATTTATTTCAAAACTTTTTTAATCAAATTCATAATCAAATAAGCTTCATTTCAAATTAAGTTTAAAATTTTATAATTTTATATTTAAACCAAATTTTAAAAACTTTTCACCTAAATAAGCTTTTAAAACTTTTAATATCAAATATTTACTTCAAACTTTAATAAATTTATATTTAAACTAAACTTTAAAAACTTTTCACCTAAATAAGCTTTCAAAACTTTTAATATAAAATATTTACTTCATTTCTTTTTCAAAATTTTATACTAGTTCAAGCTTCTTGTTATTTATTTCAAAACTTTTTTAATTAAATTCATAATCAAATAAGCTTCATTTTCCAACATAACGATCGATCTTTATGTGCTTATATCAAAGATACCTAAAGATACCTAAAGCTTAAAACCCTTAATTACCAATCAAAGCTTTCATACATTACATCCTTACATCCTTACATTACATTCTTACATCCTTAAAGCTTTTAAAACTGCCGCTCATTGGTTTCATACATTGGATGCCCATATCCTATCTACTATTACTATTTTGCTAACTAGCGACTACAGCCATCAACAGTCGGAGTAGTATATATTATCACCTTGCTACATGAGGCAATATTGAAGCAACCCCATTGTCACTGTAGCAACAATTATTATTTGTATTGGTATTAGTATAATTAATATTATTATTATTTACTACAGAGACGGGGTCATAAGTGGATTACAATATGTAGTACATAACATGTTTCTGCATGATGTAACCCAATATAGCTCCACTGTAGCAGCTATTGTTGTTGTTATTATTTATTATATTATTGTTGTTATTATTATTATTCTTATTATTACTATTGTTATTAATATTATTATCATTATTACTAAACATTATTATTATTTTTATACATTATTAATTATACGATATATATTATTATGATATAGAATTATTCCATATTTTTTATTATTATATGACCTGAACGTGGTTTGAACCCAAGACCCTCCGATTGAAAGGTTGGCGCCTTAACCACTACGACATAAATGAGATATCAGATATCAACTGAAGCTACATTAATAGTGCTCAGGAATATGAAACGAGCCATATTTATATAATGGACAAACCAATAAACCTGTTCTAAAATCAAATTTACTTGCATAAAGGAGAAAAAGTGAAACTATTATTGAAAGTTATTCATAAAAAAATTAAAAATTATGTTATTGTCACAGAAAATAGTAATTTATTGAATTTAAAGAAAGGAGTATTAAAAGATAAAGCCTTATTTTGTATTTATTGAAACGATGTTTCTTTCTTCGTAAATTTCCAAGATCTTTATGTACAATATTTCAGTAATAACAAAAATTTTAAATTGTTTAAATCTTCTCTTAATTTAACCAACATCGCTGATAGAAATGAAATCTTAGAAATTATATAAAAAGAACACTTAAGTAAACATCATAAAGGTATAGCAGAAGTTTTCAACGAATTAAAAAAGAAAACTTTCCTCGTCTATTAATTGAAATAACTAAAATGGTAAATAATTGTGAAACCTGTAGGATTGCTAAACTTGACAGAAAACCTATTCAAATTCCTTTTAAACTGACCGAGACTCCAAAACAGTTCAATGATATCGTGCACATGGATATATGGTATCCCGAAAGAAATAAACTCTATTTAACAACAATAGACAAATTTTCAAAATAGGCTACCGTCCAGAAACTTAATGGTCAGAAATAGATTTCAGCTTTATATTAAATGTATTAATCAAAGAATCCAGTATTTAGATAAAATGAATATTAATAACTTTTAGCTAATATGAATATTAATAAAAATATTAATAAAAACGGAATTTAAAATTTAAAACTAAAATTAGAAGAAACTAAATCTAAACATTTGGAAAAAATTAATGAAAAACATAATGAAAAATAGACAAATAAGAAACTTCAAAAATTTTCAAAAAAATATGACTATACAAGATAAGAGTAATAACAGAAACACCAAGTACTATCAAACTCAATTAAAACAAAAAATATAATTATTCATGATAAATTATTAAGTATTAAATTACTGCATGTCGTTAATTAATAAAATAAAAAAAAATAAATTTTTTGCAATTTTATATCAGATTATCATGAGTACGAAAATTAAATTTTATATATTATATAAATCTCAGTACACTCTTCAAAAATTTAAGGAGTTTGTTAGTGAGAAAGAAGAAAAAGAAACAGATCTTTTTCTCTAATACCGTTTGTTTTTTGCAAACGATTTTAATGAGATATTGCAGGTTACTAATTTTGTCTTTTTCTTCCATTTTTACTTTATTTCGTTAATTTGTTAATAGAGTTAAATTTCTATTCTTATAGATTTTTAGTTAAAAATCAAAACCAAATTGAAGAAACTTATAGTTCAAAATGTTCTGGGGAAATAATTGTTGTTTATAAAAATAACGTCGTAAAATCTATCAGTATCCATGGGCAATCAGTACTATATATAAGACCAGATATTAAATTCGGAAGATGTTTTGTGTTATTGTTCTGCACTCTACCGTACAAAAAAATGCTGTGAGTTATTAAAATTACTTTTAAGTGAAAATAAATTAAAACTCTCCTTGGGTTTACCAGTACAAGTTCCACCGCAATGCAAAGCAAGCGTAAACTACAATGCAGTTTCTTTTGATTATAAAAATGAGCTATCATCTAAGGAAATAAATAATTTCAAATGGGTAGTTTATTCTAAAATTTATGATAAAGTAAATTCGGCCTTGATACCGTTTCCTAAATATGCAAATCAAAATAATTAGTAAAATGGAAAATATAAATAGTTTTAAAGAACGTATAGCTAATAAGTACTTCAACTGTGAATATAAAATACTATATGGAAAAACTCTATCTAAAGGAACATTAAAATATCAACATATAAATATGTTGCGCTTTTTACCCTTGTTGTAAATGTGAAAAATAAAAGGTAACTAATATAGGTAATTATTTTAAATATTTTGATAGATTTATTTTGTTTTTAGATTTATTTTTTTTATAAATTTATGTTTAAATAGAATATACAAATAAAGTAAAATTAAATAAAATAAAATAATATATATTAATTACTAAACAATGGAAAATAAGAAAAAATAAATAAATGCTACAAAACACTATGTAGTGGGTTATCCACTACTGTGTAGTATCATAAAGAAACTATCCACATCCACATCCACTCAAAAATTATTTCTCAATTTGTTATTGCTTATAAATTGAGCAAAATTCATTTTAGGCTCATAAAAAAAAATTGTCTTTTTAACTAATTTTTTTAGTATTTCGTTGTTAATATTCAATATTTCAATTTAGCTTTAAAAAAACAAAAAGTTTTCTAAATAAAATAATTCCAATATGTATATGTATTTGTTTTACTTTGCTTTGCTTTGCATAGTATGGAAGTAACTATATACTTACTATACATATACAATATACATATAGCTATGTACATGTTTTTATTTAAATCATGTTGTATAAATGCATACATATTCGCCTCAGAGTCCTCGGCATATTTAATTACGGCATCATCCGCGAATAACTGGATACAACCCTTTAACTTCAGGTGAGAGATATCATCAATATATAATTTAAATAATAATGGACCTAGTATCGATCCTTGCGGAACCCCTTTTGATATTGTTTTTTCAATACTAAAGCTATTGTTTATTCTAACTTTTTGTTTACGGTCTTGAAGATATGTTTTGAAAAAATTTAACTGACCCGATGTGAAATTTAATTTCTTTAATTTTGATAGAACAATATCGTGGTCAACGCAATCAAAGGCTTTTTTTATATCAAGAAATACACAACTAACGAATTTACCATTATCAATATTTTTTGAGATAAAGTCATTTAAAAAGAGACAGGCAGCTGTAGTACTTGATTTTTCTTCAAAACCAAACTGTTTTTCACTTAGTATAGGATTATTTTTAATAAAAATGTTAGGTCTATTTTGAATGATTTTTTCAAAAATTTTTGACATGCCAGACAATACAGAGATTGGACGATAACTCGAACAGTCGGTTGCTAATCCACCTTTGTACACGGGTGTAATGATAGCTGTTTTTAATGAATTTGGATAAGTATTAGATTGAAGTGCATTATTAATAAGAGTGACTAAAGTAGGAGCTAAACGGTACGAAAATCGTTTTATTAATTTGGTTGAAATGTTATCGTATCCCGTGGCAGCTGCCGAATTCAGAGATTGAATAATTTTAGATATTTCTTCTAAATTAGTAAGATAGAGGTCGAAATTTGTATAGATATTTCTTCTGAATTTGTTTATATAATTAAGATCAATGCTATCAATTGGAATATTTATTTCCTTTGTAATATTCGAAAAATACTCGTTAAAGGCGGTGGCAATATCATTTTCGCGTTCTAGTATCATGGAGTTGTGATGTATTATTTTTATTGTTTGTTTTACATTAACAATATTGGAATTAAACATAATATGTTTATAGCAATCCCAAAGCTTCTTACTATTATTGGAGTTGTTAATAATTAAATTAGAAAAATATTTTTTTTGTTGCCTCGATTAATAAAGTTTTAACTAAAAGTTTGTGTTTTTTGTATAACATTTCCGTATGGGAATCATCTGGGTATTTTTTTTTAAACTTAAACAGTGAATCTCTTATTTTCATTTCACTTAGGATTTCTTGAGTGATCCAAGCCTTTTTTTTCTTATTTTTTTTAATTTGAGTAATTTGCGTGTTAATATTTATGATATCTTTCATTTTAAGAACCAATTCGTCAAAATTTGCGAAGAGTGGTAGGTCATTCCAAAAGTTATTCGCACTTATACTTTCATAATTTAGAATAGTTTTAAAAGAATTCTTTATCTCTGTTATTGGGTTTTGATTAATGCTTATGAAAAACATTTGATAGTCAGATAAGCACGAATCTAAAACATGAAACCAGTATTTACTTTGAATAATATCACTAATGAAATGATCGATAATGGTTTTTGAATTCCTACCAAATCTAGTAGAAAATTCTTGATCAACCTTATTACAAATTAGGAACCCGTTGCTTAATAGAGTGTTTGAATATAGATTTATCTCCGATTTTTCTGCATTTAGTAAATTTAAATTAATATCGCCTAGAATTAGACTTTTTTTGAATTGCGATGTTATATAATCTATCTTATCAATAAAACAATCGATAGAAGTTTCATGTGCCCTGTATATACCAAAGATATTAGTGTTCTGTTTTGGTAGTTTAACTCCCAGAATATTACTTTTTGAAATTCTTCGCCGTATATTTGCTAACTATTTATATCATTTCTCACATAAATCGCAACCCCTATTGGCAAAATAAGCATTATACCCTTCAATATTGTAGAATTTATTTTCTGTGATATGCAACCAAATTTCAGTAAGTACAATTACATGAATTTGGTTTTTAAAGTTGTTATTTAGCAAAGCCTCTCACTATATAATTTATTTCTTAAGCTTTGAATATTTAAATAAGCTATGTTAAAATTATTTTTGTACATTTGGTTTTCTTTACTAATATCAAAATGGGTAGAATAATCTACGTTTAATAAATGTTTTACGTTTGCTATATCATAGACCATTTTTTAAAACACTACATAGAATGTTGGAATTTAGTAAATACACAAACCATAATATAACAATTATTACAGCTAAATAATCGCATTACAAGAGTAATTATTGAATAATTACTGAATTGAATTGAATCGAAATCAATAAAAAAAATACTTAGATTAAGAAATAACCCAATTTGTTGTTGATTGTTGAAAAATAATAAAAAATCAAAAGTACAAAAGTACAAAAATAAAAGGAAAAAAAAAAAAAAACAATCACTGAATAGTTGTTGAAAAAATAAAACAATAATAATTTTTTGACACATGATTTGACACATGACTATAAAAATTATAATCGAAAATTGAAAAAAGTAAATAAAAAGTATATCATAAAAAATTAATAGCTTAAGTTTATAGTGTAAATATTGTGAGGTACCAAAAAGGTAAATATTATAATATGTGTTTTGTTTTGATTTAAGTGAATTTTGCTTTCGTATGTGAATAAAATATGCATAAATATAATAATTAATTATAAGAAATAAGATTAAAATGGTACCAAGTGAATTATTAATAAAATTAAAATTGTAAATTAAAGTAAAAATAAAAATTACATAATTGTGAGTAGTTACTAAAGTGAAAGGTGTAGTAAATAATCTTTTACCTAACCTTTTTTTAGTTAGTAAAGTTAGAAAATAATATAATATTTGTATTTTAGATAATTCTACGATAATTGCGTTTTTTATTAGTAAATTAACGTAATTAATAAGTAAATTGTTAATTAAAATTTCTAAGGAAACTAACTGGCTATTTAAATTGAAAATTGTTAAATTAAAGAATAAAGTTTTTTTGCTAGTTAAAGCCTTCCCCAAACCGGCGCGTTTTTTTTGCGGCAGCGGTGCGTTTTTTTTCCGCAAAATATTATTACATGGCGGCTTATGAATATGCCCAAACCAACACGATTGCGGCGCGTTTTTACAGCGTTTTTTTTGCGGCAAATATACATAATAATTTTTTCCGCAAAAAAAACGCGGCTGGCAGCGATTTTTATGCGGTTTCCGCATATAAATGTCAAACATTTTTATTTTTAAAAATAAACAAAAGGAAAAAAGGAAAACAAAATGGAAAAAGTAATCGAGCTAGTTAAAAAATATCCCATATTATACGATCTATCAAACAAAGATTATAAAAATATAAGAAAAAAAGATCAAATATGGGATGAAATAGGGATTGAATTAAATGAAAATGGTAAATAAGAAATATTTTTTGCAATTGTATTATTTTATAAACTATTGTGTAATTGTGTAATTTAAAAAATTATGTTATTTTTAGCTGATGATTTACGAAAAAAATGGAAAAATTTAAGGGATTCCTATGCTAAACATATAAGGAATCAAAAAACTAAATCTGGTCAAGCAGCCAGTTTTAAAAATAAATGGATATGGGCAGACCAAATGGAATTTTTTAAACCTTTTTTTAAATTTGCGAAAACTAGTTCCAATGTCGCAAATCTGGATATAACCTATTGTGATTTAACTAATAGCAATAGCGAGAATAGGGATGAAAGTAGTTTGGAATTAGATATCACATCACCACCTATTGCTGAATCTTGTAAGATTATTTATTTATTTGTAAATATGTTCAAATAATAAGAGTTTGTGTTATCATTTATATAGCTTTATTGAATAATCAAACAGAAGAGTTACAATTTCTTTTTGAGACACCATCATCTTCTAAAACACCCGTAACAATTCAAGCCTGTGACAAGTCTGCTATAAATCAACCATCTGCATTTGTTCCTGGAAAAAAAGCCAAGAAGAGTCGTCCACCATCACCATCTTCAAATATAGGCAGAGTAATTAATTATTTAGAAGAAAAAAAAAAAACAAGGAAGATGAAATTGATTGCCTTATGTTGGCCCATGCAAAAACCATAAAAACATTTTCAAAAAAAAGGCAGATTATTAACAAAATGAAAATAGCAGAATTAATTATGCAGCAAGAGCTATTAAATTTGGAAGAAAGCACCCGTGATAGCACATCATATGCAAGTGATATATGCTCATCTGAAATATCTATTTTATCTGAGACACCAAATTTTTCTCAATGCTTTAGTTTAGATAATTTTAAAAATTAATAATAAGTTTAAATTTTACCTTTTTTTATTGTTCTCGATAATTACAAATATATATAATTCATTTTATTCTTCTTATAATTCATTATAACAACTTAAAAAAAATAAAAAATATAATATAAATGAAATTTTTTACTTTTACTGGATTTTGTATTACTAGATTGTATACTAATGTCTTGAAAATAAATGACTCAATTGAAGTAATTGACAAATTTGTCTCTAGTTTCAAATGCTATATTTGTTGCTCGTCTTGGATCATTCGTGATATTGGTAAAAGCTCCCAGTTCTGACTCTGGTGGATCATGATATTCAAAAAAATTATCATCACTTTTTTTGTTCGTAAAAAATTGTGTAAGACACATGCTGTTTTTATAATTAAAATTGTTGTTGTTGTTTTGGTTTCTATGGGTCTATAAAAAATTCGCCATTTTTGAGCCAATATTCCAAATGCATTTTCGACAACTCTTCTTGCAGCACAAAGTCTTTCATTATAATTTTTTTTTGTTGGATCATTTCTTGATTGACGATAAGCAAATGGTCTCATTAAATATGGTTTTAGTCCAAAAGCTTCATCTCCAATTACAACGTGTGGACATCGTTCATTTTGTCCAGGCAAATTTTTAGATTCAGGAACACTCATCATATTTGCTTCAAATTTTCTTCCCATATTGGATTCTTCGAAAATACCGCCATCACTATTTTTGCCATACCCACCAATATCTACACATATAAATTTGTAATCTGGACCAACAATAGCCATGAGCACCATAGAAAATTTAAGCAAGTAGCACCAATAATTCGACCCAGTATTATCTGGACACTTGATAGACACGTGTTTACCATCAATACTTCCAATACAATTTGGAAAACGCCATAAATTCATGTACCCTTCAGAAGATTCTTTCCAAATTTCCATTGTTGGTTCTGGTAGATAAATACTTTGCAGTTTATTGCAAATAGCTTCACAAACTTCTACAACAATTGCACTAACTGTTGAAAAACCAACACGAAAACTATGTCCAATTGTGTAGAAACTATCACCAGTAGCAAGAAATCTGTAAAATTATACATATCAAATTTGTAAAAATTGTTTTCATAAACATATTATGTTACAATTTCTCACCTTAATGTAATAACAAGTCTTTCCTCAGATGAAATAGCTTCCCGATAATTTGTATCTACTTTTCGAATATCGCTGTCTATTAAGCTTAAAATTTCATCGAAACACTTACTTGTCATTCTAAAATATATATAAAAACGTTTTTCATCGTTTCGAAGTTGTGGCATCAATGTATGATATTCTCCATACTTTAACCGATCTAGGTTAATATCATGCACCCACTTTCTTTTTCTCCTTAAAAAAAATATACATATTATATATGAGGAGGTAAGTTTGAAAAACAAAAATAATTATTTTCACATTTACCTATTTTCTTCGTCTTCTAGTAAGGCAAATAACAAAAGTGCTTCTTCTTCATCTGACGACATAATTATTTTGTTATTTTGTTTAGATAAAATCAAAAGTATTATTTTTTTTGTAAACAAACACAGGTCACTCGATGTAAACAAATTTTTTTTTTTTAAATTTATTGACAATACAATAATTTTTTATTTTCTGTTTGACATCTATTACGAATTTTTAAATTTTCAGTGTGGGCACATATGCGGATTCCGCGCGATTTCCGCGCGATTTTTATTCCGCACCGCAACCGCGCCGCTGCCGCAAAACAAAACGCGTCGGTCTGGGGAAGGCTTAAAACTAAATAAATATAATAATTGAAATTGTATAAAAAATAATGTATTATTTTAGTATGCTTTGCATGTAGTTAAATATGTAGTATGCATGTAAAAATATATGTAAGTTGCTTAAGAATAAAAATAAAATTTATATCTAAGTTAGTAATATAAAAATATATTGTTAAAAAATTTAATCTAAAGTGTTTAGTAATGTAATTTGTGTGCTTTTGTGTAAAAGTTTTTGTAAAAAAGTGTTTTTGATGTAAAACATTGTTATTAATATTTAAAGTTAAAACAATTTTAGTAGTTACTAAAAATTCAATTAATATTATTTTTAGTATATAAAATATCATTGTCGTTTCTAATTTTAAAAACCTTGGAAGATTCGGTTTTCCTAATGTGGATGATGTTATTTTTAATGCATAAGTATTTGCAGTTGCTGTTGTTTTTAATTTGCCTGGCTTCGTAATGCAGTCTTGATTGGAGTGTAATTAGTATATTTATTATTATTATTATTTTTTTTTCTATTTCTACTAATCTTTTTTATAATGTTATATGCTAAATAAGGTTGATTTTATTTTTTGTTTAAATAAATTAAGGTTAGAAATTAACTTCAGGTGTTCTGGCAGTTCATTATAGGCTTTAAGACAGTTATACAAGCAATTATTTTTTTGATGTGTTGTTCTAAACAGAGAAAGGTAGAAGTTGGATCTATTCCTAGTATTATGATTATGTATGTCTAGGTTCCTATTTAGAATGAAGTTATGTTTTAGTTGGTTGTGAATGATTTTAAACGCAGTTTTATAGAGTTCAAATAATATAATATTTTTTAAGCTTAGATATTTATCATTGTATTTAGAATCAGATGGGTGTAACATGGGCAGCCCTTGGGCAAACTTGACACATTTTTTATGCATCATATCTAATTTGTTTAGATAATTTTGTGGAGCACTACTCCAAATGGGTAAAAGGTAGGAAATGTGAGATTTTATATATGATGCATATATTGTGTATATTGAATGATCAGAAAGGAATTTTCGTAGTCTCCTCATTCAGAATATGTATGGAGATATATTTTTAATTACTTTTTCTATATGTAAACTCCAATTTGATTTGCTGTCAAGTATTAGACCTAGATAGTTGAAGTTTCTGACAAATTCTACATTCACATTATTATACTGCAGTGAGTTTATAGAGCTATGTGTCTTATTTTCAAACAATAATATTTTAGTTTTTTTTAAATTTAATAAAAGCCGATGCTTGGTTAGCCATTCCTCAATTAACAGTAAATCATGTTGTATAAATACATACATAATCGCCTCAGAGTCCTCGGCATATTTAATTACGGCATCATCCGCGAATAACTGGATACAACCCTTTAACTTCAGGTGAGAGATATCATCAATATATAATTTAAATAATAATGGACCTAGTATCGATCCTTGCGGAACCCCTTTTGATATTGTTTTTTCAATACTAAAGCTATTGTTTATTCTAACTTTTTGTTTACGGTCTTGAAGATATGTTTTGAAAAAATTTAACTGACCCGATGTGAAATTTAATTTCTTTAATTTTGATAGAACAATATCGTGGTCAACGCAATCAAAGGCTTTTTTATATCAAGAAATACACAACTAACGAATTTACCATTATCAATATTTTTTGAGATAAAGTCATTTAAAAAGAGACAGGCAGCTGTAGTATTTGATTTTTCTTCAAAACCAAACCGTTTTTCACTTAGTATAGGATTATTTTTAATAAAAATGTTAAGTCTATTTTGAATGATTTTTTCAAAAATTTTTGACAAGCCAGATAATACAGAGATTGGACGATAATTCGAACAGTCGGTTGCTAATCCACCTTTGTACACGGGTGTAATGATAGCTGTTTTTAATGAATTTGGATAAGTATTAGATTGAAGTGCATTATTAATAAGAGTGACTAAAGTAGGAGCTAAACGGTGCGAAAATCGTTTTATTAATTTGGTTGAAATGTTATCGTATCCCGTGGCAGCTGCCGAATTCAGAGATTGAATAATTTTAGATATTTCTTCTAAATTAGTAAGATAGAGGTCGAAATTTGTATAGATATTTCTTCTGAATTTGTTTATATAATTAAGATCAATGCTATCAATTGGAATATTTATTTCCTTTGTAATATTCGAAAAATACTCGTTAAAGGCGGTGGCAATATCATTTTCGCGTTCTAGTATCATGGAGTTGTGATGTATTATTTTTATTGTTTGTTTTACATTAACAATATTGGAATTAAACATAATATGTTTATAGCAATCCCAAAGCTTCTTACTATTATTGGAGTTGTTAATAATTAAATTAGAAAAATATTTTTTTTGTTGCCTCGATTAATAAAGTTTTAACTAAAAGTTTGTGTTTTTTGTATAATATTTCCGTATGGGAATCATCTGGGTATTTTTTTTTAAATTTAAATAGTGAATCTCTTATTTTCATTTCACTTAGGATTTCTTGAGTGATCCAAGCCTTTTTTTTCTTATTTTTTTTAATTTGAGTAATTTGCGTGTTAATATTTATGATATCTTTCATTTTAAGAACTAATTCGTCAAAATTTGCGAAGAGTGGTAGGTCATTCCAAAAGTTATTCGCACTTATACTTTCATAATTTAGAATAATTTTAAAAGAATTCTTTATCTCTGTTATTGGGTTTTGATTAATGCTTATGAAAAACATTTGATGGTCAGATAAGCACGAATCTAAAACATGAAACCAGTATTTACTTTGAATAATATCACTAATGAAATGATCGATAATGGTTTTTGAATTCCTACCAAATCTAGTAGCAAATTTTTGATCAACCTTATTACAAATTAGAAACCCGTTGCTTAATAGAGTGTTTGAATATAGATTTATCTCCGATTTTTCTGCATTTAGTAAATTTAAATTAATATCGCCTAGAATTAGACTTTTTTTGAATTGCGATGTTATATAATCTATCTTATCAATAAAACAATCGATAGAAGTTTCATGTGCCCTGTATATACCAAAGATATTAGTGTTCTGTTTTGGTAGTTTAACTCCCAGAATATTACTTTTTTGAAATTCTTCGCAGTATATTTGCTAACTATTTATATCATTTCTCACATAAATCGCAACCCCTACAAAAGAGTTATCCCTATTGGCAAAATAAGCATTATACCCTTCAATATTGTAGAATTTATTTTCTGTGATATGCAACCAAATTTCAGTAAGTACAATTACATAAATTTGGTTTTTAAAGTTGTTATTTATCAAAGCCTCTATACACTATATAATTTATTTCTTAAGCTTTGAATATTTAAATAAGCTATGTTAAAATTATTTTTGTACATTTGGTTTTCTTTACTAATATCAAAATGGGTAGAATAATCTACGTTTAATAAATGTTTTACGTTTGCTATATCATAGACCATTTTTTAAAACATAACATAGAATGTTGGAATTTAGTAAATACACAAACCATAATATAACAATTATTACAGCTAAATAATCGCATTACAAGAGTAATTATTGAATAATTACTGAATTGAATTGAATCGAAATCAATAAAAAAAATACTTAGATTAAGAAATAACCCAATTTGTTGTTGATTGTTGAAAAATAATAAAAAATCAAAAGTACAAAAGTACAAAAATAAAAGGAAAAAAAAAAAAAAAACAATCACTGAATAGTTGTTGAAAAAATAAAACAATAATAATTTTTTGACACATGATTTGACACATGACTATAAAAATTATAATCGAAAATTGAAAAAAGTAAATAAAAAGTATATCATAAAAAATTAATAGCTTAAGTTTATAGTGTAAATATTGTGAGGTACCAAAAAGGTAAATATTATAATATGTGTTTTGTTTTGATTTAAGTGAATTTTGCTTTCGTATGTGAATAAAATATGCATAAATATAATAATTAATTATAAGAAATAAGATTAAAATGGTACCAAGTGAATTATTAATAAAATTAAAATTGTAAAGTAAAGTAAAAATAAAAATTACATAATTGTGAGTAGTTACTAAAGTGAAAGGTGTAGTAAATAATCTTTTACCTAACCTTTTTTTAGTTAGTAAAGTTAGAAAATAATATAATATTTGTATTTTAGATAATTCTACGATAATTGCGTTTTTTATTAGTAAATTAACGTAATTAATAAGTAAATTGTTAATTAAAATTTCTAAGGAAACTAACTGGCTATTTAAATTGAAAATTGTTAAATTAAAGAATAAAGTTTTGTTGTTAGTTAAAACTAAATAAATATAATAATTGAAATTGTATAAAAAATAATGTATTATTTTAGTATGCTTTGCATGTAGTTTAATATGTAGTATGCATGTAAAAATATATGTAAGTTGATTAAGAATAAAAACAAAATTTATATCTAAGTTAGTAATATAAAAATATATTGTTAAAAAATTTAATCTAAAGTGTTTAGTAATGTAATTTGTGTGCTTTTGTGTAAAAGTTTTTGTAAAAAAGAGTTTTTGATGTAAAACATTGTTAATATTTAAAGTTAAAACAATTTTAGTAGTTACTAAAAATTCAATTAATATTATTTTTAGTATATAAAATATCATTGTCGTTTCTAATTTTAAAAACCTTGGAAGATTCGGTTTTCCTAATGTGGATGATGTTATTTTTAATGCATAAGTATTTGCAGTTGCTGTTGTTTTTAATTTGCCTGGCTTCGTAATGCAGTCTTGATTGGAGTTGTGTAAGGTGTTCTCGAAAAAATATATTACGATTGCCTTTCTCCGCTAAACCAATTTCTGATGTGTATATGTGTCCTGCTATTTTTTTCTTGCTCATTATTTCAGCTTTGACAACATCGGATTTACATTCCAAAAGGTATAGATTTGTATTTGACATTATATTTTCTTTGGCTTTTATTTTAGACTGCAGTTCACTAACCGAGTTGATTGAATTGTGATATTTACCTGTTGTCCTGAATTGTGATATTTGCCTGCATGTGTTTACTTAGGTTAAAAACTACATCTTTCGGATTACTTAATTTTGATGGTAAGCCTGCTATTATTATATTATTTTTGTTTGCTGTTTGCTGCTTTTCATCCAACAATTGCTCTACATAATTCAGTCGCTTATTCAATAAGTTAGTTTTAATTTCAGCTTCATTTAATGTAATTTTGATTTCGGTATTTTATTCCTGTATTCTTGTATTTATTTTTAGTAGGTCGTCAATCCGATTGCTGAAGAAATCAAATCACAGACACCAACTGATTCACCACAGAGGCTAGTAAGCTTACCGAACATTCAGCTGGAGTTATATGGTGGAGATCGGTGATTTTTTGTGTTGTAGCTTCTTTTGTATTAAGTGAAGAAGCGACTGTGGAGTCATCATCACCCACAATTACAAAGGATTCATTCGAATTATTTGGACAGTTTAGGCACTTCCATGTTGCGGAACCAGCTTCAACTGCCAAAACCACATCTTCTGCTATAGAGGCACACTTTACATGGAAGAAGCTCCGACATAGGCTGCATTGAATTCCTTTAGTTTTGCCTGAGAAACCTCTCTTATATTTCCAGCATTGTTTGGCCATATTTGAATTTTTAGATATTGTATTGAATATTGTATTGGAGTTCCAAATATGTATAATTTTGCCGCCAAAGTTAATATGGATGCGTATTTTGTTTTTTAATTTTACGTATTTTTATCGCCTAGTTTGTTATAACTCGAATTTATTTTATAGTAATATTTTAGTAATTTTTAATTAAAATAGATTTCCAAATTTTTTGATATTGTAATTATTTATTAAAAAATTTTTAAATTTTTTTTTTAGCGAGCTTAAAATTTTGTAATTAACTTTCTCTTAACTGTCTTTAGCTTTATATTTTAATTTATTTTAATTTTTTATTATCATTCTTATGTTTATTTCAAAAATTCTCAACAGGTGTCGCACTGTCTTATTGCATATTAAATTTTATTATAGTATGTATAACACTTTCAGTGTGACATGTGAGGTTATATTTAAATTTACAAAATGCTTTGCTTTTTTGTTTATCTAATTTTTTGTTGTTGATTATTACTCATAAAATGAGTTTTTAATATTTTTGTTTTTATCAGTGTTATTATTAGTTTATTTTAATTGTTAAAGAGATTATTTAGTTATATGTAGTTACTAATTATTATAGTTTAATTTTTTGTGCACAAAAATTTTAATTTGCTTTCTTAATAATTGTTATAGAAATTTGTTAAAATTCAGTTTAACTAATTTTTTTTTTTTGTTGTTGTTTTAAATAAAGTTGATTTTAATCAATTTTTAATATTTTTTGTTTTAGTTATCAGTGTTATTATTAGTTTATGTTAATTGTTAAAAAGAAATTATTTAGTTATTTGAATTTACTAATTATTATAGTTTTAATTTTTTGTGTACAAAAATTTAATAAAAAAAGAAACAAAAACAATTATAAATATTAAATAATTATAATAAAAATAAAAAATAAAAGAATAAAAAGCTTATTACTGTTTTCTATAAAAATATGAAGACAAATTCAACAAGTGCAGTTTTTTTTTTTTTTTTTTATTAATTAATTGTTTTATGCTTTCTTAAGATATATTGAATAGAGATTTATTTCACTTAAGATATTTTGCAATATATTTTAAGATAATAAGCTTTTAAATTAAAGATTATTATTATTAATTTCACTTTTTATAATACTTCCATTAATTTTTAAAATTTTATTTTCCACTGCCATTTCTTTTGCAAGGCAATTATACTATTAATTTTTGTGCTTAATATTTGCTATATTAAGATTTATATTTATTTGGTTTTTTTTTTTATCTATAAACTCTTTTTTCTTTAAATAAATAATTTTTATTATAATTTATTTTCCGTTGGATAAAAAGGAAACACGTCCGTTCGACCCGAAGTATAAAAGACTAAATTTAGTTTTTATCAAACATATGTGCATAAATAACTATTTTTTAACAAAACAAACAAAAATGAAATAAAAAAGTATTTTTATTTAAAATTATATTATTAAAATATTTCAGAGATTCTTTGTCCGAAAAGTGAAAATTTTTTCCGTAAACTGAATTTTAGTGTCCGAAAACTAAAAAATCAAATACTTTTTTATTTATTTT
The DNA here is from genome assembly GCA_947095535.1 of Poecilobothrus nobilitatus. NCBI lineage: Eukaryota > Metazoa > Arthropoda > Insecta > Diptera > Dolichopodidae > Poecilobothrus > Poecilobothrus nobilitatus. The sequence continues at coordinate 143,584,666 of OX352774.1, read as the reverse complement.
TCAATTTATCTTATTTTTTATTCAAATGTTTTAAAATAAAATAATTTGTATTTAGAATACTCCAAATTAACAAGAAAAAAAAAATTCATTGTATAGGTATAGAATTTACAAAATTACGAGTAACTAAAGTTTAAAAAAAGTTATTCTTCCGGAGACCGATGCCAGCAGTCACCACCCTACCATAATTCTTGTAAGTAAAGTAAAGTATCATAATACTTGTAATTTTAGTAAGTAAAAATTATTTCGATCTTGACCTTTCTTAATATGTGTATGTGTAATTGTAATATGTATTAAGTAGGTAACAAAAAAAAAGCAAAGACATTGACTTTTAGTTAAATGAATTAAAAATTAAGCCCTACATCTTTAATGAAATCTAATAGTTTGCTCACGATTAGCATAATATGTAGAATCGTGTCAAACATATTGAATTGATTTTCCTTTTTTAGAAATGATTAAAATGCTACTGTTTATTATCATTTGGTTAACTGTCAAAACTAACGGTTAAGGTATTACACCTACATATGTATATATACGGAGCAAGGGTTCATTGTACTAAAACTAGAAGGAAAATCAATTGTTGATAGTTATACCAAAATACTACACATTATATTATAGCGAAAAACAGTTCAACAATGGCGGATAATCAGTTAACATCGTCGTGTAGCAAGTGTAAAAGAAATTGTAAATGAACTGGCAATAATTTTATTTTATGTGGCTTTCAATAATATTTATAATAAATATTGTTCTGGCTTATCAAACCAAAAATTTGCACAAATTCAGAGAAATAAACAAACTTAGCTCTGTGCTAGATGTTCATCCGTTCGCGATACCATTTTATTTTCTGAAAATAATGCTAGTTTACCTACCCTAGAAAATAAACAAGGTAGAATGTAAACCAACGGTTTTTAAAAGCGGTTTTGTAAACCAACGGTTTGTTTATTTATTTATTTTATTTATTCATTCTTTATCTCAAATGAGTCCAATCGCTCGTACAGAGTATATAACTTCTTAATTCTAATATAATAATAGTTCAATTTTTAATTCAGTGTAACATACAAAAAAACATATTGAGTAAATATTACTTAATTTAAGACATTCATATCAATCAATAACATAAAAATAGAAGAAAAAAACAAAAAAAAAAATATATGTATATGTGTAGATATATAATAACAACAAATATTAAAATTGAGAAAAAATAATATATACAGCAAAATAACAAGACAAGACTTTGCTTACTAATTTAGATTATTTCTTGAAGAAAGTGCTCATTAACAGTTTTTTTAAATTTGAATGCATTATTTATATTTTTAAGTTCAGTATAGATGTCTAAAAATAGCAAATTTTCAATTTTTGAGCCCTAATAGCTCTTAAATAGGTACTGTTACAAAAAAATTTTCTAAGAAAACTTATACTAATTCTAAAAGTTCTTTCTTGTCTCAAAATTGCAGTTTCCTATCTCAAAGCGTACCGGAGTTATGAAAAAAGAAAAATCATGCAAAATTTGATTTTTACATAACGGTAAATTTAAATACTAAATTAAATATATATAATTTTCATATTGATTTATAAAAGTAAAAAAAATTCATGTCGAATGGCGTTTTCAGATTGAAAAAATGTTAAGCGGAACATGAAATATACGTTTAATATGCGTTTAAAAATAGGGCTTTTTCAAAGTTTGACGGGCTGTAGTTCCCTGATGGATGGGGCTGCATGAAAAAGTTGTTCCACAAAATTAATTTTTTTATGAGACCTATTTTTTTGAGAGAATTTTTTTCTCTATCTTTAACGGACGGTGTAGAAGTTTTGTAAACAGACGGACAGATGCACGGACGAACAGAGTGAAACTAATATGCACATTTTTTCAAAATTTTTTTGACACAAGCCAAACAAACAATTTCTTTGGAAAATAATAGTAATAGAATGAATTTCAAATCATTAAATGATAAACTGGATCTAATTATAGAAAAATAGTATTTTTTAAAATTAAATTAAGTGTTTAAAAAAATATATTTGCGACTATAAAATTATTATCGAAAATTTAATTTCTGAAAACGTTAAACTTTCTAATGTTATTGATATATTAAAAGCTAAACCATCAATGCAATCATGAAAATTCATAGATGTAATCAAAAACATTTAAGTCATTCAGTTCAAAAGTACGGTATTTATTTTAAAAAAGGAAAATGAAAATTTAAATAGTATTGGTGAACGTTTTTTAAATACATATCGTCGGGTATATGCAAAAACAATGAATGTGCAATTTCGTACTTTTTTAGTTAAATATACAAAGTAACTTAAAATTTTCTAAATAACAATATGCAAAAATAGCGAATGTTCTATCGTCTTAAAATAAAGAGATACAGCATTCATGAATGTGCTGAAATTGAAATATTTTTCAAATCCATTAAGCAAAAACAATGAATAGTCACTTACGTTGTTTTTGCGTATTGCTTTATCTACTTTTTGAAATAAATCGAACGCTTAAATTCTTAGAACATAAATACAAAACAAATATTTCAACAAGATGTCAATTGCTTTTTTGTTTTAAAAGTATCTAACGGGGTAAAAGGATACCTTGAAAAAAATAAAAGGGGGAAGCAAATATCAATCAATACATTATCTAAAAGAGAACTAGAGTATTTAGAAAGGCATATAAGATCATTCCCCGCAGTAGAATTTAATTATTGCCGAAAAACAACGGACAAAAAATATTTGGATCCGTCTCTTAACATGATAATAATGCATGGAATGTACCTCGAAAGTTGCAAAAGAGATAATGTGAAAGGCATTTGTAAATAATGACATGATAGTAATAATAATAATAGTAATATTATAATAATAATAATAGTAATATTATAATAATAATAATAGTAATATTATAATAATAATAATAGTAATATTATAATAATAGTAATATTATAATAATAGTAATATTATAATAATAGTAATATTATAATAATAGTAATATTATAATAATAATAATAATAATAATAATAATAATAGTAATAATAATAACTGCTAAAGTGAAGCTATATTTGGTTATATCATGCAGTAAGGTGTTATATACTACTGAGCATTGTAATCCACTGATCGCCCTGTCTCTGTAGTAAATAATAATAATATTAATAAGTAATACTAATACCAACAATAATAGCTGCTATAATGACAGTGGGGATTGCCTTCAATAATTACCTCATGCAGTAAGGTGTTATATACTACTGCATGTTGTAACTGTTGTAACAGCTATATTCACTGTTAGCAAAATAGTAATAATAATAGGCGGATTCATTGTTTCCTTACAGTCCCACTGCCAATTCAATGTTTCCGTATCCATTTCCTATTCCTACTCCCTAGCCAATATACTGTGTTCACAGGTAAAGGTTTCATCCTATTATATTAGCTAAAGGGCGAGGTGCGTTTAGTCTGTAAGAATCTGACACATTCAAGGAGAAATTCTTGGTGTCTTTGGAAGATTCCCACCTCCCGTAGGAAAAAAAAAAATTTAGAAGAGTATTTGGAACATTTTTTAAACCAAAAAAAGGTCAGTGCAAACCATCGGTCTATAATACTTTAAATGAGGAAGAAAAGAGAAAAGATGAAGAAAATCATCCATTCTTTAAGAAAGTATGCACGTGAATCTAGAGATAAAAATAAAGAATTAGCCAAAGAAAATTCTAGCATTTTATCATTTAATTCGATGTGCAAAACGGTCTTGACAACTTCGAAAGGTGCTGCCAGCCACAGTTTAACAGTTTATAATCTTGGTACCCAAAACGTCTCATGCTACTTTTGGGATGAAACACAAGGAAAGAGAGGATCTAATGAGATCTATTCATGAATTTTTAATTACATTTTAAAGCACTTAATGTGTTATAAATACCAAATGTGTTAAAATGATGTCAGATAGTTGTAACGGTCAACAAAAAAATTCAATTTTTGGCTTAATGCGTTTATAACTTTTAGAGACCCACCCAACCTTAGAAGTAATAGACCATAAATTTTTCGAAACTGGACATACCGAAATGAAATGCGGCTCAATTCTTTCCAAAATTGAACAAAAAGCAAAGTATACTCCAGTATATACACCAAATTGTTGGGCACAAATAATTCGAACAGCTGAATACAATTTTTTGCAAAAAAAGTTTTACTGACGATTTTTCAACTTGCAATTTAAAACTTAAAAAAGGTCGACAATCCAGCAGTCTACAAAACGCGTATAGTGAAGATCTGGCAATATCAGTAGCAAAATTTAATGACTTAATGAAAATATGCCAAGATTTGACAATTCCAAAAACCTACCACAGTTTTTACAAGTCTATTAAAACTGATAATTTAATAAGAGATTATTTAGCAGAGCCAGATGAAAAGGAAATGTTTGAATATGAAAACTAAGAAAATTATGTTCTTTTCCAATTTTTATTTTGTGTTCTTTAATACCATTGTTAAAATGGTTTATTTAATTTGTTTTTGTTAAATTTAGATATATTTCAGAATATAAAGAAAAACTTAAAAAAATTGTTCTTTAAAAAAAGCTTAAAAATCAATCTGCAAAAATAATGAATGTGCAATAACTTCTGTTCTAATTAAGATAGCTCAAAGAAGCAAGGATCTAATAAAAATATCAAAAATTTAATATTTTAATCTATTCGATTCCAGAATTCAAGTCCTAAAGCTGATTTATGGCATTTAAAACAATATTGAAAAGCATTTATCTCAAAACTTAAATTTTGCACATTCATTGTTTTTGCATATACCCAACGATATGGTATTGATCATTCGAAGAATGCAATCAAAGAAATATTCTGGAATGGTACTTAATTATGATAGAAAACAAACGGTATTCGTTAATGAATGTTTAACTTCATTTTTTAATATTATCTTCAAAAAAGCTAGGAACTTAAAAAGAATTAATTTAACATCATTTGCCTTTGTAAACGAAGGGAGAATTTTTATTTGCAAACATTCAAAAAGTAGATCATTCAAGTAAAAAATTGATGATTTGTCAAAACATTCAACTATTTAAGAAAATAATTTAAATACGAGTATTACTACTATTAAACCATCAAACTAATTATAAAAAGTTCTTTATCGTAAATCCAAGCAATAAATATTACAATACATTTAATGAAATACAATAAATCACCAACAAATTGCCATAATAATTTACTCAAAATATTTTACTTAAATTCTCGTACTTTTAAAAAATAAAGTTGATGATATTGAAATTATATTAAAAATAATAAATAATTCTATTAACGTGATTTGCATCAATGAAACCTGGTTAAAAAATGAAGACACGAAATATTATAATTTTGATGAATTTAATTCAATATACTCATGGCATCCAAATGTGGTTGCGGAGTATTATAAATAAAAAAAAACATTATCAATGTTTACAGATCACCAACTGAAATTTCAACACAATTTATTAATTTTATTTCGGAATTAGAAAAATTTATATCACAAACAAAATGCAAATTAAAAACGTACGTAATTGGTATATTTTACATAACGGTACCTAATGACGTCACATATATTTCATAAAACATGAATTATAACTTAAAGGTCATTTAAAAATCAAATTGATTATTTTGAAATTTTTCTAACATTTTGTAGTATTTTACTTCAACCGTTATATTTTCGTCTACGATAGTATACAGAAACCATTTTTTTACAACATTGTGGGACCTACTATTGTCTTTAATAAATATCTTGTTTCATCTTAACCAGTGCTACCGACTAGGTACCGTTATGTAAAATTTTAAGGCAATCGGAAAATGTACCTAAAGTAAAGTATATCCTTAATTTTGACAAAACAAAACTAAATTACACAATATACAAATTTTATGACAATGAATTCTTTCTATAACTTTAATCAAAACAAACCGACTAGAATGATAATAAATACTTGTATTGACCATTTTTATACAAATATTATTTAGGCCAGGCTAACAGATATATTCAGTCTATCTCGTCCTTTGTCTATATTGACTTAATTGATCATAATGTAATTTTGCTACAAGTGTCAATGAGACTAGAGCTAAATAACATATGGGACTACTTCTAAAGTAATTGATTAAAGACACTATGTCGACTAGTTATTAACAATTTAATTAAACCTAATGAAATTAAAAGATGTCAAGAGATGTGATTTCAATTTTTGAACAAAATAAAAAGTAATATAGATAGATAGATAATCACAAAATTAAACAATTCAAATTCGATAGATTATATAAATATGTCAGCAAATGTTAAAATTATGCAATGGTCAACTGTGTGAACCAGTATTAGAAATAATCAACAAATCTCTTAAGGAAACAGTAGTACCTAATACGCAGAGCAGCGATGATTTACAAAACGGGTAGTTCAACAGACTTGAATTATCGTCCAATTTGTTTAACTGCAGTTCTATCTAAAATTGTTGAAAAAATGGTGAACTACCAATTATCCAAATGCTTAACTAAGCATGATTTACTTTGTAAGCATCAATAGGGCTTCAGAAGAAAATCAAACACAGGAACAACTATCATTAATATGTCCAATTATGTCCAAGACATGAAAGAAAACAAGAAAATTATATCAATACTATTCATGGATTATTAAAGGCTTTTAATATAACAATGAGCATGGATAATGTAGATTATGGAATACTGCTTAAAAATATGCAAAGTTATGGAATAAAAGGAGTAACATACAACTGGTTTGATTCCTACTTACATAATCGATATCAATACACACAAATTGGTGAAGTAAAAAGCCATGAAGAAAAGGTTAAAGGTCGAGGGAGCGGTCTTGGTGCGCTGTTATATAGCGAATTTAGCACGGTCATGAAATGATATTTTTTGATAAATTAAACGATTTATAAGGGATTTTGGACCCTGGTAAATTAGAAAAAATAAAAACTAGAACAATTACTTGACGACACGAATGTAAACAACGTTTATTAACTAATACTGTGCTGTACAAGTTGAAAAAGTGTACTACTTACTAATATAAATATATATATTCAAAATGTGAAAAAAACGGTCAATAGTGTGTACAATGTAGCAAATAAGTGTAGTGTTAAAACGATACAAAAACGAAGAAGAATACAGTTGCCATTGTCAACTCTTAGATACCCGTACGAACCGTTAGTATGTTCATAGCCTGTCACTCTACTTATAATATTATTTTTTTAATTTTTTAGTATTTTAAAATAATTTGGGTGAATTTTATAATTTCTAGAACTATGAATTGTACATATATTCAAACTATATGTTTACAGATTCTTCAAAAGCAGATTAGAATCTTCCACATAACGATTATCAAACCTTCCACATAACGATTATCCATTTAACTTTTTTCAATATGCTATAGTACCATTTAATACTAAGCGGCAAATGTATAATAATTTGTACTATATGATATGTAAATAAAGATGAGTTATGTATGTACACTAATATCATATAAATATAAATCCTTCAAGCAACCGTTATATTTTTTATTTATTTAATTTTTTTTGTACTACGCATCATCCTCAACAATTTCAAATTATAAAATGCAAAAAAATCGTTAAAAAAATTTTTAGAAAAATTTCGAAAAATGAAGTCACACTTTCGTCAATTTTACGGCAATCCTATATTATTAAGAAAAGTTGTTAGGAATAACAACTTGTTAAAAATATATAGTTGTTATTCATACTTTTAACAACTTATCAAAAATATAATAGTTTTTAAAAATAAGGAATTTTTTTGTTTTTGACCCCATACAGCCCCGTAAGTTCCCATCCGCTACGGAGCCACAGCTCCCCAAAATTCGAAAAAGCTCTATATTTAAATTGTTATAACACAAGTTCTATAAGGTATATCTTCAATTTGAACGCCAAACGATTACTCCTTTAATTAGCTTTAAAAATGTATATAGAATAAATATATATTTGTGGCATACGGTCTCTTAATTCACTGTTATGCGAACTGAAATTTTGCTAAATTCTTAATTCCTTCTATTTTCCAAACGGTTTAAGTTAGAAACATGAAATTTTGAGAGAAGTTAGGTCTTTGAAAGAAAGTATGAGTCATTTCAGAAAATATTTTTGTATCGCCCTCCGTTTCGGAGCAGTAAGGGATCAAAAACTATAAAATATCTTAATTTTAAACACCTGTAACTTAGGCACCTGTAACATTACACATTTTTCTTCGGCAAGATATAAAAATTAAAACTCCAGTAATATATTTTTACGTGTGTAAATGTTATGTTATAACATGTTTACGTGTTTTTCTTTAATTGTATAGGGTTCCAAAGTTGCAGCCCCTCAAATTTGCAAAAAAGCCCTATTTTTAGATGTATATATCTCAGGCTACTAGTTTTACAATCTAAAAACACTAGAAGACCGCAAATTTTGTTATCTTCATAAAGCAATATCAAAATTATGCAATATTTTGTAATTTACTATTTAAATTTACCGTTATGTGAAAACCACATTTTCCATGAAATTTCTTTTTCCATAATTCCAGCACGCCTTTAGATGAACCTGAAATTTTGAGACAAGAAAGAACTTTTAGAATTAGTATAAGTTCCTTTAGAAAATTCTTTTATACCACCCCCAACTTTTTCTTATTAATTTTTCTCATAAAATTTTTTTGTTACGAAATATTCAAAAGAAACCTAAAAAGTACACTAGTGAACTACCACTCGCGGTTGTCCGATGTGCTCCAAAAGCTTATCAATCCGAGATATTTACGTCAAAACCTTAAATATGAAATTGCAAAAAATTCAACTCAGTCGTTTAAGCTGTAGACGTGCCACACACACACACACAGGCAGACAGACATCATGCTAAAAAAAATTTTTATGGCCTTCTCCACACCGGAATTTGCCAAAATCTCGGGTACAAATTTTTAGTATGAAAACAATACCTACCAGACCGTCAGAACCGGGATGCGTTTCGAGAACACGTCCTAACAGCCAACGAGTAGCGGGTAGGTTTTCATCGTATACTAGTACTAAATCATGTTTTCGATATTATCTTGTTTAACTAACCATTTAGAACGCTGTTGCACACGAGATATATATTTATTTTACCACTGCTTCCAGAATTACTATACTAATCGTTGCCCATACTGCCACCCATCTAGTTTTGTTCTATTTATGTTTATTAAGAGTGGTTCAGGTGGTGCCATTAGTACATCTCCGGTTAGAAAATGCGAAGGAGTTAGCACGTTGAAATTATTAGGTTCCTCAGTTATTGGGCATAACGGTCTCGAATTCAAACAAGCTTCAATTTGGGTTAAAATGGTTGAAAATTTCTCATACCGGTCCACCGTGTAAGGTTTGCATAACTAACTTTTCAATGAGCAATTTGGTAAAAGGAGATTTATCGAGTAGAATTATAGAAAACTTTTCATTATAAGTTAAATTTGTATTTTGTAAACGACCACCAACTCGTAAGATCCGGTTATCATCTAAAAATGGATTTAGTTTCAATAATTTACTCTTTCTTGATATATGTTCGTTTAATCGATAGTGCTCTGATTTCTTCACTAAATTCATTTTCTTGAATCACTCTAATTATCTGGGTTACTGGGATGTCTCTTTCACGGTTTGTTAGATACGGAGTTGTTAATCTTGCATTTCTGTTTCTGATATTGTTTATGAATTGTAATACGTAACTGGCTACTCTAATTATTTTATCATATGATGAATAGTTGTTAATGAGAATCAGAAATTCGTTATTTGAATTTTGTGATGTAATGTTGCAATATCTTTTCATCTTTCTCATTTCATGGTCGGTTTCTACGATATTCCCTTTTGACGCATAAATAAACTACGGCAGGATGAGCATGCAACGATGCATCCGAAAAGCCGTGTAATTCACATGCCTTGATGTTTTGAGACATATGACACCAACGATCTATTTTAATATTTTTAATTTGCGTAAGGCTCTCTCTGTAATGCAACCATTCTCTCTTGATCTCTCCTTTAACATCTTCATCCCAGTCTAAACCAAATAACCATAGCTTTTGAAGTAGAATCTTGGCCAGAATTATGCATGGTGCTATCCATCCCAAACGGCAGAAACACTTCGCAATTTGCGACAGGATTTTGCCTTGTAGTCCAGACTTCACATTTATTTTCATTTGAATGTAATATATTGGAAAAGACGTCAGCTTGAGGGTGCCAATGTATCCCTAATGTTTTCAGAGGTTCTTTGTTCAGACATAAAGATTATTTATCTCTCGGTGGTTTTCAGGCCCAGCATTTAATAATTTCTCATCATTGGATGCCTATTTGCGTAGAGAAAAACCTACAGCTTTCATTAATTCTATTAATTCCTTTTGTAATTGTAGTGCTGTTTCTATAGTATCTGCACCTGAAAGTAAATCATCTACATAAAACGAATATATTGCTTTTTCAGATCCCAAAGGAAAATTCAATTTTTCATCTGTGGCTAGTTGTTTTAGAACCCGTGTGGCCAGATAAGGTGCCGACTTTGTTCCAAATGTTACGGTTTTTAATTTGAAATCTTCTTTGGGGGCATTTTGTGAACTTCTCCAAACAATTTTTGATATTCTGCATGTCGAGGTACAATTCTAATTTGTCGTTCAATGAACTCGAATTAGATACATTTTCAGTCTGGGCATTCACTCTGTTGGAAATATCCTCGTAAGCAGTTAGAACCAGCTCTTTCCGTTGAATTCCATTTTCTGCTCATCTTGTACGGCATTTAGTAACTTTTTGTGTTTCGTCTTGAAGTCAACCCACGCTTCTTCTAACTCTTCTAGTAATTTTTTATAATATTTCTCAGTTCTTGTGATGGATTTTCTATATCCGCACTAATTGCAAATTTATACATCCTCCAACTCAGCAGAAGTGTAGTTAACTCGTCTTGAATTACAGGACCCTTCATCATCTTATCATTTAAAGACATACCATTACTTGTTGCTCGAGATGCATCAAATACAACCTTCAACTTGGTTGTAGTGCTAGCTTCCTGTATGACGCTATGGTGAGGCAGGTAGTTGTGTTCAAATATTTCTATTGGTTTTGAATTTGTATCACTTTTGATTTTTTCCATATGATCTAATTCGATATATTCATTTATACACTTGACATACTCATTTTTAAATTTTGGGTTTTTCGAAAACTGGCGTTCCATGGAAAACAGTCTACCGATTGCGATATTTCTGGATTGTCCCAGCGTTGCATTCATTTGAGGATGAAATGGTAGCTGAACTTCGTATCTACCATCTGATAAGCGTCTATGAGTCTGTGGAAAATGCTTTTCACATGCTGCTTTTTCTTCGGTTAATAATTTTTTTCAAGATATTTCTTTTAATTCCCAAAATTTTCTCAATTCATCTTCTGAATTTGTATGTATATAAAAATTTGAAATGGCACTTTTATTTTCTGGTTGATGATAGATCTCTCCTGTTAAGATCCATCCAAAGATAGTTTTTAAGCAATGGGTGTCCCCTTGGGACCCCTTTTAACACCTTCCAGCATTATTTAGTTAAAAACATCCGCACCCAATAATAAATCAACTGGTGCCGGATTGTTGAATTCTGGATCAGCTAATCCCAAATCGATAATGTGCTTCCACTCATGATTTTTGATATACGTACTTAGCAGAATTTGTGTTAATTTTTTCATGATTATTCCCTCAACATGAATTTTTAGGTTTTCCATTAATCGGCTTGATGTTGAAAGTGGCCTGCTTATTGATTTGGTGTAAATTTGCTTGACCTATGCCTTGAACAGTCACACTGACAGATTGTTTGCGCATTTGTAAGCTTTGTGCCTTTTTTTCTGTTAGGAAAGAAGCTTGCGATCCCTGGCTATTTTCACGAGTGCTGTAGCCAGTAATATTTGGTTGCAAGGATTTCTTTTGGCAACGTACGATCCAAGGTTGTTTGATGTGATACATTCTATAACCCTTTGATATTCTGGGCTTTCTGGGTTGAGTACACAGTTCTTAGATCTGATATTTGGAGAATTAGTAGAATTATTGTCCAGATTTGGATTTCTCGTCTATGTTGGAACCTTGGATGTTGTCACGTTCGAGTTGAGATGCAACAATGTATGATGCAATTTTGAGCAATGGCGACATCTATGATTGCTAAGGCAGTTCCAACATAGCCCCTTGTTCCGAATGACTTCCACATGTTAGTAGATAGGTAGGCACTTGGGCCAGACAGGTCAGTAGGTCAAGGTCACCCAGAAGTAGCTCAAGGCCACCCGGAAGGCCAGACAGGAAGGTCATTTTAAAAGTAAGTCAGACTGGTTGTTGCGATCGTCAGTTGTTTATAAAGATTGTATATTTGGTTTAAGTAAAAAATGCTTTTTCATACAATGTAAAGAGAAAAAAAAATGTACCTATACGTTTCTTTAAAATTAAAAAAAGTGCAAACTGGTTTTTTAAATCTTAGATAAAGAATCAACAAAATTAATGCAATTTTGATATGCATTTTTTTTTCTTTTTTTCTTGTTTTTTCTTTTTTTTTATGAAGTATTTAAAGAAGAGGAAATAAAAATCATTAATTAATTGCGAGTATCACCGTATAAGATTTTATTGTTATGTAAGAATGTTGACAAAAATATGAATAAAAAGAAAACAAACAGGAAATCAAAAATATCTAACATGTGGTTTAAGTAATAGGCGTGAATATAAATAGTAAGAAAAAATGCGTTTTTATAAAATGTAAAGAGAAAAATTTAAACAAATTAAGTGTACCTATGCGAATTTTTAAAATTAAAAGAAAAAAGTGCAAAGCTGGTTTTTAAATCTGAATCAACCTTGACCAAATTGATATTTTGAGATGCATTTTTTTTTTCTTTTTTTCTTGTTTTTTCTTTTTTTTATGAAGTATTTAAAGAAGAGGAAATAAAAACCATTAATTAATTGCGAGTATCACAGTATAAGATTTTATTGTTATGTAAGAATATTGACAAAAATATGAATAAAAAGAAAACAAATAGGAAATCAAAAATATCTAACATGTGGTTTAAGTAATTGGCGTGAATGGAAATAGTAAGAAAAAATACGTTTTTATAAAATGTAAAGAGAAAAATTTAAACAAATTAAGTGTACCTATGCGAATTTTTAAAATTAAAAGAAAAAAGTGCAAAGCTGGTTTTTAAATCTGAATTTTTTTCTTTTCTTTTTTGTTCTGATGAAATATTTAAAGAAGAGGAAAGAAAAAATTATTAGTATTTTTTAGATTTTATTGATATGTAAGAATGTAGAACAAAAAAGATGTATTCTTATGTTGTGTTAAAAAAAAATAAAACAAATTTATTTATATGTTTGAAATATTTTTTTCTTATTATGTATAAGCATTGATTAAGGATTATATAGTATAAGTAATTGTAAAATGTAAAAAAATTGTTAATAGAGAAAAATTCGAAGATTAGAAACGTTCGCAGTCGGTTCTTTCAAAATAAAAATTGAAAAATATAAAATTATAATAATAATTAATAAAAATTTAATTAAAAATACAAAAATGAATACAGAAAAACTCAATATTATATCAATTAAATCAGTGAATGTAAAAAGATTCAACATTTTTGGAAAAAAATTGGAGTTTGCAATAAATTCAGTACCAGACAACAAAGATCCAATAGATTGGATTAAAACTGGTACTGAAGAATTATTCAACAATTTACTTGAAAATGTTGATCCTAGTGATAAAATTGGAGTTACTTTTGGATCCCAAAGTTTTCATGAACGTGGTTCAGCCTGGATCAATTTTAAAGATGCAAAAGATCTTGACATTTCGGAAATTTGGGACGTCATTTCAAAAATTTTTCAAAGTAACTCCGAAGGATTATCTACAGATACATTCTGTATAAATGTAACGTATCTACGACTTCCAGCAGGAAGAGCTAGAGGAAAAAGATACAACTATTTTGAAGAGGAATGTAATAAAAGAAGAGGCATAGTTACAATTAAAAACAATGATAATTTATGCTTACCACGTGCGTTAGTTGTTGCTATCTCTTTCATAGAAAAAGAAATTGACTACTGTAAAATTCGAAAAGATATAGGTCAACTTCAATTGAAAGGGGCGTTACAACTAATAAGAAATTCAAATGTATGTATTCTAGCAAAAGGAGCAAGTATCAATGAGCTCAAAAAATTTCAACTTTACCTCTCAAAATATCAAATTGTAGTTTTTGATTTCAGAGGACAAGGAAAAACGATTATTTTTCAAGGTGAAGAACTTAAGGAAAAAAGATTAAATTTGATATACAATGAAGGTCACTTCAATGTAATTACATCACTAACAGCAGCATTTAGTTGTGATTACTTTTGCCAAACATACAATGTTCCATATAACAATAGATTGTCTTACCGATTTGCACAGTCATGTTTCTTCTGTAAATCATCTCCGGCGTGTGACGTAAGTTTTCCAAACATTAAATGTGATGTATGTAATCGAATTTTTAAAGGTCAAACTTGTTTTGATAATCATAAAGCAACATCATCTACAAATAAAAAATTTATTTGTACTCTTATAAATTCCTGTAAAAAATGCTTTAAAGTATACAGAGCTGATGTAAATCATATATGCTATGGACATTTGTGTAAAAATTGTAATACAAATGTAGCTTCAGATCACCAATGCTTTATTACACCATGTAAAGAATTAGCTGAACTGAAGAATATATTATATATTTTCTACGATCTCGAAACAACTCAAGATGATATTATCGGGGAGAAACTTCATGAAGGTGTTGCAATAGGAGATATAATTGAACATCAGCCTGATTTATGTATTTTTGAACAACGTTGCACCCATTGTATATTATCTATTGTTGAAAGATGCAATTTTTGCGGACTTCGTCAACATGTGTTAAAACAGAATCCAATACAAATATTTTTAGAATATATACTCAACCAAAGAAAAATATTTGATAAAGTTATAGTTATTCACATAATGGGCAAGCATTTGATAATCAGTTTTTATTAAACTATATCTTAGAGAAAACAATTATAAAACCAAAATTAATTATGAGAGGAACAAAGATAATTTTAATGCTTCTAGATAACGTGAAATTTATTGATTCATTAAACTATTTTCCAATGCCGTTGTCTAGTTTAGTTTTGAAAGCGTTTGATTTAGACATAAATTTGAAAAAAGGATATTTCCCTCATATGTTTAATCGTAAAAACAATATAAATTATAATGGAAAGCTGCCCGATCGTAAATATTACTGTTAGTCTGTTATAATTCAATGGGTGCGTCGGAAAGAAAAATATTTCTTGAATGGTATGAAGAAAATAAGAACAAGTCCTTTAACCTTCAAAATGAACTTGTAGAATATTGTTTGAATGACGTAAAAATTTTAACAGCAGCCTGTATTAAATTCAGAAATTTATTTTTAAAAGAATGTAAGGTTGAGCCATTTTTAGAAGCCACTACAATTGCTTCAGCGTGTAATTTGGTTTTTAGAAGGAATTTTTTAAACCCGTATACAATTGGACTTATACCTAAACAAGGTTATCGCTTATCAGAAAATCAATCAATTATTGCCATAAAATGGTTAATGTGGGAAGAAAAACAAAGAAAAATAAGTATTCAGCATAGTGGTAATGGAAAAGAAAAAGTTATTTTTGGTCTCCGTGTTGACGGATATTGTACAGACACAAAACAAATATTTGAGTTTTATGGTTGTTATTACCATGGTCATCCAAAATGTTGCAAAAATAACAATGATAAAAAATATGAAACACGTTATGAGGCTACACTATCCAAAGTCAATAAATTACGATATTTAGGTTATCAAGTAATTGAAAAGTGGGAGTGTGAATTTCAAAAAGAAATGAGATCAAAAGAATATATAGCAAAATTGAAGACCCAAAGCTTGATACCACTAAAACCACGTGATGCGTTTTATGGCGGTAGAACAGGAAACACAAGAACATATTATAAATGTGCACCTGGTGAGAAAATAATGTACATAGATATATGTTCACTATATCCTTGGGTGTGTAAATACGGAAAATTTCCAGTAGGGCATCCAAAAGTTCATGTTGGACAAATTGAGTGCAACAAATTAAATTTAAATAATACTGAAGGATTAATAAAAGCATTGATACTTCCTCCAGAAAAACTCTACCACCCGGTTTTGCCTATAAATCCAAATAATAAGCTAATGTTTTCCTGTTGTCGAACATGTAGCATGGAAATCAATAATGATGACTGCTCTCATGACGATCGCAGTAGGTCAATTTTAGGAACATGGGTTATAGATGAAGTAAGAGAAGCTGTTAAACAGAGATACAAAATTGTGCAAATATACGAAGTATGGGAGTATACTGTTAAACAATTTAATCCCCTTACATCACAAAAGAGGATTTTTACTGAAATGATGAAGAAGTTCCTTAAAATTAAACAAGAAGCTTCAGGCTGGCCTAGCTTTTGTAGAACACCAAAGGAAAAGTGTAAATATTTAGAAAAATTTTCCAAAGTGGAAGGCATAAATTTACAGTTTAACGAAATAGAGAAAAATCCTGGATTAAGATCATTAGCTAAATTAATGTTAAACTCTTTCTGGGGTAAATTTGGGCAGAGAGAAAATCAATCAAAAATTGAAATCATAAATCAGCCTTTTGAATTATTTACTCTTCTTACTGATCCTTCCAAGAATGTGAACCAAATAACTCCAATAAATGAAAAAACAGTTTTGGTAAATTGGGAATACAAAGAAGAAACAGCTGAATCATTATTAACAGTTAACGTTTGTATAGCTGCTTACACTACCACACAAGCTCGTTTAAAATTGTATTCTTACCTAAACAATTTAAAAGAACGAGTTTTGTATTACGACACTGATTCAATAATATATGTAGCACGTGAAGGAGAATATAACCCTCCAACAGGAGTTTTCATAGGAGATATGACAGATGAGCTGGAAGAATATGGAATTGGAAGTTACATTACAAAATTTGTCAGTGGGGGCGCACAGAACTATGCATACAAAATTTATAGTACCAAATCCAAATGCGAAAAAACTGTTTGCAAAGTCAAAGGTATTAGTTTAAATTATAACGCTTCACAAAAAATAAATTTCGGCTCTATGGAACAATTAGTTAAAAAATTAAACAATCTTCAGGAAATAAATATAACATTTCCTAGTATTCGTCGAACATACGATCACAGAGTCATTACTGTTCCTGAATTAAAGACATATCGAATAAATTCCAGAAAACGAGTTTTTGCAGATGATTATACTTCAGTTCCTTATGGCTTCAAAAAGAAAAAAAATTAATTATTATTGTTAATATATTGTAAAAATTTTGTATTAAACTATTAAATTATAGTATTTTTTTAAAAATAAAAGAATCTTTTTAATTTAATCAGTTTTTAATTTTCAGAATGTAATCCAAAATTTATATATATACTGATTTTATTCAAATTCACAGTTGCAGTTTAACTTTTCAATAATAATGTCAAAAGCACAAATAGTATCTGAAATTCATCGTCCAGTTAGACGTACATTTCGAGGACGAAAAATATCTCAAAGAGGGTTAAATGATACATGGGAAATTGATCTTGTAGATATGTCGGCCTATCAAAAAGTAAATAATGGATACAAGTTCCTCTTAACTGTTATCGATATATTTTCAAAATATGCATATGCGGAAAAAGTTAAATCAAAGGCAGTAGATGACGTAGTAAGAAGTATGGAAAGGATTTTTAAAAGAGAAGCGAAGTCTCCAAAAAATATTCATTCTGATCAGGGAAAAGAATTTTTCAACAAAAAATTCCAAAATTTAATGAAAATTTATAAAATAAATCACTATCATACTTATTCAGAAATGAAGGCTAGTGTTTGTGAAAGATTTAACAGAACATTAAAATCAATTATGTGGAAACAATTTAGTTTACAAGGAAATTTTAAATGGATTGAACTTTTCCAAAACTAATTGAAAAATATAATAACACAAAACATAGTACAATTAAGTTAAAACCAAATCAAGTAACATCACAAAATGAAAAACAAATTCTTCGTTCAATTTACAATTACCCTAAAATATTTAATAAGGGAAAATTTAATGTTGGTGATTTTGTTAGAATTGCAAGATCTAAAGGTACTTTTCAAAAAGGTTATGAAAATAACTATTCAACTGAGGTTTTTAAAATACATTTCAAAAACAAGACAGATCCGATTACATATAGTTTAAAAGATTATAAAAATAATTTAATTCGTGGTGGCTTCTATGAACAGGAATTAACTAGTGTCAAAGACCCCAATGCTTATTTAATGGAAAACATTTTAAAACGAAAAGGTAATAAAGTATATGTGAAATATTTAGGCTTTGATAATAGTCATAATCATAATAGTCATAATAATGGATAAGTAAATATGATATTCTTCCATAAAAAAGTATAATAATTGAATTTATGTAAAACATTTTTTTTATTAAATGCAACAATGTTGTAAAAATGCTAATAGAAAAATATTTACTAATGAAAATTAATAATTTAGCAATAGGTAAAAAATAAAAAATAATATTTTTTGATAAAAAGTATAATTAGAATTTATGTAAAAGATTTTTCTTAATTTTAGAGCACTGTTAAAAGCAACAATGTTGCAAAAATGCTAATAGAAAAATATTCCCTAATAAAAATAAATAATTTAAAAAAAAAATAAAAAATAATATTCTTTCATAAAAATTATAATTAGAATTTATGTAACAGATTTTTTTAACACTGAGCCCTGTTAAATGCAACAATGTTACAAAAAATGCTATTTAAAAAATTAAAAGTTTCATTATTATCACTTAGAATTATTACATTAATAAATAATTTACTTTACAACTTTTTGTTTTTAAAAATATTCTTAAGTCTTTTGATTTTTACACAATTATTTAGAAGAAAAAATTAGTATAAATAAAGTAGGATCTTTCTTAAGATATATCAATTCAAAAAAATAGTTCAGATGGAAAACACCAAATCAGAAATGTATTCGTATGGGATGGGATCAACACAAGAGTTGTCTTCTAATCAAAATAAGCGAAAAAGAGGAAGAAGTCAACAAGAGCAGTCGCTCCATCCACAACAACATCATCCTCATCACGAACAGCAACAACAAGAACAACAACAACAACATCAACATGTTGATCAAACACAACAACAGATTTAACAGCAACAACTTCAACAACAACAACAACAACTTCAATAGCAACAACAACTTCAACAACAGGAACAGGAACAGGAAATTATTTGTCTTCAGGAAGAAGAAGAAATACCAACAAAAAGGTCCTTCAAGGAAGCTTTCAATAAAAAAAATATTGAAAGCAAAAAAAATTTTTTTTAAATTAAAGAGATGGAGCAAGATGCTCTGTATCAAATTTTAAACATTAAACAAATTAAGACCATTTATGGTCTTATGTGGGTCTTTGAGACTCGAAATTTAATAATTTTTATACCACAAAAATATTCAGATATTTTTGATGATGAAAATTTTTTATTAGAAATAAAATAAAAAGAACATTTTTTAACTAAAGATAAAAACCAAAATTTAAATATAATAGACTTATCTGAGTCTTTTGGAAAAATATATGCAAATTACCAATAAATTATGTAATTTGTTTCATAATCTAAGATAGAACTTAAGTTATAAAACTAATAAAATTAATAAATAAAAATAAAATTTAAAAAATAAATTTTTCTTTTTATTTATACAGTTTCTTAATTTTTCAGATTCAGATTTAAAATTTTTTCAGATTCCTAGTGATAAAATTGGAGTTACTTTTGGATCCCAAAGTTTTCATGAACGTGGTTCAGCCTGGATCAATTTTAAAGATGCAAAAGATCTTGACATTTCGGAAATTTGGGACGTCATTTCAAAAATTTTTCAAAGTAACTCCGAAGGATTATCTACAGATACATTCTGTATAAATGTAACGTATCTACGACTTCCAGCAGGAAGAGCTAGAGGAAAAAGATACAACAATTTTGAAGAGGAATGTAATAAAAGAAGAGGCATAATTACAATTAAAAACAATGATAATTTATGCTTACCACGTGCGTTAGTTGTTGCTATCTCTTTCATAGAAAAAGAAATTGACTACTGTAAAATTCGAAAAGATATAGGTCAACTTCAATTGAAAGGGGCGTTACAACTAATAAGAAATTCAAATGTATGTATTCTAGCAAAAGGAGCAAGTATCAATGAGCTCAAAAAATTTCAACTTTACCTCTCAAAATATCAAATTGTAGTTTTTGATTTCAGAGGAAAAGGAAAAACGATTATTTTTCAAGGTGAAGAACTTAAGGAAAAAAGATTAAATTTGATATACAATGAAGGTCACTTCAATGTAATTACATCACTAACAGCAGCATTTAGTTGTGATTACTTTTGCCAAACATGCAATGTTCCATATAACAATAGATTGTCTCACCGATTTGCACAATCATGTTTCTTCTGTAAATCATCTCCGGCGTGTGACGTAAGTTTTCCAAACATTAAATGTGATGTATGTAATCGAATTTTTAAAGGTCAAACTTGTTTTGATAATCATAAAGCAACATCATCTACAAATAAAAAATTTATTTGTACTCTTATAAATTCCTGTAAAAAATGCTTTAAAGTATACAGAGCTGATGTAAATCATATATGCTATGGACATTTGTGTAAAAATTGTAATACAAATGTAGCTTCAGATCACCAATGCTTTATTACACCATGTAAAGAATTAGCTGAACTGAAGAATATATTATATATTTTCTACGATCTCGAAACAACTCAAGATGATATTATCGGGGAGAAACTTCATAAAGGTGTTGCAATAGGAGATATAATTGAACATCAGCCTGATTTATGTATTTTTGAACAACGTTGCACCCATTGTATATTATCTATTGTTGAAAGATGCAATTTTTGCGGACTTCGTCAACATGTGTTAAAACAGAATCCAATACAAATATTTTTAGAATATATACTCAACCAAAGAAAAATATTTGATAAAGTTATAGTTATTCACATAATGGGCAAGCATTTGATAATCAGTTTTTATTAAACTATATCTTAGAGAAAACAATTATAAAACCAAAATTAATTATGAGAGGAACAAAGATAATTTTAATGCTTCTAGATAACGTGAAATTTATTGATTCATTAAACTATTTTCCAATGCCGTTGTCCAGTTTAGTTTTGAAAGCGTTTGATTTAGACATAAATTTGAAAAAAGGATATTTCCCTCATATGTTTAATCGTAAAAACAATATAAATTATAATGGAAAGCTGCCCGATCGTAAATATTACTGTTAGTCTGTTATAATTCAATGGGTGCGTCGGAAAGAAAAATATTTCTTGAATGGTATGAAGAAAATAAAAACAAGTCCTTTAACCTTCAAAATGAACTTGTAGAATATTGTTTGAATGACGTAAAAATTTTAACAGCAGCCTGTATTAAATTCAGAAATTTATTTTTAAAAGAATGTAAGGTTGAACCATTTTTAGAAGCCACTACAATTGCTTCAGCGTGTAATTTGGTTTTTAGAAGGAATTTTTTAAACCCGTATACAATTGGACTTATACCTAAACAAGGTTATCGCTTATCAGAAAATCAATCAATTATTGCCATAAAATGGTTAATGTGGGAAGAAAAACAAAGAAAAATAAGTATTCAGCATAGTGGTAATGGAAAAGAAAAAGTTATTTTTGATCTCCGTGTTGACGGATATTGTACAGACACAAAACAAATATTTGAGTTTTATGGTTGTTATTACCATGGTCATCCAAAATGTTGCAAAAATAACAATGATAAAAAATATGAAACACGTTATGAGGCTACACTATCCAAAGTCAATAAATTACGATATTTAGGTTATCAAGTAATTGAAAAGTGGGAGTGTGAATTTCAAAAAGAAATGAGATCAAAAGAATATATAGCAAAATTGGAGACCCAAAGTTTGATACCACTAAAACCACGTGATGCGTTTTATGGCGGTAGAACAGGAAACACAAGAACATATTATAAATGTGCACCTGGTGAGAAAATAATGTACATAGATATATGTTCACTATATCCTTGGGTGTGTAAATACGGAAAATTTCCAGTGGGGCATCCAAAAGTGCATTGATACTTCCTCCAGAAAAACTCTACCACCCGGTTTTGCCTATAAATCAAAATAATAAGCTAATGTTTTCCTGTTGTCGAACATGTAGCATGGAAAGGAATAATGATGACTGCTCTCATGACGATCGCAGTAGGTCAATTTTAGGAACATGGGTTATAGATGAAGTAAGAGAAGCTGTTAAACAGGGATACAAAATTGTGCAAATATACGAAGTATGGGAGTATACTGATAAACAATTTAATCCCCTTACATCACAAAAGAGGATTTTTACTGAAATGATGAAGAAGTTCCTTAAAATTAAACAAGAAGCTTCAGCCTGGCCTAGCTTTTGTAGAACACCAAAGGAAAAGTGTAAATATTTAGAAAAATTTTCCAAAGTGGAAGGCATAAATTTACAGTTTAACGAAATAGAGAAAAATCCTGGATTAAGATCATTAGCTAAATTAATGTTAAACTCTTTCTGGGGTAAATTTGGGCAGAGAGAAAATCAATCAAAAACTGAAATCATAAATCAGCCTTTTGAATTATTTACTCTTCTTACTGATCCTTCCAAGAATGTGAACCAAATAACTCCAATAAATGAAAAAACAGTTTTGGTAAATTGGGAATACAAAGAAGAAACAGCTGAATCATTATTAACAGTTAACGTTTGTATAGCTGCTTACACTACCACACAAACTCGTTTAAAATTGTATTCTTACCTAAACAATTTAAAAGAACGAGTTTTGTATTACGACACTCATTCAATAATATATGTAGCACGTGAAGGAGAATATAACCCTCCAACAGGAGTTTTCATAGGAGATATGACAGATGAGCTGGAAGAATATGGAATTGGAAGTTACATTACAGAATTTGTCAGTGGGGGCGCACAGAACTATGCATACAAAATTTATAGTACCAAATCCAAATGCGAAAAAACTGTTTGCAAAGTCAAAGGTATTAGTTTAAATTATAACGCTTCACAAAAAATAAATTTCGGCTCTATGGAACAATTAGTTAAAAAATTAAACAATCTTCAGGAAATAAATATAACATTTCCTAGTATTCGTCGAACATACGATCACAGAGTCATTACTGTTCCTGAATTAAAGACATATCGAATAAATTCCAGAAAACGAGTTTTTGCAGATGATTATACTTCAGTTCCTTATGGCTTCAAAAAGAAAAAAAATTAATAATTATTGTTAATATATTGTAAAAATTTTGTATTAAACTATTAAATTATAGTATTTTTTTAAAAAAAAAAGAATCTTTTTAATTTTATCAGTTTTTAATTTTCAGAATGTAATCCAAAATTTATATATATACTGATTTTATTCAAATTCACAGTTGCAGTTTAACTTTTCAATAATAATGTCAAAAGCACAAATAGTATCTGAAATTCATCGTCCAGTTAGACGTACATTTCGAGGACGAAAAATATCTCAAAGAGGGTTAAATGATACATGGGAAATTGATCTTGTAGATATGTCGGCCTATCAAAAAGTAAATAATGGATACAAGTTCCTCTTAACTGTTATCGATATATTTTCAAAATATGCATATGCGGAAAAAGTTAAATCAAAGGCAGTAGATGACGTAGTAAGAAGTATGGAAAGGATTTTTAAAAGAGAAGCGAAGTCTCCAAAAAATATTCATTCTGATCAGGGAAAAGAATTTTTCAACAAAAAATTCCAAAATTTAATGAAAATTTATAAAATAAATCACTATCATACTTATTCAGAAATGAAGGCTAGTGTTTGTGAAAGATTTAACAGAACATTAAAATCAATTATGTGGAAACAATTTAGTTTACAAGGAAATTTTAAATGGATTGAACTTTTCCAAAACTAATTGAAAAATATAATAACACAAAACATAGTACAATTAAGTTAAAACCAAATCAAGTAACATCACAAAATGAAAAACAAATTCTTCGTTCAATTTACAATTACCCTAAAATATTTAATAAGGGAAAATTCAATGTTGGTGATTTTGTTAGAATTGCAAGATCTAAAGGTACTTTTCAAAAAGGTTATGAAAATAACTATTCAACTGAGGTTTTTAAAATACATTTCAAAAACAAGACAGATCCGATTACATATAGTTTAAAAGATTTTAAAAATAATTTAATTCGTGGTGGCTTCTATGAACAGGAATTAACTAGTATCAAAGACCACAATGCTTATTTAATTGAAAACATTTTAAAACGAAAAGGTAATAAAGTATATGTGAAATATTTAGGCTTTGATAATAGTCATAATCAATGGATAAGTAAATATGATATTCTTCCATAAAAAAGTATAATAATTGAATTTATGTAAAACATTTTTTTTATTAAATGCAACAATGTTGTAAAAATGCTAATAGAAAAATATTTACTAATGAAAATTAATAATTTAGCAATAGGTAAAAAATAAAAAATAATATTTTTTGATAAAAAGTATAATTAGAATTTATGTAAAAGATTTTTCTTAACTTTAGAGCACTGTTAAAAGCAACAATGTTGCAAAAATGCTAATAGAAAAATATTCCCTAATAAAAATAAATAATTTAAAAAAAAAATAAAAAATAATATTCTTTCATAAAAATTATAATTAGAATTTATGTAACAGATTTTTTTAACACTGAGCCCTGTTAAATGCAACAATGTTACAAAAAATGCTATTTAAAAAATTAAAAGTTTCATTATTATCACTTAGAATTATTACATTAATAAATAATTTACTTTACAACTTTTTGTTTTTAAAAATATTCTTAAGTCTTTTGATTTTTACACAATTATTTAGAAGAAAAAATTAGTATAAATAAAGTAGGATCTTTCTTAAGATATATCAATTCAAAAAAATAGTTCAGATGGAAAACACCAAATCAGAAATGTATTCGTATGGGATGGGACCAACACAAGAGTTGTCTTCTAATCAAAATAAGCGAAAAAGAGGAAGAAGTCAACAAGAGCAGTCGCTCCATCCACAACAACATCATCCTCATCACGAACAGCAACAGCAACAACAAGAACAACAACAACAACATCAACATGTTGATCAAACACAACAACAGATTTAACAGCAACAACTTCAACAACAACAACAACTTCAACAGCAACAACAACTTCAACAACAGGAACAGGAACAGGAAATTATTTGTCTTCAGGAAGAAGAAGAAATACCAACAAAAAGGTCCTTCAAGGAAGCTTTCAATAAAAAAAATATTGAAAGCAAAAAAAATTTTTTTTAAATTAAAGAGATGGAGCAAGATGCTCTGTATCAAATTTTAAACATTAAACAAATTAAGACCATTTATGGTCTTATGTGGGTCTTTGAGACTCGAAATTTAATAATTTTTATACCACAAAAATATTCAGATATTTTTGATGATGAAAATTTTTTATTAGAAATAAAAGAAAAAGAACATTTTTTAACTTAAGATAAAAACCAAAATTTAAATATAATAGACTTATCTGAGTCTTTTGGAAAAATATATGCAAATTACCAATAAATTATGTAATTTGTTTCATAATCTAAGATAGAACTTAAGTTATAAAACTAATAAAATTAATAAATAAACATAAAATTTAAAAAATAAATTTTTCTTTTTATTTATACAGTTTCTTAATTTTAAGATTCAGATTCAGATTTAAAATTTTTTCAGATTCCTAGTGATAAAATTGGAGTTACTTTTGGATCCCAAAGTTTTCATGAACGTGGTTCAGCCTGGATCAATTTTAAAGATGCAAAAGATCTTGACATTTCGGAAATTTGGGACGTCATTTCAAAAATTTTTCAAAGTAAATCCGAAGGATTATCTACAGATACATTCTGTATAAATGTAACGTATCTACGACTTCCAGCAGGAAGAGCTAGAGGAAAAAGATACAACAATTTTGAAGAGGAATGTAATAAAAGAAGAGGCATAATTACAATTAAAAACAATGATAATTTATGCTTACCACGTGCGTTAGTTGTTGCTATCTCTTTCATAGAAAAAGAAATTGACTACTGTAAAATTCGAAAAGATATAGGTCAACTTCAATTGAAAGGGGCGTTACAACTAATAAGAAATTCAAATGTATGTATTCTAGCAAAAGGAGCAAGTATCAATGAGCTCAAAAAATTTCAACTTTACCTCTCAAAATATCAAATTGTAGTTTTTGATTTCAGAGGAAAAGGAAAAACGATTATTTTTCAAGGTGAAGAACTTAAGGAAAAAAGATTAAATTTGATATACAATGAAGGTCACTTCAATGTAATTACATCACTAACAGCAGCATTTAGTTGTGATTACTTTTGCCAAACATGCAATGTTCCATATAACAATAGATTGTCTCACCGATTTGCACAATCATGTTTCTTCTGTAAATCATCTCCGGCGTGTGACGTAAGTTTTCCAAACATTAAATGTGATGTATGTAATCGAATTTTTAAAGGTCAAACTTGTTTTGATAATCATAAAGCAACATCATCTACAAATAAAAAATTTATTTGTACTCTTATAAATTCCTGTAAAAAATGCTTTAAAGTATACAGAGCTGATGTAAATCATATATGCTATGGACATTTGTGTAAAAATTGTAATACAAATGTAGCTTCAGATCACCAATGCTTTATTACACCATGTAAAGAATTAGCTGAACTGAAGAATATATTATATATTTTCTACGATCTCGAAACAACTCAAGATGATATTATCGGGGAGAAACTTCATGAAGGTGTCGCAATAGGAGATATAATTGAACATCAGCCTGATTTATGTATTTTTGAACAACGTTGCACCCATTGTATATTATCTATTGTTGAAAGATGCAATTTTTGCGGACTTCGTCAACATGTGTTAAAACAGAATCCAATACAAATATTTTTAGAATATATACTCAACCAAAGAAAAATATTTGATAAAGTTATAGTTATTCACATAATGGGCAAGCATTTGATAATCAGTTTTTATTAAACTATATCTTAGAGAAAACAATTATAAAACCAAAATTAATTATGAGAGGAACAAAGATAATTTTAATGCTTCTAGATAACGTGAAATTTATTGATTCATTAAACTATTTTCCAATGCCGTTGTCTAGTTTAGTTTTGAAAGCGTTTGATTTAGACATAAATTTGAAAAAAGGATATTTCCCTCATATGTTTAATCGTAAAAACAATATAAATTATAATGGAAAGCTGCCCGATCGTAAATATTACTGTTAGTCTGTTATAATTCAATGGGTGCGTCGGAAAGAAAAATATTTCTTGAATGGTATGAAGAAAATAAGAACAAGTCCTTTAACCTTCAAAATGAACTTGTAGAATATTGTTTGAATGACGTAAAAATTTTAACAGCAGCCTGTATTAAATTCAGAAATTTATTTTTAAAAGAATGTAAGGTTGAGCCATTTTTAGAAGCCACTACAATTGCTTCAGCGTGTAATTTGGTTTTTAGAAGGAATTTTTTAAACCCGTATACAATTGGACTTATACCTAAACAAGGTTATCGCTTATCAGAAAATCAATCAATTATTGCCATAAAATGGTTAATGTGGGAAGAAAAACAAAGAAAAATAAGTATTCAGCATAGTGGTAATGGAAAAGAAAAAGTTATTTTTGGTCTCCGTGTTGACGGATATTGTACAGACACAAAACAAATATTTGAGTTTTATGGTTGTTATTACCATGGTCATCCAAAATGTTGCAAAAATAACAATGATAAAAAATATGAAACACGTTATGAGGCTACACTATCCAAAGTCAATAAATTACGATATTTAGGTTATCAAGTAATTGAAAAGTGGGAGTGTGAATTTCAAAAAGAAATGAGATCAAAAGAATATATAGCAAAATTGGAGACCCAAAGTTTGATACCACTAAAACCACGTGATGCGTTTTATGGCGGTAGAACAGATGCTCTGTATCAAATTTTAAACATTAAACAAATTAAGACCATTTATGGTCTTATGTGGGTCTTTGAGACTCGAAATTTAATAATTTTTATACCACAAAAATATTCAGATATTTTTGATGATGAAAATTTTTTATTAGAAATAAAAGAAAAAGAACATTTTTTAACTTAAGATAAAAACCAAAATTTAAATATAATAGACTTATCTGAGTCTTTTGGAAAAATATATGCAAATTACCAATAAATTATGTAATTTGTTTCATAATCTAAGATAGAACTTAAGTTATAAAACTAATAAAATTAATAAATAAACATAAAATTTAAAAAATAAATTTTTCTTTTTATTTATACAGTTTCTTAATTTTTCAGATTCAGATTTAAAATTTTTTCAGATTCCTAGTGATAAAATTGGAGTTACTTTTGGATCCCAAAGTTTTCATGAACGTGGTTCAGCCTGGATCAATTTTAAAGATGCAAAAGATCTTGACATTTCGGAAATTTGGGACGTCATTTCAAAAATTTTTCAAAGTAAATCCGAAGGATTATCTACAGATACATTCTGTATAAATGTAACGTATCTACGACTTCCAGCAGGAAGAGCTAGAGGAAAAAGATACAACAATTTTGAAGAGGAATGTAATAAAAGAAGAGGCATAATTACAATTAAAAACAATGATAATTTATGCTTACCACGTGCGTTAGTTGTTGCTATCTCTTTCATAGAAAAAGAAATTGACTACTGTAAAATTCGAAAAGATATAGGTCAACTTCAATTGAAAGGGGCGTTACAACTAATAAGAAATTCAAATGTATGTATTCTAGCAAAAGGAGCAAGTATCAATGAGCTCAAAAAATTTCAACTTTACCTCTCAAAATATCAAATTGTAGTTTTTGATTTCAGAGGAAAAGGAAAAACGATTATTTTTCAAGGTGAAGAACTTAAGGAAAAAAGATTAAATTTGATATACAATGAAGGTCACTTCAATGTAATTACATCACTAACAGCAGCATTTAGTTGTGATTACTTTTGCCAAACATGCAATGTTCCATATAACAATAGATTGTCTCACCGATTTGCACAATCATGTTTCTTCTGTAAATCATCTCCGGCGTGTGACGTAAGTTTTCCAAACATTAAATGTGATGTATGTAATCGAATTTTTAAAGGTCAAACTTGTTTTGATAATCATAAAGCAACATCATCTACAAATAAAAAATTTATTTGTACTCTTATAAATTCCTGTAAAAAATGCTTTAAAGTATACAGAGCTGATGTAAATCATATATGCTATGGACATTTGTGTAAAAATTGTAATACAAATGTAGCTTCAGATCACCAATGCTTTATTACACCATGTAAAGAATTAGCTGAACTGAAGAATATATTATATATTTTCTACGATCTCGAAACAACTCAAGATGATATTATCGGGGAGAAACTTCATGAAGGTGTCGCAATAGGAGATATAATTGAACATCAGCCTGATTTATGTATTTTTGAACAACGTTGCACCCATTGTATATTATCTATTGTTGAAAGATGCAATTTTTGCGGACTTCGTCAACATGTGTTAAAACAGAATCCAATACAAATATTTTTAGAATATATACTCAACCAAAGAAAAATATTTGATAAAGTTATAGTTATTCACATAATGGGCAAGCATTTGATAATCAGTTTTTATTAAACTATATCTTAGAGAAAACAATTATAAAACCAAAATTAATTATGAGAGGAACAAAGATAATTTTAATGCTTCTAGATAACGTGAAATTTATTGATTCATTAAACTATTTTCCAATGCCGTTGTCTAGTTTAGTTTTGAAAGCGTTTGATTTAGACATAAATTTGAAAAAAGGATATTTCCCTCATATGTTTAATCGTAAAAACAATATAAATTATAATGGAAAGCTGCCCGATCGTAAATATTACTGTTAGTCTGTTATAATTCAATGGGTGCGTCGGAAAGAAAAATATTTCTTGAATGGTATGAAGAAAATAAGAACAAGTCCTTTAACCTTCAAAATGAACTTGTAGAATATTGTTTGAATGACGTAAAAATTTTAACAGCAGCCTGTATTAAATTCAGAAATTTATTTTTAAAAGAATGTAAGGTTGAGCCATTTTTAGAAGCCACTACAATTGCTTCAGCGTGTAATTTGGTTTTTAGAAGGAATTTTTTAAACCCGTATACAATTGGACTTATACCTAAACAAGGTTATCGCTTATCAGAAAATCAATCAATTATTGCCATAAAATGGTTAATGTGGGAAGAAAAACAAAGAAAAATAAGTATTCAGCATAGTGGTAATGGAAAAGAAAAAGTTATTTTTGGTCTCCGTGTTGACGGATATTGTACAGACACAAAACAAATATTTGAGTTTTATGGTTGTTATTACCATGGTCATCCAAAATGTTGCAAAAATAACAATGATAAAAAATATGAAACACGTTATGAGGCTACACTATCCAAAGTCAATAAATTACGATATTTAGGTTATCAAGTAATTGAAAAGTGGGAGTGTGAATTTCAAAAAGAAATGAGATCAAAAGAATATATAGCAAAATTGGAGACCCAAAGTTTGATACCACTAAAACCACGTGATGCGTTTTATGGCGGTAGAACAGGAAACACAAGAACATATTATAAATGTGCACCTGGTGAGAAAATAATGTACATAGATATATGTTCACTATATCCTTGGGTGTGTAAATACGGAAAATTTCCAGTAGGGCATCCAAAAGTCCATGTTGGACAAATTGAGTGCAACAAATTAAATTTAAATAATACTGAAGGATTAATAAAAGCATTGATACTTCCTCCAGAAAAACTCTACCACCCGGTTTTGCCTATAAATCAAAATAATAAGCTAATGTTTTCCTGTTGTCGAACATGTAGCATGGAAATGAATAATGATGACTGCTCTCATGACGATCGCAGTAGGTCAATTTTAGGAACATGGGTTATAGATGAAGTAAGAGAAGCTGTTAAACAGGGATACAAAATTGTGCAAATATACGAAGTATGGGAGTATACTGTTAAACAATTTAATCCCCTTACATCACAAAAGAGGTTTTTTACTGAAATGATGAAGAAGTTCCTTAAAATTAAACAAGAAGCTTCAGGCTGGCCTAGCTTTTGTAGAACACCGAAGGAAAAGTGTAAATATTTAGAAAAATTTTCCAAAGTGGAAGGCATAAATTTACA
Source organism: Poecilobothrus nobilitatus (assembly GCA_947095535.1). NCBI lineage: Eukaryota > Metazoa > Arthropoda > Insecta > Diptera > Dolichopodidae > Poecilobothrus > Poecilobothrus nobilitatus. The sequence continues at coordinate 143,553,516 of OX352774.1, read as the reverse complement.
GTTTAACGAAATAGAGAAAAATCCTGGATTAAGATCATTAGCTAAATTAATGTTAAACTCTTTCTGGGGTAAATTTGGGCAGAGAGAAAATCAATCAAAAACTGAAATCATAAATCAGCCTTTTGAATTATTTACTCTTCTTACTGATCCTTCCAAGAATGTGAACCAAATAACTCCAATAAATGAAAAAACAGTTTTGGTAAATTGGGAATACAAAGAAGAAACAGCTGAATCATTATTAACAGTTAACGTTTGTATAGCTGCTTACACTACCACACAAGCTCGTTTAAAATTGTATTCTTACCTAAACAATTTAAAAGAACGAGTTTTCTATTACGATACTGATTCAATAATATATGTAGCACGTGAAGGAGAATATAACCCTCCAACAGGAGTTTTCATAGGAGATATGACAGATGAGCTGGAAGAATATGGAATTGGAAGTTACATTACAGAATTTGTCAGTGGGGGCGCACAGAACTATGCATACAAAATTTATAGTACCAAATCCAAATGCGAAAAAACTTTGCAAAGTCAAAGGTATTCGTTTAAATTATAACGCTTCACAAAAAATAAATTTCGGCTCTATAGAACAATTAGTTAAAAAATTAAACAATCTTCAGGAAATAAATATAACATTTCCTAGTATTCGTCGAACATACGATCACAGAGTCATCACTGTTCCTGAATTAAAGACATATCGAATAAATTCCAGAAAACGAGTTTTTGCAGATGATTATACTTCAGTTCCTTATGGCTTCAAAAAGAAAAAAAATTAATAATTATTGTTAATATATTGTAAAAATTTTGTATTAAACTATTAAATTATAGTATTTTTTTAAAAAAAAAAGAATCTTTTTAATTTTACAGTTTTTAATTTTCAGAATGTAATCCAAAATTTATATATATATGTATATATATATATATATACTGATTTTATTCAAATTCACAGTTGCAGTTTAACTTTTTAATAATAATGTCAAAAGCACAAATAGTCTCTGGAATTCATCGTCCAGTTAGACGTACATTTCGAGGACGAAAAATATCTCAAAGAGGGTTAAATGATACATGGGAAATTGATCTTGTAGATATGTCGGCCTATCAAAAAGTAAATAATGGATACAAGTTCCTCTTAACTGTTATCGATATATTTTCAAAATATGCATATGCGGAAAAAGTTAAATCAAAGGCAGTAGATGACGTAGTAAGAAGTATGGAAAGGATTTTTAAAAGAGAAGCGAAGTCTCCAAAAAATATTCATTCGGATCAGGGAAAAGAATTTTTCAACAAAAAATTCCAAAATTTAATGAAAATTTATAAAATAAATCACTATCATACTTATTCAGAAATGAAGGCTAGTGTTTGTGAAAGATTTAACAGAACATTATAATCAATTATGTGGAAACAATTTAGTTTACAAGGAAACTTTAAATGGATTGAACTTTTACCAAAACTAATTGAAAAATATAATAACACAAAACATAGTACAATTAAGTTAAAACCAAATCAAGTAACATCACAAAATGAAAAACAAATTCTTCGTTCAATTTACAATTACCCTAAAATATTTAATAAGGGAAAATTTAATGTTGGTGATTTTGTTAGAATTGCAAGATCTAAAGGTACTTTTCAAAAAGGTTATGAAAATAACTATTCAACTGAGGTTTTTAAAATACATTTCAAAAACAAGACAGATCCGATTACATATAGTTTAAAAGATTATAAAAATAATTTAATTCGTGGTGGCTTCTATGAACAGGAATTAACTAGTGTCAAAGACCCCAATGCTTATTTAATTGAAAACATTTTAAAACGAAAAGGTAATAAAGTATATGTGAAATATTTAGGCTTTGATAATAGTCATAATCAATGGATAAGTAAATATGATATTCTTCCATAAAAAAGTATAATAATTGAATTTATGTAAAACATTTTTTTTATTAAATGCAACAATGTTGTAAAAATGCTAATAGAAAAATATTTACTAATGAAAATTAATAATTTAGCAATAGGTAAAAAATAAAAAATAATATTTTTTGATAAAAAGTATAATTAGAATTTATGTAAAAGATTTTTCTTAATTTTAGAGCACTGTTAAAAGCAACAATGTTGCAAAAATGCTAATAGAAAAATATTCCCTAATAAAAATAAATAATTTAAAAAAAAAATAAAAAATAATATTCTTTCATAAAAATTATAATTAGAATTTATGTAACAGATTTTTTTAACACTGAGCCCTGTTAAATGCAACAATGTTACAAAAAATGCTATTTAAAAAATTAAAAGTTTCATTATTATCACTTAGAATTATTACATTAATAAATAATTTACTTTACAACTTTTTGTTTTTAAAAATATTCTTAAGTCTTTTGATTTTTACACAATTATTTAGAAGAAAAAATTAGTATAAATAAAGTAGGATCTTTCTTAAGATATATCAATTCAAAAAAATAGTTCAGATGGAAAACACCAAATCAGAAATGTATTCGTATGGGATGGGACCAACACAAGAGTTGTCTTCTAATCAAAATAAGCGAAAAAGAGGAAGAAGTCAACAAGAGCAGCCGCTCCATCCACAACAACATCATCCTCATCACCAACAGCAACAGCAACAACAAGAACAACAACATCAACATGTTGATCAAACACAACAACAGATTCAACAGCAACAACTTCAACAACAACAACTTCAACAGCAACAACAACTTCAACAACAAGAACAGGAACAGGAAATTATTTGTCTTCAGGAAGAAATACCAACAAAAAGGTCCTTCAAGGAAGCTTTCAATAAAAAAAATATTGAAAGCAAAAAAAATTTTTTTTAAATTAAAGAGATAGAGCAAGATGCTCTGTATCAAATTTTAAACATTAAACAAATTAAGACCATTTATGGTCTTAAGTGGGTCTTTGAGACTCGAAATTTAATAATTTTTATACCACAAAAATATTCAAATATTTTTGATGATGAAAATTTTTTATTAGAAATAAAAGAAAAAGAACATTTTTTAACTAAAGATAAAAACCAAAATTTAAATATAATAGACTTATCTGAGTCTTTTGGAAAAATATATGCAAATTACCAATAAATTATGTAATTTGTTTCATAATCTAAGCTAGAACTTAAGTTATAAAACTAATAAAATTAATAAATAAACATAAAATTTAAAAAATAAATTTTTCTTTTTATTTATACAGTTTCTTAATTTTTCAGATTCAGATTTAAAATTTTTTCAGATTCAGGTTTAAAATAAAAGAGATGGAGCAAGATGCTCTATATCAAATTAAATAAATTTTTCTTATTATTTATACAGTTTCTTAATTTTTCAGATTCAGGTTTAAAATAATATAAATAAATACAATATAAACATAAAATTCCAGATTATTTAGAACAAGTTTGGGAAATAAATAACCAAGAAGGTATTCCAGGAATTTGGGATATCAGTGATGAAGCAGGAGATCCAGATTATTTAGAAATTATACAAAATTTATAAATAACAAATTATACCTAATTTAAAATAATGAAATAAACTAGAAAATCCCCTGTGCAATTGCACAATTTCTATAGATTCAAAAACATTTACGTTATCATACTGACTCCCTTACTACCTGAATTAAGGGAGAGATTATTACATGTATTTTTTTAGGTTAGGTATATTAAGTACCTAACTAAAATAACTTATGGATTTTTAATTTAATTTGAATTTTTTAGGTGTAGGGTATAAATAAGTCGCTTGCATCGACTTACTGTTACTTTTACTTGTTTTTTTTTTGCTTGAAAAAAATTTGCTGAATTTATTTTATTTAAATGTACTTTGGAAGAGGTCTTTGGTTATATTTAATAAAAGATTCATGTCTCTGATAATGAAATTTCATAAATTTTGGGGGCTTTTTTTTTGTGGCGGTCGTTTTCGACAGCTTTTTAATTTAATGGTCTAATAATAAATTAGTACAAAATTATGAATCTATTGTGAGAGAAGGCTTCTAAAATGATATTTTCTATGTTATTTTTTCTTTTTTTTTTAAGAAAAATATCCATTTCTATAATATTTAGTAAGTTTCTGATTTCTGTTATGAAATATAATTAGCTAAGTCTGCCGAATTTTATATTAATAAAAAAATTCGAATATTTTATGTTATATCCAAAATGCAGCTTAAAAAATCAAAATTTCAACCTAAATAAACAAAACTACTTTAAAGTCTGCTGTGAAGCTTTTACCAGCTTTTATAATAGTGAAAACAAAATCAAATAATAAAATCGGCCTATTATTTCTTTCTTATAAATATAAGGCTTACTATAAACTTTGCTCTTTTTGCCAAGTCTTTTAATTTTATTAAGAGTATTTTTATTTTTTTTAAAACAAAGAGTCATTTGAAAACTGCCAACAGGAGATTAATAATTTATTTTTAATTTACCGCTGCGACCAGTTCATAATGGATGTGGCAGTCAAATTTAAAAATTAAAAATTTGCTTTATCGAAAGTACTTTTTAAAAAGTAAAAGTTTGTGTCTCTGATAAGACTTTTAGTCGAAGATTTGTGTCTCTGATCATAAAATTTTAAATTATTAAATAAATATACAGAAATATCACCATTGCCAGTTTAGTTTATGTTCAGTGTGAGTGGTTTATTATAGATCTGGCCAACATCTTGTGTGTATAATCTGGTATAATATTGTGTATATTATCAGAAATTCAATCATTAATTCCTGGTATTATATTATCTGATCTGATTAATAAATCTTATTTTTTTCCATGCCTAACAATATTATTAATGGTCTAATAATAAATTAGTACAAAATTATGAATCTTTTGTGAGAGAAGACTTCTAAAATGATATTTTCTATGTTAGTTTTGTTTTTTTTTTAAAGAAAAATATTCATTTCTATAATATTTGGTAAGTTCCAGACTTCTGTTATGAAATATAATTATTTAAGTCTGCCGAATTTTATATTAATAAAAAAAATTAAGAATATTTTATGTTATGTTTTATATTAAAAATCTAAATTTCAACCTAAATAAACAAAACTATTTTAAAGTCTGTTACGAAGCTTTTACCAGCTTTTATACTAATGAAAACAAAATCAAGAATAAAATCGGCCTATTATTTTTTTCTTATAAATATGAGACTTACTATAAACTTTGCTCTTTTCACTTTCAGGCGTTTTAATTTTATTAAGAGTACCTATTTTTAATTTTTTTTTTCCAAAACAAAGATTGAAAACGCCAACAGAAGTTTAATAATTTATTTTTAATTTACCGCTGTGACCAGTTCATAATGGATGTGGCGGTCAAATTTAAAAATTAAAAATTTGCTGAATTTATTTTTATTGAAAATGTGTGTTTTTAAGTATGTACTTTTCCTTTTTTGACTGTACTCACTTTTAATGAACGGTTTGTGTCTCTGATAATACTTCTAGTGGAAAATTTGGTCTCTGGTAATATTATTTACTAAATTTATTTATATTTTTAATGAACGGTTTGTGTCTCTTGATAATACTTTGAGTCAAAGATTTGTGTCTCTGGTAATCAAATTTTAACTTATTAAATAAATATCATCATTGCCAGTTTAGTTTACATTCAGTGTGAGTGTTTTATTATAGATATAAAATATATTTTTTTACATGTTGGCAAGGTCTCGCCAACATCTTGTGTATTATATTATAGATAACAAATTATATAGTTACAAAATTGTTTTATTTAATATCTTTTTTTGTAAAAATACAGGTATTTCATAAAAGAGTCGAGAAAAATTACATCGTATATTAAATTTTTGAACCGGAATATAAATCTCTTCTTTCAACTTTGCAACATTCTTTTCTTCACAGGTCTTTATGTATTTTTTAACATATTCCTTTACATTTGGCTCTGCAGTTTTATTATATGCAATTACTGCATGTAGGAAATCAATCAAACTGTAAAACTCGTCAGCTTCCTCTTTGTTAATGCTAAGATTCTGTACTACTGTAGATTTTAATCCACTTTGTAAACATAATTTTGAATTTTTAATTGACTGCTTGGAAAATTTTTTATGAAATAGGTCATAAAATTTACACCATTCATGATATTTTAAAATAATTGGTTTCATTCCAATCCAATGAAAAACACTTGCAGCTTCAAAAAAATCTGTGTCAAATCCGACAACTATTTTTAATGTGTGACTTTTGTTGAGAAAATATGTATAACTCAGCAACAAATTAATGCTAGGACCTTGCTCTTCCATTATTTTAATTACACTAAAGTTTATTATTAAATGTTATATCCCTTAGGAAGACATGATTAAGAAATATTATAATTTTCAAATATATGGTGAAAAGTATTTATTATATTTTTGTCATTTTCTATATGATTTTCTTTATTAAATTGTTTTAAAAAAGCGTTCATACTATAACCGCAACATCTATACCACGTATAAACACAACAATATTGCCCACAAACATCTGAATAGTTACTTTGTAACTGTTTCTTATTAAAAATTATACATTGATTTTTTAAGTAACTTAAAATTTCTAATTTATCTGGTTTTCTACCAAACGAATCAAAATATTCAACACAGCCATTCTTTGGCTTAAAAATAGCTAACCAATGTGTTCGCGGATCTTTTGATTTATCAGTGTTTACAATTAAAAAAGTATGTTTTTCAATTATTCTGGGGAGTTGATCCAAAGCAAAAACCCCTTTGAAAAATTTACGTGTGTGTTTGTTACATCTTAATACGTCACTTATCTCTAGGGTATTATCACCAATCAAATTGACTCAAGTCATATACTTTAGTTGTTTCTTTAATATAATTTGATAAAAACTCTTTTTTGATTTTTTTATTTGTTATAATAACATCAAATTTTTCTAGTATTTGACAGAGCTCTTTATTTATTTTATTGTTGTACACAGTTCCAAAAGAGACTTATCAAAATTATCATTTATAAAATCCCTAGTTGGAAATTTATACTTGAGCTCTTTTACAAACTTTTTACAAGGTTCTTTAAAACTAACTAAACAAATATCTTTCGCAAACAAGGTATTATTATCATCACTACAAAATGTTACATCCAGAAGTGCACAAGACAGTGACATTTTGTCAAATATTCAAATTTACTTTTATGTATGCTATTTATAGATTTGAGAATATATTTCGGTTTTTATCAATTTGCAAACTTGCATAAAATTTTCCATAAACAATAGCAGTCAGTGTAGATGTAAGTGGTTTTGATAGCCTTGCCTCAATTCTAACTGTACCTTGATTTAGTAGACCTGACACACTTCATTTCCTGATGCATCTGGAGTTAAATAAAAAGCTAGAATGAAAAACCCATTACTAAACATGGTTTTTGTTATCTGATGACCTTTATCATTATGGTAAATTCCAGTTACTGAAAAAAGTGTACTGTATGCTCTTGTACAGCAATTATTTTCATCTGAAAAACTGGTGTCAATTGCTGAATTAGGTATTTGAACACCATTTACGTTTAACACAAATTGTGATATCAAAATGTTTAAAATTGTATGGGTTTTTTGACCTTTTTCCAGAGTAACCTGTATTTTCTGTCATGCAAAAAATGATTGTGTTTGGCAACTATCCAATAAAAACATTATCAAGTGATATTGATGAACTATTCTGTGGAATGGTAAAAGTTTTTACCTCTACCCGTTTGTAATTGTATTTGGCATTAGTTTTTTCCAATACAGCATTATGTGCTAATAGCACACTAGGATTAATTGTTACAAGTCTCATAAATAAAGTGGCTTCTAAAATTTTCAGTTGAGATTCATCAGTATCATCTGCAAAGATCTATTTATACAGTTTCTTAATTTTTCAGATTCATGTTTAAAATAATATAAATAAATACAATATAAACATAAAATTCCAGATTATTTAGAACAAGTTTGGGAAATAAATAACCAAGAAGGTATTCCAGGAATTTGGGATATCAGTGATGAAGCAGGAGATCCAGATTATTTAGAAATTATACAAAATTTATAAATAACAAATTATACCTAATTTAAAAATAATGAAATAAACTAGAAAATCCCCTGTGCAATTGCACAATTTCTATAGATTCAAAAACATTTACGTTATCATACTGACTCCCTTACTACCTGAATTAAGGGAGAGATTATTACATGTATTTTTTTAGGTTAGGTATATTAAGTACCTAACTAAAATAACTTATGGATTTTTAATTTAATTTGAATTTTTTAGGTGTAGGGTATAAATAAGTCGCTTGCATCGACTTACTGTTACTTTTACTTGTTTTTTTTTTGCTTGAAAAAAAAATTTGCTGAATTTATTTTATTTAAATGTACTTTGGAAGAGGTCTTTGGTTATATTTAATAAAAGATTCATGTCTCTGATAATGAAATTTCATAAATTTTGGGGGCTTTTTTTGTGGCGGTCGTTTTCGACAGCTTTTTAATTTAATGGTCTAATAATAAATTAGTACAAAATTATGAATCTATTGTGAGAGAAGGCTTCTAAAATGATATTTTCTATGTTATTTTTTCTTTTTTTTTTAAGAAAAATATCCATTTCTATAATATTTAGTAAGTTTCTGATTTCTGTTATGAAATATAATTAGCTAAGTCTGCCGAATTTTATATTAATAAAAAAAATCGAATATTTTATGTTATATCCAAAATGCAGCTTAAAAAATCAAAATTCCAACCTAAATAAACAAAACTACTTTAAAGTCTGCTGCGAAGCTTTTACCAGCTTTTATAATAGTGAAAACAAAATCAAATAATAAAATCGGCCTATTATTTCTTTCTTATAAATATAAGGCTTACTATAAACTTTGCTCTTTTTGCCAAGTCTTTTAATTTTATTAAGAGTATTTTTATTTTTTTTAAAACAAAGAGTCATTTGAAAACTGCCAACAGGAGATTAATAATTTATTTTTAATTTACCGCTGCGACCAGTTCAGAATGGATGTGGCAGTCAAATTTAAAAATTAAAAATTTGCTTTCAATTTTTTTATCGAAAGTACTTTTTAAAAAGTAAAAGTTTATGTCTCTGATAAGACTTTTAGTCGAAGATTTGTGTCTCTGATTATAAAATTTTAAATTATTAAATAAATATACAGAAATATCACCATTGCCAGTTTAGTTTATATTCAGTGTGAGTGGTTTATTATAGATCTGGCCAACATCTTGTGTGTATAATCTGGTATAATATTGTGTATATTATCAGAAATTCAATCATTAATTCCTGGTATTATATTATCTGATCTGATTAATAAATCTTATTTTTTTCCATGCCTAACAATATTATTAATGGTCTAATAATAAATTAGTACAAAATTATGAATCTTTTGTGAGAGAAGGCTTCTAAAATGATATTTTCTGTGTTAGTTTTGTTTTTTTTTTTAAGAAAAATATCCATTTCTATAATATTTGGTAAGTTCCACACTTCTGTTATGAAATATAATTATTTAAGTCTGCCGAATTTTATATTAATAAAAAAAATTTCGAATATTTTATGTTATGTTTTATATTAAAAATCTAAATTTCAACCTAAATAAACAAAACTATTTTAAAGTCTGTTACGAAGCTTTTACCAGCTTTTATACTAATGAAAACAAAATCAAGAATAAAATCGGCCTATTATTTTTTTCTTATAAATATGAGACTTACTATAAACTTTGCTCTTTTCACTTTCAGGCGTTTTAATTTTATTAAGAGTACCTATTTTTTATTTTTTTTTTCCAAAACAAAGATTGAAAACGCCAACAGAAGTTTAATAATTTATTTTTAATTTACCGCTGTGACCAGTTCATAATGGATGTGGCGGTCAAATTTAAAAATTAAAAATTTGCTGAATTTATTTTTATTGAAAATGTGTGTTTTTAAGTATGTACTTTTCCTTTTTTGACTGTACTCACTTTTAATGAACGGTTTGTGTCTCTGATAATACTTCTAGTGGAAAATTTGGTCTCTGGTAATATTATTTACTAAATTTATTTATATTTTTAATGAACGGTTTGTGTCTCTTGATAATACTTTGAGTCAAAGATTTGTGTCTCTGGTAATCAAATTTTAACTTATTAAATAAATATCATCATTGCCAGTTTAGTTTATATTCAGTGTGAGTGTTTTATTATAGATATAAAATATATTTTTTTACATGTTGGCAAGGTCTCGCCAACATCTTGTGTATTATATTATAGATAACAAATTATATAGTTACAAAATTGTTTTATTTAATATCTTTTTTTGTAAAAATACAGGTATTTCATAAAAGAGTCGAGAAAAATTACATCGTATATTAAATTTTTGAACCGGAATATAAATCTCTTCTTTCAACTTTGCAACATTCTTGAAGTGCACAAGACAGTGGCATTTTGTCAAATATTCAAATTTACTTTTATGTATGCTATTTATAGGTTTGAGAATATATTTCGGTTTTTATCAATTTGTAAACTTGCATCAAATTATCCATAAACAATAGCAGTCAATGTAGATGTAAGTGGTTTTGATAGCCTTGCCTCAATTCTAACTGTACCTTGATTTAGTAGACCTGACACACTTCATTTCCTGATGCATCTGGAGTTAAATAAAAAGCTAGAATGAAAAACCCATTACTAAACATGGTTTTTGTTATCTGATGACCTTTATCATTATGGTAAATTCCAGTTACTGAAAAAAGTGTACTGTATGCTCTTGTACAGCAATTATTTTCATCTGAAAAACTGGTTTCAATTGCTGAATTAGGTATTTGAACACCATTTACGTTTAACACAAATTGTGAAATATCAAAATGTTTAAAATTGTATGGGTTTTTTGACCTTTTTCCAGAGTAACCTGTATTTTCTGTCATGCAAAAAATGATTGTGTTTGGCAACTGTCCAATAAAAACATTATCAAGTGATATTGATGAACTATTCTGTGGAATGGTAAAAGTTTTTACCTCTACCCGTTTGTAATTGTATTTGGAATTAGTTTTTTCCAATACAGCATTATGTGCTAATAGCACACTAGGATTAATTGTTACATGTCTCATAAATAAAGTGGCTTCTAAAATTTTCAGTTGAGATTCATCAGTATCATCTGCAAAGATCTATTTATACAGTTTCTTAATTTTTCAGATTCATGTTTAAAATAATATAAATAAATAAATATAAAACTCCAGATTATTTAGAACAAGTTTGGAAAATAAATAACCAAGAAGGTATTTCAGGAATTTGGGATATCAGTGATGAAGAGGAGATCCAGATTATTTAGAAATTATACAAAATTTATAAATAACAAATTATACCTAATTTAAAAATAATGAAATAAACTAGAAAATCCCCTGTGCAATTGCACAATTTCTATAGATTCAAAAACATTTACGTTATCATACTGACTCCCTTACTACCTGAATTAAAGGTGAGATTATTACATGTATTTTTTTAGGTTAGGTATATTAAGTACCTAACTAAAATAACTTATGGATTTTTAATTTAATTTGAATTTTTTAGGTGTAGGGCATAAATAAGTCGCTTGCATCGACTTACTGTTACTTTTACTTGTTTTTTTTTTGCTTGAAAAAAATTTGCTGAATTTATTTTATTTAAATGTACTTTGGAAGAGGTCTTTGGTTATATTTAATAAAAGATTCATGTCTCTGATAATGAAATTTCATAAATTTTGGGGACTTTTTTTGTGGCGGTCGACAGCTTTTTAATTTAATGGTCTAATAATAAATTAGTACAAAATTATGAATCTATTGTGAGAGAAGGCTTCTAAAATGATATTTTCTATGTTATTTTTTCTTTTTTTTTTAAGAAAAATGTCCATTTCTATAATATTTAGTAAGTTTCTGATTTCTGTTGTGAAATATAATTAGCTAAGTCTGCCGAATTTTATATTAATAAAAAAAATTCGAATATTTTATGTTATATCCAAAATGCAGCTTAAAAAATCAAAATTCCAACCTAAATAAACAAAACTACTTTAAAGTCTGCTGTGAAGCTTTTACCAGCTTTTATAATAGTGAAAACAAAATCAAATAATAAAATCGGCCTATTATTTCTTTCTTATAAATATAAGGCTTACTATAAACTTTGCTCTTTTTGCCAAGTCTTTTAATTTTATTAAGAGTATTTTTATTTTTTTTAAAACAAAGAGTCATTTGAAAACTGCCAACAGGAGATTAATAATTTATTTTTAATTTACCGCTGCGACCAGTTCATAATGGATGTGGCAGTCAAATTTAAAAATTAAAAATTTGCTTTAAATTTTTTTATCGAAAGTACTTTTTAAAAAGTAAAAGTTTGTGTCTCTGATAAGACTTTTAGTCGAAGATTTGTGTCTCTGATCATAAAATTTTAAATTATTAAATAAATATACAGAAATATCACCATTGCCAGTTTAGTTTATATTCAGTGTGAGTGGTTTATTATAGATCTGGCCAACATCTTGTGTGTATAATCTGGTATAATATTGTGTATATTATCAGAAATTCAATAATTAATTCCTGGTATTATATTATCTGATCTGATTAATAAATCTTATTTTTTTTCCATGCCTAACAATATTATTAATGGTCTAATAATAAATTAGTACAAAATTATTAATCTTTTGTGAGAGAAGGCTTCTAAAATGATATTTTCTATGTTAGTTTTGTTTTTTTTTTTAAGAAAAATATCCATTTCTATAATATTTGGTAAGTTCCAGACTTCTGTTATGAAATATAATTATTTAAGTCTGCCGAATTTTATATTAATAAAAAAAATTTCGAATATTTTATGTTATGTTTTATATTAAAAATCTAAATTTCAACCTAAATAAACAAAACTATTTTAAAGTCTGTTACGAAGCTTTTACCAGCTTTTATACTAATGAAAACAAAATCAAGAATAAAATCGGCCTATTATTTTTTTCTTATAAATATGAGACTTACTATAAACTTTGCTCTTTTCACTTTCAGGCGTTTTAATTTTATTGAGAGTACCTATTTTTTTTTTTTTTTCCAAAACAAAGATTGAAAACGCCAACAGAAGTTTAATAATTTATTTTTAATTTACCGCTGCGACCAGTTCATAATGAATGTGGCGGTCAAATTTAAAAATTAAAAATTTGCTGAATTTATTTTTATTGAAAATGTGTGTTTTTAAGTATGTACTTTTCCTTTTTTGACTGTACTCACTTTTAATGAACGGTTTGTGTCTCTGATAATACTTCTAGTGGAAAATTTGGTCTCTGGTAATAATATTTACTAAATTTATTTATATTTTTAATGAACGGTTTGTGTCTCTTGATAATACTTTGAGTCAAAGATTTGTGTCTCTGGTAATCAAATTTTAACGTATTAAATAAATATCATCATTGCCAGTTTAGTTGATGATGAAAATTTTGTATTAGAAATAAAAGAAAAAGAACATTTTTTAACTAAAGATAAAAACCAAAATTTAAATATAATAGACTTATCTGAGTCTTTTGGAAAAATATATGCAAATTACCAATAAATTATGTAATTTGTTTCATAATCTAAGCTAGAACTTAAGTTATAAAACTAATAAAATTAATAAATAAACATAAAATTTAAAAAATAAATTTTTCTTTTTATTTATACAGTTTCTTAATTTTTCAGATTCAGATTTAAAATTTTTTCAGATTCAGGTTTAAAATAAAAGAGATGGAGCAAGATGCTCTATATCAAATTAAATAAATTTTTCTTATTATTTATACAGTTTCTTAATTTTTCAGATTCAGGTTTAAAATAATATAAATAAATAAATATAAAATACCAGATTATTTAGAACAAGTTTGGGAAATAAATAACCAAGAAGGTATTCCAGGAATTTGGGATATCAGTGATGAAGCAGGAGATCCAGATTATTTAGAAATTATACAAAATTTATAAATAACAAATTATACCTAATTTAAAAATAATGAAATAAACTAGAAAATCCCCTGTGCAATTGCACAATTTCTATAGATTCAAAAACATTTACGTTATCATACTGACTCCCTTACTACCTGAATTAAGGGAGAGATTATTACATGTATTTTTTTAGGTTAGGTATATTAAGTACCTAACTAAAATAACTTATGGATTTTTAATTTAATTTGAATTTTTTAGGTGTAGGGTATAAATAAGTCGCTTGCATCGACTTACTGTTACTTTTACTTGTTTTTTTTTTGCTTGAAAAAAATTTGCTGAATTTATTTTATTTAAATGTACTTTGGAAGAGGTCTTTGGTTATATTTAATAAAAGATTCATGTCTCTGATAATGAAATTTCATAAATTTTGGGGGCTTTTTTTGTGGCGGTCGTTTTCGACAGCTTTTTAATTTAATGGTCTAATAATAAATTAGTACAAAATTATGAATCTATTGTGAGAGAAGGCTTCTAAAATGATATTTCCTATGTTATTTTTTCTTTTTTTTTAAGAAAAATATCCATTTCTATAATATTTACTAAGTTTCTGATTTCTGTTATGAAATATAATTAGCTAAGTCTGCCGAATTTTATATTAATAAAAAAAATCGAATATTTTATGTTATATCCAAAATGCAGCTTAAAAAATCAAAATTCCAACCGAAATAAACAAAACTACTTTAAAGTCTGCTGCGAAGCTTTTACCAGCTTTTATAATAGTGAAAACAAAATCAAATAATAAAATCGGCCTATTATTTCTTTCTTATAAATATAAGGCTTACTATAAACTTTGCTCTTTTTGCCAAGTCTTTTAATTTTATTAAGAGTATTTTTATTTTTTTTAAAACAAAGAGTCATTTGAAAACTGCCAACAGGAGATTAATAATTTATTTTTAATTTACCGCTGCGACCAGTTCATAATGGATGTGGCAGTCAAATTTAAAAATTAAAAATTTGCTTTAAATTTTTTTATCGAAAGTACTTTTTAAAAAGTAAAAGTTTGTGTCTCTGATAAGACTTTTAGTCGAAGATTTGTGTCTCTGATCATAAAATTTTAAATTATTAAATAAATATACAGAAATATCACCATTGCCAGTTTAGTTTATATTCAGTGTGAGTGGTTTATTATAGATCTGGCCAACATCTTGTGTGTATAATCTGGTATAATATTGTGTATATTATCAGAAATTCAATCATTAATTCCTGGTATTATATTATCTGATCTGATTAATAAATCTTATGTTTTTCCATGCCTAACAATATTATTAATGATCTAATAATAAATTAGTACAAAATTATGAATCTTTTGTGAGAGAAGGCTTCTAAAATGATATTTTCTATGTTAGTTTTGTTTTTTTTTTTAAGAAAAATATCCATTTCTATAATATTTGGTAAGTTCCAGACTTCTGTTATGAAATATAATTATTTAAGTCTGCCGAATTTTATATTAATAAAAAAAATTTCGAATATTTTATGTTATGTTTTATATTAAAAATCTAAATTTCAACCTAAATAAACAAAACTATTTTAAAGTCTGTTACGAAGCTTTTACCAGCTTTTATACTAATGAAAACAAAATCAAGAATAAAATCGGCCTATTATTTTTTTCTTATAAATATGAGACTTACTATAAACTTTGCTCTTTTCACTTTCAGGCGTTTTAATTTTATTGAGAGTACCTATTTTTTTTTTTTTTTTCCAAAACAAAGATTGAAAACGCCAACAGAAGTTTAATAATTTATTTTTAATTTACCGCTGTGACCAGTTCATAATGGATGTGGCGGTCAAATTTAAAAATTAAAAATTTGCTGAATTTATCTTTATTGAAAATGTGTGTTTTTAAGTATGTACTTTTCCCTTTTTTACTGTACTCACTTTTAATGAACGGTTTGTGTCTCTGATAATACTTCTAGTGGAAAATTTGGTCTCTGGTAATATTATTTACTAAATTTATTTATATTTTTAATGAACGGTTTGTGTCTCTTGATAATACTTTGAGTCAAAGATTTGTGTCTCTGGTAATCAAATTTTAACTTATTAAATAAATATCATCATTGCTAGTTTAGTTTACATTCAGTGTGAGTGTTTTATTATAGATATAAAATATATTTTTTTACATGTTGGCAAGGTCTCGCCAACATCTTGTGTATTATATTATAGATAACAAATTATATAGTTACAAAATTGTTTTATTTAATATCTTTTTTTGTAAAAATACAGGTATTTCATAAAAGAGTCGAGAAAAATTACATCGTATATTAAATTTTTGAACCGGAATATAAATCTCTTCTTTCAACTTTGCAACATTCTTTTCTTCACAGGTCTTTATGTATTTTTTAACATATTCCTTTACATTTGGCTCTGCAGTTTTATTATATGCAATTACTGCATGTAGGAAATCAATCAAACTGTAAAACTCGTCAGCTTCCTCTTTGTTAATGCTAAGATTCTGTACTACTGTAGATTTTAATCCACTTTGTAAACATAATTTTGAATTTTTAATTGACTGCTTGGAAAATTTTTTATGAAATAGGTCATAAAATTTACACCATTCATGATATTTTAAAATAATTGGTTTCATTCCAATATAATGAAAAACACTTGCAACTTCAAAAAAATCTGTGTCAAATCCGACAACTATTTTTAATGTGTGACTTTTGTTGAGAAAATATGTATAACTCAGCAACAAATTAATGCTAGGACCTTGCTCTTCCATTATTTTAATTACACTAAAGTTTATTATTAAATGTTATATCCCTTAGGAAGACATGATTGAGAAATATTATAATTTTCAAATATATGGTGAAAAGTATTTATTATATTTTTGTCATTTTCTATATGATTTTCTTTATTAAATTGTTTTAAAAAAGCGTTCATACTATAACCGCAACATCTATACCACGTATAAACACAACAATATTGCCCACAAACATCTGAATAGTTACTTTGTAACTGTTTCTTATTAAAAATTATACATTGATTTTTTAAGTAACTTAAAATTTCTAATTTATCTGGTTTTCTACCAAACGAATCAAAATATTCAACACAGCCATTCTTTGGCTTAAAAATAGCTAACCAATGTGTTCCCGGATCTTTTGATTTATCAGTGTTTACAATTAAAAAAGTATGTTTTTCAATTATTCTGGGGAGTTGATCCAGAGCAAAAACTCCTTTAAAAAATTTACGTGTGTGTTTGTTACATCTTAATACGTCACTTATCTCTAGGGTATTATCACCAATCAAATTGACTCAAGTCATATACTTTAGTTGTTTCTTTAATATAATTTGATAAAAACTCTTTTTTGATTTTTTTATTTGTTATAATAACATCAAATTTTTCTAGTATTTGACAGAGCTCTTTATTTATTTTATCGTTGTACACAGTTCCAAAACAGTAATTATCAAAATTATCATTTATAAAATCCCTAGTTGGAAATTTATACTTGAGCTCTTTTACAAACTTTTTACAAGGTTCTTTAAAACCAACTATACAAATATATTTCGCAAACAAGGTATTATTATCATCACTACAAAATGTTACATCCAGAAGTGCACAAGACAGTGACATTTTGTCAAATATTCAAATTTACTTTTATGTATGCTATTTATAGGTTTGAGAATATATTTCGGTTTTTATCAATTTGTAAACTTGCATCAAATTCTCCATAAACAATAGCAGTCAGTGTAGATGTAAGTGGTTTTGATAGCCTTGCCTCAATTCTAACTGTACCTTGATTTAGTAGGCCTTGACACACTTCATTTCCTGATGCATCTGGAGTTAAATAAAAAGCTAGAATGAAAAACCCATTACTAAACATTGTTTTTGTTATCTGATGACCTTTATCAATATGGTAAATTCCAGTTACTGAAAAAAGTGTACTGTATGCTCTTGTACAGCAATTATTTTCATCTGAAAAACTGGTTTTAATTGCTGAATTAGGTATTTGAACACCATTTACGTTTAACACAAATTGTGAAATATCAAAATGTTTAAAATTGTATGGGTTTTTTGACCTTTTTCCAGAGTAACCTGTATTTTCTGTCACAAAAAAAATTATTGTGTTTGGCAACTGTCCAATAAAAACATTATCAAGTGATATTGATGAACTATTCTGTGGAATGGTAAAAGTTTTTACCTCTACCCGTTTGTAATTGTATTTGGCATTAGTTTTTTCCAATACAGCATTATGTGCTAATAGCACACTAGGATTAATTGTTACATGTCTCATAAATAAAGTGGCTTCTAAAATTTTCAGTTGAGATTCATCAGTATCATCTGCAAAGACGTAAAAATCTGGTGTTTCTAATGTTAGGATAACTCGAACATCGACATTGTTTATGAGAATTGTAGGTTGGTTAAACATATCTAAATGTAGTTTCCCCATAAGTTCCACTACATTGCTATTTTGGTATAATTTTTGACGTTCTTTTGACCCACTATTATCTGTTTTTGCTATATTTGGTTTATCTAACATCCATGCACCACACTCCAAATGCGTTGTAGCGGCATCCGTACCATAATTTAACAATGATTCAATATAAGCTCTGTAATGATAATTGCCATCTGATGGAGATATATTCTTCCCATTTAGTTGAACATTGCATTGTTTTATTAATGAATGTAACATATTATTAACAACACTTGGTTGTTGAGGTGTTCCATCAGTTTTTTATCTTTATTCCATTGAGTTCCATCTTTTTTTAAAATTTATACTTTTAATTTTAGATATGTCGAAGACAAGTCTCCATATGTATCACCGTGCCCTAGTGAAACAAATTCTATGACAGATGGATTATCTAAAGAGGCAATAGGGTTATAGGAAACTTCTTCAGATCGTAAAATACTTGACTGAATAGGCTGTGTTTTAAAAATATCAAGCTCTGATTTCATAGATTCAATCATAATTATTCAAAAATATCTTTTTGTTTATTTTTGTTATTAACTTTGTGTCGCTTCGACGTAAAATAATTTAAATTATTAATGAGAGGTCTTTTTATAGGTTTTCTTCGTTTTCTTTTGCCTTGTCCATACATTGTCCATACAACTGCACCTCGTCTTACATTTTTCATTATCTCTTTACTTCGATCTTGAACCACTTCTTTTACATTTGCACCTGTGGCAATATCAGATAATGCATTAATACCAGAGTTAATAACCTCTTGTTTTAATATATTAGCTCCAGACGTAAATATTGGTTTTAAATATCTAAAAAGACCACCGAAATCTTATTTTACGAAAACCTTACCAAAGGGGACGAGGGTTAGGGAGCTACCCTCGTCCCCTTTGGTAAGGTACAATTGAGTGTAACAAAGGACCAATATCCTCAAGACCTTTTCCTGATTGAACTAAATAATATTTGTAGTACGCTCTCTCCATAATGAATAAAAGAAAATAATATATAGTTTTGTAAAGTCGCTTTTATTTATACTTTTTTAAAATGTAATACAATTTTTGTTGGAATTGAACTATTGGAAAAGTTTATTTTGTATCCATATTTATCACATAAAAGTAATGAAATGTTATTAAATGATTTCTCCACATTGCAATATTGAATATTACAGTATCAGTGAAAGAATTTTGTATGTTAACAGATCTTAAACACCTTATAGCTTTATCACCTATTTTTTGCTGTTCAATTATGTCTGTGTATATAAAAAACATATCTGGTTTACTAATGGGAATCAATTGTACACTATCTATAAAAGTTTTGAAAGCTTCTATTACACGTGATTTATATTTTTTAAAATCTGTAACTTTAAAAGATACTTGATTGAAACATGTTGTCAAAAGCGTAATTTGCGCTTATTTTTATATCTATTTTAGGCCTAGTGACACTAATTGTGGTGTAACGTAGATTTTTAGGCATCTCCTCAGCTTTTGCTGCTTGTGTATAATGAACTTCATCGTTTATAAAATTAAAAATTCCCCAAATCAACTGTCGTTCAACTTGTTGTTCTTGTAAACCTATTAAGTGGGCGTATATTTTGAATTAGTGTTGGTAGTAGAAAAACTTTCCAGTCGCATATCATTTGTTTTTCTATGTATGGAATATATGATGTTCCAACTCCTATCATATCTTTCTGCATACCTTTAATAAATATTTGAGTACTTTTTTCCCATTCTTCACCATACACATTTGGAACGAAATCATTAACATACATTTCTGAAATACCGATCACACATGTATTTATTCATTTTATTTGTAAAAGATGATAATGAATTTTCTGGATAATAGTTCATAGATGAGTCACTGAGTAAAGTGACATAAAATTCATCATTTACTTGTATGTTACGAATTGGAAAATTAAGTTCTGTTTGAGTATTACCTACTGCTAACCTTAAAACACGTCTTGATGAATTATTCAACTCTTTGCTATTTATAGTTTTTTCTTTGTTCGTTGGTGGGCTTGGGCTATCTAAAGGAACAGTTATAATGCCTCCTGTATCAGTTTCAAAAATTTGTACATTTTGATTTCTAATTGATTTTCTTTTTCTAAGACGTTCTCCAACTGAAGCAGCTGACAATGCTTTTGTTAAAACATTTTCCTGAATTTCATCATCAAATACTTCGTCATCAGCTTCTTTTTCATATACTTCTTCTTCTTCAGGAACAACTTGTATTCCTACATTCTTATATTCAGGAAAATGCGATTGAGCTTCCGCATCTATATACATTGGTTTTGCACGAGTTTGAGTACCTTTTGTTTCCGTAATTTTTACTTTCTCCTCTTTATTTCCAGGAAGTACTCTATTTTTGTTTCTTATTTTACATAGATTTTGTCTGTATAAATACCATTTTTGAATGTCTGTTAGATATTTATTTAACAATATTTTTTTCATATTTTTATCCAACTCATTTAATTCAAAGTCTGCATTTTGTTTCATTTTCTCATAAATCTCGGGTTTTAGTATAATCATTTTGTTAAATGTTGTATTATTCATTTTATAAAATTTCCGATTATCCCTGATAGTACTGCACCTAGAAGTGTAGGTAAAAATCCACCACGTTGAATAATGATGTTTTTTTTACTATTTATAGATTTTTGGCAGCAAATGAGGGATCTCAATTCCTTTTTATACTTTCGTAATTGGGTTGTTGATTTTTTACTTAGATTACAATTATCTTTTAAAATATTTAAAGCAATTTCACAAAATGTTTTGATTACTTCAGGGTCACAATGTTTTATAATTACTTTCTAAAATTTCGGTTTAGAGCTTTTTAATAGGTGGAATATAAGACGGTTGACCTTCAAACGTTTCATATTCTTTGCCAAATTGTTCTAATTGATCTCTTGTACAAAAACACAAACCTTTTCCAAATATATCACTTCTTAATCGAAATATATCATTAACGTCTTGAGTAAGATCTATTAATATATAGCCATATGGGACTGACGTCACATCATTATATACTTTTTCAAATGCTTTAATTTGATTGGGATATATTTGGCGAGCAAGAGGTAATATCTGCGATTTATCTCTTGGATTTTTGAAAAGTACTAAATATTTACAGTTGAGTGAAATATCTCTTGAAAATTTACCCTGGTGAAAAACATTTTGTGTTACAAATATTACAAATAAATTTCTATGATGTGATTCTCTAGTAAATAAATTACATACATACTTATCATGAGAATTTAACATCATATCATCGATAATAATTAACAAAGGTTCTTGATTGTCATTAAAATCCGGAATAGTGTTACTATATTCCACATCTTTTAAATATTTTGGAACGGCATTTTTGTCTGGATTACACCAAATAATTCTATTAATATGTGGTTGTATATTTTCTTTTTTATACTTTATTAAATTAAGAATAAAAGTGGTTTTACCACAGCATGATGGCCCCGTTACCATCATTGTAAATGGATGAAATGGAATAGTTGTTTTAGTTAAAAATAGCACTGTGAACCTATATTCATATGAAAAGCCGAAGTGAATATGAATGTAAATTTATTTATTCTAATGAGTATTCTTACACAAACCGTCGACATGGTTAAACGAGTTCTCATAGTTGACATACAATTTTTACAAGGAAATGAAAAGCAATATTTCCTAAAAGAATTACCCATACTTGAAAAAGGAAGTTTAATTCCAACTGTCTATCACTTCAAAGCACTGTACCCCTCAGAGGAACTTAGTCCGGATATGAAATATAATAACCAGTATTGCGAAAATAAAATAAATGGACTTAAATGGAATAACGGTCTAGTTGAATATTTAGATGTAAAATGTATATTAAAACACTATTTAGAGTCAGCTGAAAAAATTTATCTTAAAGGAGAACAAAAAAACTATTCCTTCAAAAGTACATTGACAGTGATAAAATAGAAGATTTAAGCAGATACTTGCCATCATTACAAAAGATTGAAAACTTTAATTCAAATTGTCCTATACACTTATCAAACAACAATTTCAGATGTGCTGTTAAAAATTGTTATAATGTATATATGTATCTTTTAAAAGAAAAAATGTTAGATTAAAACAGCACGGATTTCTATAAAATTGTAAAATATTTTCAAATAAAAAATTATTTCAAACATATAAATAAATTTGTTTTATTTTCTTTTTTTTAACACAACATAAGAATACATCTTTTTTTGTTCTACATTCTTACATATCAATAAAATCTAAAAATACTAATAATTTTTTCTTTCCTCTTCTGTAAATATTTTATCAGAACAAAAAAGAAAAGAAAGAAATTCATCTCAAAATATCATTTTGGTCAAGGTTGATTCAGATTTAAAAACCAGCTTTGCACTTTTTTCTTTTAATTTTAAAAAATTCGCATAGGTACACTTAATTTGTTTAAATTTTTCTCTTTACATTTTATAAAAACGCATTTTTTCTTACTATTTCCATTCACGCCTATTACTTAAACCACATGTTAGATATTTTTGATTTCCTGTTTGTTTTCTTTTATTCATATTTTTGTCAACATTCTTACATAACAATAAAATCTTATACAAACAAAGAATCATTATCTTTTGGTTACTACAATTTATACTTATCTGAAATTATTCAGCAACATCAGCAACTGAACAGGGTCGCCATCGGTGGATCTGGCATCTGTTTTGGACATCAACAACTGCAATTAATTAAAATTTTAAAATTTATTAAATTTGAAATAAATTATGTATAAATTATACTTACGTTGTATATTTCAATTTGTAAATATTCTGATTTGTCAAAAATATTTTTATGTCAAAATTAATTTTTATTGATTGTCAGCACTACGAACATTTGATTTTAACTAAACATTTCAATTTCAATATCAATTTCAATTACTATTAACTTTACATACTTGCTTATGTAATAATCTATGGTACTATGTATAGTTTTTTTTCTTCTCTTATATACTTGAATATTATAATATGAAGGTTAATGAACTCGAGTTAAACGTTAATCGTTAAACCTTTTAACTTGAGTTTATAAAAACTCAAGTTTTAAAAGAAATTGTAACATTCGTTCACAAAAAATCGAAAATAAAATAAAATAAAAAAAAACAGTGCGCACGATAGTATTTGAAACAGAATATTATCAGTCGAGTTTTTGGTTGTAAAATTACTGAAACACAACATTAATGTTATTGCGTGCTACAAATCACATTATACAAAAATAGATGACTTTATTGAAAAATTTGATGAGATCACTGTTTTGAATAAAAATTCCATTATAGTAGGTGATTTTAATATTAATTTATTAAATGAAAATGATAGGGATGTACGAGCCTACTGTAATACTCTTTTAAGTAATGATTTCTTCATATGTAAGCAAGTTACTCAATAGTTCGCAACAAGGATAGGAATCGGATCTAAAACTGTGATTGATCATTTTATTACTGATATATTGAATTATCAGTACTATTTCCATATCGGTGATACTAGTTTATCTGATCATCAAATGTTCTTTATTCGTATTGACTTAAACTTCATTAAAGAAACTTTAACCAATACGAAAACTATATTAAATTATGATGACTTAGCTAAAGATCAAATAATTGCAAAACGAAACATTAGTGGATAACTAAGGAAATATTACATATCATGAAGATTCGGGATTCATTTGGCAAATTTAAGGGGAAAAGGGGAAAAGTAAAGAAGTTGGTTGTAGACGCTCAAAGGATTTTTTGTTCTGAACAATACAAATCAGTATTGTTCAATACTAGATACCAAAATTAAACAAGCTCTGTTAGGTTATTAGTCATGAAAACTGCAAAATTATCGTCTCCTGATGAAATAGCAGAAATAATGAATAAAACATTTTCGACTATAACGGGTAATTTCAATATACCAACTGACAACATCGATTATCATTATCTTATTCTTTTAATCGCCGTAATGTGAACTCGAATTTTCATCTTTCTCCAACTAACGTAGATGAAGTTATTGGGACCATTCAGTCCTTAAAATCTTCTGCTACAACGGGATATGATGGCGTTTCAACGAAATTTATTCAGACATTTGCGGAGATATTGTCACCTATTTTGCTGAAATTTATCAATCGAAGTTTTGAAACAAGCTGCTTTCCAGATTGCCTCAAAAAAGCAATAGTTACACCTATCTACAAAGCTGGTGACGCCACCAATGCCTTAAATTATAGGCGAATTTCAGTGCTAAGCTCATTTTCTGAAATTTTTGAGAGAATTGTGAAAACAAGATTAACATCTTTTATAAATCTTAATAGTATCTTACACCCGGAGCAACACAGATTTGAAAAGAACTCAAGTACGACTTCCGCATGTCTATCTCTGAATGATTTCATAACAAAATAGCACAGATAACGGTAAATTCACTGGTTGTATTTTTATAGATATGCAAAAGGTATTCGATTGTGTGGATCATGATATTCTGCTACACAAATTGTCTTGTCTGAATTTTTCTACTGAACAGTTAAATTTTTTTGAATCATACTTAAAACAAAGATCACAATGTGTTCGTATTGGCAGTTGCATAAGTCACATTGCGACAATAAAGAAGCGAGTACCTCAGGGTTCTATATTGGGTCCTGATCTTTTTAAACTATACATTGACAAGCTTGCACGGCTAAACCAACATGGAGTTATGTTACTTTTTGCAGATGATGCAGTCATAAAATATTCGGAAAATAGTAAGTCTGACTTGAGACAAGGTATTTTGGAGGATCTTGAAGTAATTGAAGAGTTCCTGTCCAAAAGAAAATTAATATTAAATGTAAAAAAAACCAAAATCGTACTCTTTGAAAATAAAATATTTTATGAACCTGTTTTCCAGTACAACAATTTCAAACTTGATGTAGTGAGTAGTCACAATTACTTAGGGCTGGTGGTTCACTCCAGAAATAAATGGGAAGAACATATTGATTATGTCTGTAAACCAATTTGCCCTTATGTTTTTATTTTAAGGAGACTAAGTAAATTTTTCGACAAAAAAAAAACACTTTTTATAATATATTTTTCATACATTTTGTCTAATGTAGTCTATGTTTATCCTATTTGAAGTGGAGCACAAATACAATTGAAAAGAATTGAAATGTTATTAAAAAAGTGCATCACAATTATTCATAGGTATCCAATGTTGCACCCCACCAGTATGATTTACTCTCAAGAATATCTCAGTTTTTAAATTATCTGTAAAAGGTAACTTTATATCTTGACCTTCAAAATTATAAATATTAAAATAAAATACAACTTTATATTGTAAAGGAATATAGATATTTATAATTACAACACCCCCAATAAATGCAATTTTTACGTCTTGTCATTGTTCAAAACTGTCAAGCAAAGATCAAATTGTCTCTTTAATTATTTAAAAAGCTTAAGTGAATTACCGGATGCTGTTAAGTCTATCGAAAACTTAAGTTTCTTTAAAAAGAAAATTGTTGAACTTTTATGTTCTACTTAAATACCATTTTGCTGTAAACAATTAAGTATATAATAACAATTGTTGAGCATTGAATTCAAATAATTTTATAACACCTTGTACATGACAATGAAGAAAATACCCACAGAATTTATATAGTTGTGCACAATGTGTACCGATGTGTGTACTATGTACTGCATGGGTTCATATTGTATACAATTATATACCTAGATTGGATACATTGGAATAAAAAATGTTACATTAAATATATGAAAAGGAGAAGTAAGTATATCAATGCTATATGTATGTTAATACATTATCGTTAAGTATGTTAAAATATGTATTGTGTATTTAATACAATTACATATCATAATATGTTGATGTTGATTGAATTAATCTGTTGATTGATGAATTATTATTATAAGTTTGATTGATCAATTATTTTTAGAAGTATATGTACTTTTAAAATTGTAAGACCTGTCGACTTTGGCTTGGGTCATAAATAAATAAAAAAACAAGACAAGTTTATGCTTTACTTGCTATAATTAATAAAATACTTGAATTATGTAAACTAGAATTAAATTAAGTTAAGATATAAATTTGAAAATAAATAAAGAAAACAAAAAAAAGTTGGAAACAGTCCACGGATTATCTGATGTTGTTTCTTAAGCCAATGGGTAACCATCAGTCCTACGTTTACTATTAATAAAATTAAAAAATTAGTTTCCATATATTTTTTCCATCAAGAATTTCGTTTGTTCCTCAGAGAACGCAATTCTTTAGATGACCATGGAGCTGAGAAGTTAGAGTATTTATGAGATTTTGTAGGAATTGCTAAGCGAAAAAATGTTAGCACCTCATAAAACCGTTTAAGGTAGATGTTTAGATTTAAAAAAGAAAAATTAATTCCACATTGAGTGATCCTATAAGTGAGTTTAAATATGTGAAATCAGTTTTGGCAAAATCAAACTTGAAATAATTCTCAGAAGAGGAGGGTTGAAGGAGTGTACATTGAGAATTATATCTGTCGGAGCGTAATAGTCGTCTATTTTGGTGAAAGTTAATTTTTATGATCTGAAGAAAATACAAGGTCTAGTTGTCTGCCTAAGTAGTTGGTGACAGAACTAATTTGTTGCAGATCAAGACTATTTAAGACATCAATAAAAATTAATTCAAAGTTCAGTGAAATATTATCTGCAATCAAGAAATTATTTGTATCCGACCATAACTACTTCACGTTTGGAAAATTGAAATTACCTAGAACTACAAGATTATCATAAGTAGCAAGTTTACAGTAAATATTGTTTATAGAAATAATGAGCTCATTATAACACTCAACTTTGTTTAAATTACTAGGTGAAATATATACTTGAATAAATTAGCATTTAAGTGCCTAAAGGAGATTTGGACACAAATCATTTCAAATACATGAGAAGTTGGCAAATCGAGTACACTGCTCAAAAGCGTTGTTTTGACAGCTAACAAAACTCCATCGCCGCATTGGCCAAGAGAGGAGGTTATATTTCAATATGTACGATGGACTAAAAAAATTTAAAATTCTTAAGCACTTCAATTTCTTTTATTAGTATTCCAGGAGGCCAATTATTATGATTTAAAATAAAGTGAATTATTTGGAATAGCTAATTTGAAAGAAGAGCAGCGTTTAGCTGCTATCTTTGAAATTGAAATACCATTACGAATACAATCAACATTAACAATGTTTGTTAGGTGGTGATATATATAACAATCTTCTGTATTCGGATGCAAGTGTAAGATGAATATAAATTTATTATGAGGACCACTTGGAGTTTGAAGGGAAGACGATCACCTTCAAGTAGAGTAACAACATTGTTATTATTGTTATTGTTATTATAGTTGTTATTATTTTTACTAGTATTATTAATATTATTATTACTATTATTATTAATTATACTACCATTGCCTCTATATATCTTTCATCAAGCCGGAACACTAAATTGATTTTCCGATTTTATACGAAATTTAGTTTCGTTAGTAATTCGTGTGGAAATTGTTGGTAAATTTCAATAACAAAAAACAAAAAAAATAAAAAAAAAGCAAATAAACAATAAAATAATAAAGCATCGTATTTAACATCGTATCAGAGTATTATAGAATCTGAAAAAAAATTAAGAATCAAAAAAATAATAAAATTAGGTGAATTAAATTCTAAGTCTAATTCACAGCTACCTTATATAGAGTTATTGAAAACAAATGTTAGTTCTTTCATATCTAGTTTGCATTCGGATTACTTAGAAGAATATTTAATATTCAAAAAATATTTAATCAACAAGCGAATCCCTATATTGCTGGTTATGCAAGCCACTCTATATCAAAAAAAAATTAAATTGTGTGGAATGTAAAAATAGAATTGTACAATCAAAAGGTGATTTCGATTCAGGAAATTATTAATTTAATTACTTGCAAAGTGGTGGTTTAATTTTGGCCACAAATTCAATAAATTATATACTTTTCCATATGGATGCTATACTGCATAAAATTATTTCAGTTGATAAATTCAAATTTCTTCAAACCCCAAACCAAACCAGAAAAGTATTCTTTGTCAAATTTCTGACTTATCAAAGTTTAATTTAATGTCGTTTGATTCATCAAAGACTAATTTCTGACGACTTTAATTTACGTTTTGACAAGATTTGTAAATGTATAGGTTCATCACAATTCAAATTTTTGCGAAAATATTTGATATTTTGTTCAAAAATTTTTGTAATACCATAAAGTAACTATATACATAGAGTATTCACATGGAAGAAAAAAATTAGACAGTTTTTTTAATTTCATAAAATCAACATATCGTATTTTAGTTTATTTTATTTTAGTTTTTGTTTTATTTTTTTGTTTGTATGTCAATTGATCTATGTATGTACATTTGTATATATTTCTTCATATAAGTTTTTCGACTTCTTAAAAAAAGAAAAAACCTCGATTCTACCTCGATTTTTTATCAATCAATTTTAGTTGTTTTCATAACCCAACTATAGGTACAAGGATTATAAAGTATACAACTGGAAATACTCTCCAAGTAAAAGAATAAAATATGAAAAAATGTGTATATGTATATTAATATAAATTTAAAGTTATTTTCATTCCCTCTAAAAATATATTTTTTCTTTTTAGTCAATCTTACAATATTTTAAAAATTCAAACTACAAGCTATTTAGTTTAATATCAGATCGATATTTATTATCAGAATATAATGTACCACTGTTGAGATAATCAAAAAGTTTATCAAAAACTAATATGTACAAAATGTTTGCAACTTCTTTAGTAATATAACTTTATTAAATTAATTTTAAAACCAGACGTTTC
The DNA here is from genome assembly GCA_947095535.1 of Poecilobothrus nobilitatus. Lineage (NCBI taxonomy): Eukaryota > Metazoa > Arthropoda > Insecta > Diptera > Dolichopodidae > Poecilobothrus > Poecilobothrus nobilitatus. The sequence continues at coordinate 143,524,471 of OX352774.1, read as the reverse complement.
AATTATTGTTCTAATAGCGGCACTCACTGTTCTACTAAATATTTGTGTTGCTAATTTAAATCTCATTTTTTTAAAAGTATGCGGATTATGTTATCTAGTGGTACACATCTTAATTTTTCAATTTATTTGAACTTCCCGTAATTCTATGAGAACTTTACAGCTTTTAATACCATCTGAGGTTTTTAAATCTGAATCCATTAATGTATTTCTAAGAGATTTAATAAGATGGGGAAAATCGAATAAGCAAAAAATGTTTTATTCTTATAATTACAAAATGGTTTATTAGGTGTTATTTCTAGCAACCGAAAAAACTTTGGCTAAAGTTTGATCACAAGTAATTGCCCGTATTATAATACCAATATCGAGCAAACTTCTCAAATTTTTTTAATAATTTCTAAAAATGTTACAAGACGAATATCTGTATTCTATATTTTATATTCTAAAACTAAAATTTAAAAGTGTTACGAGAGGCATATCTATATAGATATGTATGTATATTCATAGATCAGTTACAAAAAAAAATATTCATAAAAAATTTTAAAATATTTTATCACAACGCAAAAATATCTCACAAGCCGGATCGGAACACTCAATTTATTTTGTACACAAATAGCCTTTTTTTCAAAGTTTTCGTTGAATGTTCCGGCTTGTAAGTGTAAAGGCGTTGTTATAATATAAATATCGTGCATTAAAATAACTTTTTTGTTGTTCATGTATAGGGTGTTCAAAATTGAAATCATTTTAATTTTAATAAAAGACTTTTTTTTGAAATATTAAATATATTTTTATTTTAATTTATAACAAATAGGTTCCGGTTAATAATGAAAAATTATGTCGGCCAAGTGGCCCCCCTCCCCCTGAGTCTTCTTGATTCAATTTTTTTTTTATAAAGATATGGTAAGTTGTTTAACCCCTTCGTGCAGAATGGTTTTTCTTTTAAAATTTTTAAATTCTGTTTTTTAATATGACTAACTATATGTAGCTACCTTATACAATATCAAAAAATACTTTTAAGAATTCCGTTATCTAGAAAGAATTACGGTCTAATGATAACCAGCTTTAATATACATATGTAATTATACCTTTGTGGGTCCACAAAGGTTAATACCAATATTTTAAAAAATTTCAATATTCCATCCAAAAATATTTTTTAATTTTTAGAAGAAATATTCTTCTAAACAAAAAAGAAAAAAATAAAAACAAATAGATCTCCTTTACAATTTACAACACACTTGCAATATTATAATAAAATTTTGTTGGCCTTCAAATATTATCTATGGCCCTGATTTCGATAGTCATTTCATAAAAATGAAAATGAAAAATTTCATTTCATTTTAATAATTTTTTGCGATTTCGATAGTCGGGCAAAATGAAATGGAATTTAAAATTAAAATGATTTATATTATTTTTTAAACCGGCAATACTTTCTTATTTTGAGGTTTTGACTATACAAAGAAAAGCTATAAGTAAAAAATTAAAATTTAAAACACGTAGTTCCCAATACTGTAATAGAAAAAAAGCAAAAAATTTAAAAAAATGCCGAAAAGTGGTTCCTTAGTTTTTGGGGCGGGCTTAAAAGTTGAACTTTTTTATTTTTTTTTTATATTTAAATTTTACTACAAAATCGGTGAGTACTGAGTACCTTTCTTTTAAACATGTCGGCACGACTTCTAATTCACAAATTAATGGGCTTTCTTGCAACCTATGCTATCGTATAGTCATAGGTTACGTATAAAAATGCCTATATTAACATAAATATAAATAAAATACTTCATAATTTTTTTCCTAAATCCATTTTTACAAGCACACATTTAACAATTTCAAAATGAGAAAATTTGACGTTTTAAATGAGTATATTCATAAAATATGACTATCAAAATCAGCTTCTTTTCATTTTTTATGATTTTTTTCATTCTTTATGACTATCGAAATCAAAAATTTTATTTTTCATAAAAAATGAAAGTGATAGACTATCGAAATCAGGGCCTATATGTTGTGTAGAGTTATTCTTTATGAGATCTATAAAATTACATTTTAAAATTATAAAAACATTTGTTTGTGATGCATAGATAAACACATACATGTATGTATGTAACAATATAAAATCAATTTTTAGAGAAAAAAAAAATCAGTTCGAAGAAAATGAATTATGAACTGAATGAATGAAAAAATATTTTTTTGTTATGTTTTTCTTATGTTATTTGATGGTATACCAAAAATACGGTCATCTTTTTACGAAATATCCCCAAATACGATCTTGGGATGATTTCAAATCAATGAAATTGACTACGATTTTTTCTTCTACGTGAGTTCTTTATGTATATAGTTACTTTATGGTAATACTTCAAATTCTAGAAAAAGAGCCACATTTACAAAATAAAAAAAAATTTATTTTTTTTAAATGCTTTAATTGTTTTCAAATTATTAATTATTAAATTACAAAAATTATCTAATTAAAATAGAAAATGAATTATGTTTTATTTTATGTTGCTTAATTTATATTATTTTTATTTCTGTAAATAATTTGTGATTTTGAAATATGTGATTTTTTTTATTTTTGTTTATGACTTGAAGTATCTATACAACACATATTATATTGAACGTAATTTTAGGATTGATTACTTAATATTGATATTAAGTTAAGCTAATATTTTTTTATATTATTAATATTATTAATTATTATAAATATTAAAAAACTAAAAAAAACATAAAGCAAATATATTTTTATTTTCAATAATTTAAAAACTTTCAAAAAATTTAAAGACACAATGTTTACAATGTGGCAGCTCGCAGTGTACTATGTTACCCTATACATAAAAAACGAGAAAAAATACAGTTGCCTTTGTCAACTCTTAGACACCCGTACGAACCGTTAGTATGTTCACAGCCGGTCACTCTGCTTACAATATTATTTTTTTAATATTTCAGTATTTTAAAATAATTTGGGTGAATTTTATAATTTCTAGAACTATGGGTTGTACATATATTCAAACTATATCTTTATACATTCTTCAAAAGCAGATTCTAACCTTCCACATAACGATTATCAATCCAAAACTTTTTCAAATATTCTATAGTACCATTTAATACTAAGCGGTAAATGTATATTAAATTTACTTAGTACAAAATAATAAATATAATTTTAAATATTATATTATATTATATTTAAATATTCCATTGACAGAATAATTTCTTATAAGTACAGTAAAATACATATATGTATGTAAATACGGCGCTATATAATATACATATATACTCTTATTATTCATTCACTAGTGACATATACGATATGTAAATAAACATGATATTATATAAGTATGTATATATATCAATATCATATAAATAAAAATTCTTCAAGCAACCGTTATGTTGTTTATTTATTTATATTTTTTTGTACTACACTTTATATCCTCAACAATTTCAATTTATCGAGTAAAACAAAATGCAAAAAATTCGTTAAAGAAATTTGTTAGATAATTTGAAAAAATCAAGTAACACTTTCGTCAATTATAAAGTAACCCTATATTATTAAAAAAAGTTGTTAACAGAAATAAGAGTTGTTGTTTTGTGAAGAAAGCTTTAATAAGAAATGTTGAAGCTTTAATTTTTGTGTATTAGTTCAAAAAATTTTAACAAGTGTTCAAGTTACAGGTGTTTAAAAATAGGAAATTTTCAGTTTTTGACCTCTTACAGCTCCTAAACGGGAGATGATACAAAAAAAAATTTCTGAAATGACTCATAATTATTTTCAAAGATATAACTTCTGTCAAAATTTCAAGTTTCCAACTTAAACCGTTTAGAAGATAGAAGGGTTAAAGGATTTTGCAAAATTTGAGTTTCGCATAACGGTAAATTAAGACACCGCATGCCACAACTATATATTTATTTTATATATACTTTTAAAGCTAATAAAAGTAGTAATCGTTTGACGTTTTCAAAATGGAGATATACCTTATACAACTTGTGCTATAAAAATTTAAATATAGAGCTTTTTGAACTTTTGGGGAGCTGTAGCTCCGTAACGGGTGGGGCTACAAAAAAAAATTATTAAAAATAAAATTAATATTTTTGTGAGATCTATCAGCAGTTAAAATTTCATAGCTCTATTTAAAAAAAAATGTGGGGATCTAAAAGTTAGGTGTTCGAGAGCTACCCTAAGTTTTGGTCCAAACTCAACCAAAAAAAATAGGGAACCTACAAATTACTCCCAGAATATTTTGTGTAAATTTCAAGACTCTAGCTTTTTTAGTTTTTGAGTTAGCGTGCTGACGAACGGACGGACATGGCTCAATCGTCTTAGAATTTTTTTCTGATTCGATCCATACCTTTGAAGGTATATCTAGCTCGCTTAATTCGAGGTGTTACAAACGGAGGAGTAATTTTATTATACCCGATCCTATCGTACGGGTATAAAAATATATTAATATTATATTATATTAATTTCTTTTCATATATTTGTCATTTTCTGAATTTCTTATTTAGTCTCATGTTTAGTGTGAAAGGGTGAGCACACATCATTTTTTATATGATTATTTTTCGTTTTTTTGCAAATTATGAATGAAAATATTATTATTTTTTAATAAAATTTTGCCATATGATAGAATTATTCTATGTTATTTTATAGGTATTTAATTGAAAAGGTATTTCTGCAGACAAATAGCCTCCTAGAATAAAAAAAAATTTTCCCATACGATTTATGCACAAAGTAAGCTCCCTTTTTCAAGTTTTTCTCTCAGGCTTGATATATAGAGGCTTTGATACTACCATTAATTCCGTTATTATTGTCATTATTACCGCTATTAGTACTATTAATTTTGTTATTTCTACTATTATTATTAACTATTATTGTTTTATTATGTTACTTTTTTTATTATTACTATTATTATTACTGTTGTAGTTAATATTTTTTCTATTATCATTACTACTATGATTATTCTTAGTTTTACCATTATTAGTTCTACTATTGTTATTAACATTCCTATTATTATTATTATTACTACTAACATTGTCATTACTATTACTATGATCAATGTTATTACTACTACTGCTACTAGCATTATTATTTTTGTTATTATTATCACTAATATTATTATTATTATTACTATTATTATCACTATTATTTATATTATCTCTATTATTATTATTTTTATTATTATTACTATTTAATTCTGTTCTTGTATCAGTGGAGTGAACAAGTGGTGAAATTTATTAAAATTTAAAAATTTCATTTTAATTTAATAATAGTTTAATTAATTTTATAGTTGATTTTATCTGAACAAGCAAATATTTACTAAAGTGAATGACAAATGTAATTAATATATGTAACAAAAAAGTGGAAAGAAACTAATTAAAAAATAAATGTTTAATTTGCGTAAATTTGAATCATGCAAATTCCGCCTAACTTGAAAAGAAAAAGTTGGAGATATTAGAAAGAAGTAGTAATGGATTTAAATGTAATGTATGCATTTTATTACACAGATTATCCTCTCAAAGAAATAATTTAGCAGCATCTGCTTCTATTACGCCTACATCTATTGTTCTATTATTACTTCTACAAATGCATTACCACATGTGGACACGATTATAGCAACTATTAACTATTCTAACATTACACAGCACAGCAGTCTGCTCTTTCTAACCCATCATCTTTAACACATAATAATACTTCAACTGGTGATTCTGCGCAGAAAAATCAAACTCAAACAGCTAACATCGACAGAAAGAATCAAATAGTTAAATTCGAAAAAGAGAGTCTTTCAAATTTCGAAAAAGAGAAACAGTATGAAATAAATGACAACATTTATATTACTGGTGATGGTGGTGACAATTCGAAAAAAATTTATCTTGAAGTTATGAAGTTATATCATGAAATTGTAAATTTAAAAAAAATAAATTTCGAGCGTCTTGCACCTATGTCTAAACTAAAAGAAGAAAATACATTGTTAAAAACTAAAGTATGCAGATTAGAAAATAAAATCAACTGGCCAACAACTGGAAAATAAAATCAAAGAAAAAACAAATGAAATAGAAATAAGTGGAGTTAAAAGTGTAAACATAGATAATGCTATAAAATTTGTAAATCAAATTTTTTATAAAGGTTTAAAATTAATTTAAATGAAAGGCATATTACCAATTACTACGTGAAAAATATAAAAAAAGGTATAAATAGTGAGGTGAAAAGTATTTTTTGTGTGCATCTTTTTTCAAATGAAGTCAAGCAAGGTATTATGAAATGGAAGGGAAAACATTTGAAAAATCTTGAAACTGGTGTATTTGGAAATGTTGACAAAGCAAAAATTTACATAAATGATGGTTTCATTTGCTTTGTTAAAGCACTGTTAAAGCACATGGCGGCAAAGCAGGCGAAGGAGAAGAAACATAAATATTTGTGGTTTAGAAATAACAATATTTTAATGAAAAAACAGGACAATTAGGGTATTCATTATTAGGTCTTTTGATGATTTAAATATTTTGTAGTATTTTTCTTTTTTTATTTAATAACTGATAAATTAAAATTTAATATATTTAATGATTATTCTAACATTGATGCTGAATATAATAACTGTGGTAATGTTTTTGAATTTACAAATTTTAATAGTTCTTTATTTTTGAAAGGTGTCATAACTCGTTTAGTTTATGAAAAAAGTATAGGTCAAATAGTTTTAATTTTTTATTTTTCATATTAGTATTTTTATTTTTTTTTTTCTTTTTAGCACATTTCCAAAAAAATTTTGAAAAAATGTGCTTATTAGTTTGACTCTGTCCGTCCATCCGTCCGTCTGATTACAAAACTTCTACACCGTTAAAGATAGAGAAAAAAAATTTTAACAATGGGTAGGTCTCATAAAAAAAATAGTTTTGTGGAACAACTTTTTCATGTAGCCCTTCCCATTACGGAGCTACAGCCCCTCAAACTTTGAAAAAGCCCTATTTTTAAATGCATATATCTTATGTTCTGCTTAAGATTTTTTCAATCTGAAAACGTCATTCCACAGGTATTTCTTTTATCTTTGTAAATTAATATCAAAATTATACAATTTTTTTAAATTTAGTATTTAAATTTACCGTTATGTGAAAATCAAATTTTGCATGATTTTTCTACTTTCATAACTCCGGCACGCCTTTAGATAGGAACCTGAAATTTTGAGACAAGAAAGAACTTTTAGAATTATTATAAGTTTTCTCAGAAAATTTTTTGGTAGCACCCCGTCTTAAGAGTTATTACGCCTCAAAAATTGAAAATTTGCTATTTTTAGACATCTGTAACTTAGGCACCTGTACACATTTTTCTTCGGCAAGACATGAAAATTAAAGGTTCAATAATATATTTTTACGTGTGTTAACCGTTTGTCTTAGTTATATAGGATTCCGGAATTACGGCCCCTCGAAATTTCAAAAATGTCCTATTTTCACATTTTTTCTTATTACATGAAATTTTCAAATTTTTGTGTAAGTCACACTTCTAAACAGTTTGTATTGAGTTTTGGAAATGTGCGCTTTTAAAAACCGTTGGTTTACATTCTACCTTGTTTTATTTAATAACTGACAATTTAAAATTTAATCTATTTAATGACTATTCTAACATTCATCCTGAATATAGTAACTGTGGTAGTGTTTTTGAATTTACAAATTTTAATAGTTCTTTATTTTTAGTTCGTCAAAATGTTAGTTTGTAAGTTTGAAGTTACACAATTTATTTGTTTCTCGATGATTCCTCTAAATTTTTGAGAGATCAAACTACTACTAACTTAATTGTGTTAGGAGATATGAATTAAGATATTTTGAATAATAGTGGGTGTGTTGATTCTTATTTGACAATACTAGCTGAGAATGCTTCTATTATAAATGAACCGACTAGACAAACTTCTGGAACGTGTTTAGATCACGCCCATGTTCATCTGGCTACTATTCCATTCAATTTTTGTGAGAAAGGTTTATTCAATTTTAATATTACGGATCATTCAATGACAGGATTGCTGATAAAAATTTTAATGTTGAAACGAATAGAAAGACGAATGAATTTTCAGTTACGAAGGTAGTTAGTTAGTTATAATAAATTAAATAACTTGCTGAGATTTGAATTTTGGGAAGATGTGTATGATGAGGTAAATGTGTGTGTTGCGTATAGAAATTTTATTATAAAATTAAAAAAGTATATTGTGCTAAGTACTTCTGAAATTAGGAATAGAAATAAAAATACAACACTAAAACCTTGATGAATGATGACCTTCTAAGTAACATTAGGTTGAAAAATAAATTAAGAATTATGTTATGCTACGTTATAATAGGCTATGTAAATACGTAAAATAGGCGTACGTTATAATAGGCTATGTAAATATGTAGGCTATTTAAAAATGATATATCGAAATGTCGAAATGAACTTTATCGTTCGGAATTCGTTAAATGTAAGGGTGATTTAAAAAGTGAATGGCGACTGTTAAATAGTTTGTTAAATAAACTTCAGGATAGTATTAAAAGAATGTAACTAAATAAAAATGGACAACTTATTTCGGATGAAACTTTGATTGCTTGCGAGATTAATAATCATTTCTCCTCTACAGCAATTGAGTTTTCCTCTGGCTATTACCAAAGCGATAGTATTGCTGATGAAGTTAATTTGTGTGATAGTTTGTTTTATGACAGTATCGCTTCGCATGAGCTTTTGAATATTATAAAGTTACATAATAATTCAAATTCTGTTGGTTTTGCTGGAATTTCTAACAAACTTTTTAAATCTATTGCATTTAATGTGGTCGATGTTTTAACTTACATTTTCAATTTTAGTGTATTGTCTGGCGTTTTTCCTAGTCAATTAAAATCTACTGTTATAATACCGCTTTTCTAAAAGGTGGTAATGATTATAACTGGTGCTAATAATTAATAGATCCATTTCTTGTTCAATAATATCAAAAATCTTTGAAAAAGCTATTAAGCATAGTCTTAATTTACTATAGACTAAATTTTTTTAGCATTGAACAATTTTTAGGTTTAGGAATGATTGTCCTACCGAACACACCTTTCTGGCGTTCTGTTCAAATATTAATAAGGGTTTAGATAATAAAATGTACGTGGAGAAATTTGTCGATGTTACAAAGACTTTCGATATGGTAGATCACTCCATTCCTTTGCGGACGTTGTCTGCTATAGGGTTTCGGGGTTTTATATTTAATTAGTTTAAGTCATATTTAAGAGACAGATCATAATGTGTAAAAGTAGGCAATAGTTACAGGCAATAGTTACTTTAAAAATATAAATTTGGGAGGACCGCAAGGATTTGTATTGGGTTCAATCTTAGTAAATCTTATTAATCTTAAAGAGAAGTTTAACAGAATTACCTGACGATGTTGGTGTGTCATATTGTTTTGATAGTGCATTTAATTTAGTCTATGATTTTTTTTTTTTGTTTTATTTATAAATAATGATTTAAGTGTTTAACAGAATTTGCTGACGATGTTGATGTGCCATATTGTTTTCATAGTGCATTTAATTTAGTTTATGACTTTTTTTTTTATTTTATTTATAAATAATGATTTAAGTGTTTTTAGGATCTAGTTCTCCAAACGTAGGTTTGTTGTTAGCAATACAACTAAGCTAATGTTTTTTAACCTTAGTCAGCAGGATACTCCTGATATAGATTTTGTTTTTCATGCGATTATTTATAATAAACTTGCTATGAATGGACAGGGGGATACTTTAAATGCTGGCATTGCCTGCAACTCTGTTTTAGTATGGAAAAAGTTGATAATTTTCGGTATCTTGTTATAATCATTGATAAAAATTTTAGTTGGCCACAATATACTATCACGCTAAAGTCATACTTATGCTGCACACTAACGATTTTTTATCACCTTACAAAGATTTTGAAGATATATCAATTAGTTCGTCCGTAAGATATATACTTTCAGACTGAACTGGAAAGGGAGATTTTAGTTGAATTAAATCTCCACGAACGTTGGTGCTTTGTTCAACATCGGATTAAAAAAGGTATTAAAATTTTTAAATTTATCGAAATCTCCCGTTAAGGATTCGAAGGTTAATGCTAGACTTTCAAATTCTGTTTTCAGAGTATTCAATTTTTGAGCCATTTTCAGCATGGATAACTGCCAAGCTGCCGGAGACGGCAGGCTAAACCAGGTGAATGTTTTAGCCTATCCACCAATGGAGCTGTGAGTTCAATAAATTTAGGATGGAACAACTCCACAGCTACACAGCAGATGTGAAACGAAAAAAAATAAATGAGAAAATAAAAAACAAGGAAAATATACATAAATAAATAATAAAAATGAACTTCTGCTTTCCATTTCAAATTTTAAACACGAACTTGCGGTTCTCGCGCGTTTTAATCTTATTTATTTTTTTGTTTTTTTTTTTTTTAAGTAATATTACTAACTAATTATGTACTTAAAATTTCCGTTATCAATTTCTTTATTATATTTTCTTATTATTAATTGTTAATATAATAATAACCTAAGTGGAATTCAATTCATTTATTAAAGACAATTATAATATAAAGTAAATTTGAGTTAACCAAACTTTTTTTTTTTTTTTTTACGTGGATTGGTGTGGAATCTTCGAAAGATACAGATCGCCCCGTAGCAGAAGTGTATTCCGGATTCTTACCGACTAAACCACACCCTTCCCTTATTGAAACTAATCAAACTGACTAACCATTAATTTTTTGCTATCTTGTTTTGAATATAGGTTTTATGTACTTTCCCTAAGGAAATCTGTACTTCGTACTATATCTGTATATCGTACTATATCTTCGTAACTATATCTATATCTTTTTCTTTTAAGCTTTCCTATAATAATTTGATTATTTATTAGTTGAGCAGCTTCAAGATTTATATACTCTTCTAAACGAGCTTTATGCTTTATGGCATATCTACTTATTTCATTTATAACTTTGGGAATTTGTAAATCTCTGTGAATGTCACTATTACGTACATACCAGGGAGCACTTACTATGTTACGTAGGACTTTATTCTGAAAGAATTGTATTTTTTCAATATACGTTTTCTTGGCACAACCCCAAAGTTGAATGCCATATAACCATATAGGTTTAATTACTTGGTTGTAAATTAACACTTTATTAAATATTGGTAGTTTAGACTTACGCCCTAGGAGCAAGTAATTTTCTCTATATTTATTTTCAAGTTCTAGTTTTTTCTTTTTAACGTGTTCATTCCACCTTAGCTTGACATCCAGTGTCATTCCTAGGTATTTTGCAGAATTTTCGATTAATACAAATACACCGTTTAAATTTATTTTAGGTAGATTCTTTATATTTCTATAGGAAAAATTAACATGCACAGATTTAGATTCATTTAGTTTTATTTTCCATTTGATAGTCCAGTAACATATTTTTTTACTGGCTTTTTGTAATTTTTTTGTCAATATTCGATCCTACTGCCAATATTGCAGTATCGTCAGCAAATGCTACAGTTACATTTTCTACTTCTGGTAGATCACTTGTATAAAGCAAGTACAATATAGGACCTAGAATACTGCCTTGAGGCACACCTGCTTTTATTTCTCTTAGTGTAGAGTACTCTTCATCTTGTTTAATTCTAAATAATCTTTCAGACAAGTACGATTCGAGTATCTCTACATATTGTAACGGTATCAATGTTCTTAATTTAAATATTAAACCTTCGTGCCAAACTTTGTCAAACGCTTGTGCTACGTCTAGAAATATTGTGGACCATATTTGTTTTTCTTCGAACATTTTCTTTTTCTATAACATTTGTTATTCTATGAACTTGGTCAATTATTGCATGCTTGGATCTAAAACCAAATTGATGGTTAGGAATTAAATATTTATTTTCTATAATTGGCTTCAGCCTTTTTAACAACAGTTTTTCATAAAGTTTTGACATAATGGGTAGCAGAGATATTGGCCTATAAGATATCGCCTCATTTAATGGCTTCCCTGGTTTTGCTATCATAATAACTTCTGCCACTTTCCAAGCGCTCGGAACGTACTTCAATTTTACTGCGGCATTTATGATTTTTCTTAAAAATCTTAGGGTTTTTTGTGGAAGCTCTTTTATAATCTGACCTGTAATAAGATAAAAACCTGGGGCTTTTTTCAACTTTAGAGTTTTTATTATTTCACTAATTTCTTCTTGTGTATATGGATTAATAGTGTTTTCTTCTATTATAACATTGTCTAATAAACAAAGATCAGAATTTATATCGTTTGGTTTGAATATATTTTCTAAATGATCTGCAAATAATTCGACTTTATCTTTATTATCCTTTGCCCAAGTTCCTTCTGGTTTCATGAGGGGCGGGGCGTGCTTAATCGGCTTTTTTTGCTGATAAACCTTTTATATAATTTTTATATGCTACTGATTTTAGAATCTTGATTTTTTTTTTAAGAGATTGTGGTAATCTGTTCAAAATCTTCTTATCATCAGGGTGACGAAATTGTTGCCATCTACGTCTAGCCCTTCTTTTTCGTTTTATTAAATCAGTTATGTCTCTGGGATAAATATTTGCTGCTGACCTATATTCAATTATTTTTGTGTTATTCCAAGCAGCTTTTTGAATTACATTAATAAAGCTTTCAAGTTCAAGATCTAATTGTTCTTTTGATTGTAAATTTATTTCTAAATTAATGTTGTTTACGATTTCATATTTAAAGCTTAACCAATCTGTTGTAATATTTGTCAGTGTGGGCTTATTTAGTTTTCTAGTTATTTTTTCATTCAAATCTAGTATAATAGCAGTGATCAGAATCTAGATCATGGTTATCTTCTAGATTTATATAGTTGCCTAAAATTCTTTTGGTTATGAAGAAGTCAATTAGATCTGGAACCTTGTTGGTGTCTGTGGGCCAATAAGTTGGTTTGCCAGTCGAATGATGGCAACAACCTAACTCTTGAATAGCTTTCTTTAGCTCTCTACCTCTAGTTGAGGTTGTTCTTGGTGGACAATATACTGCACCAATATTAAGGTCTTGTTTAGTAGATGAAATTTTGATCATAGAAAGCTGTATTTCTTCAGACTCAATTTTGAATTCTTCATTATGTTTTATAGTGCTTTTTATAAGAATTGCACTACCTCCTCTCGGCTGATTACTAGGATGAACTGCCTTATAGCATTCATAACCTAGTATCTTAAAGTTTGAGTTTATTGTCAAATGAGTCTCTGATATCAGACATATATCAATATTTCTAGACCTTAAGAAAATTTCTAGTTCATGTTTTTTATTTAGGACACCATTCGAATTCCAAGTTGCAATACGTATTTTATCTAGATACATTTTTTACAATTCTTTTAGGGGTTTCATGAGATACATTAATGTATTTCTTTTCTATTTTATTTAATCTTATGGAGATTTCATCAATTTTTAGCAATAAGTTTTGCATCATGTGCATCACATCCTTGTCATTACTTTTAGGTTTCATAACCTTAGATTGTTTCTCTGTAAGAATATTTTCTTCCGTTTTAGATTTTAAGGCTTGGGAGTATAAAACTCCATTCACAACTTTATTAGATATAAATGGTGTAGTTTTTTTCGGTGTTTTTATTACATATGAATGTTTGGGTTTGCGCATATTCAATCTTTTTTTCTGTAATTCTTTTGCTACCAAACAACCACGATAACTAGCATGGTGTGCCTCGTTGCAGTTTACACATATGGCTTGGAAATTTTCTTTTTTACTACATTCTATTGTCATATGATTCCCAGCACATTTTACACATTTAGCCTGTCTTTGGCAGAATTTTTGTGTATGTCCAAAACTCTGGCATCTTTTGCCTTGAGGAATAGACTTACTACTTCTGAGAGCTTCAATTTTCACTCTCATGTGCTGTAAATATTCTATTTTGTATATTTTATTTATTTCCTCCGAATGGTCAAAAGATATCATAAACAGTGGAAGCTTTGTTACAATCTTTATATTTTTATCTTTAGTTTTTTTAATTTTATTTGTCACATCTAGACATTTAAAACCCCTATTAAGAAGTTCTTTTCTAATATCTTCTGGCTCACATGATGGGTGAAGATTTCTTACCATAACTTTAATTGGCCTAGTCAGTTTGTTTTCATACCAACTTCGCTTTATTTATAGATTTTGTAGAACTCTATAATCATTTTCGTTGTGAACATTAATTTTTATAATATGAGAATAGTTTTTTATATTACTCAAAATTACCGGAGGAGGTTTATATTTTTTAGTGACCTTATTGTTTTCTTTAGATTTTTCCTCTTGAGGTTTACTTTGCGGTTCCAAAGATGTGTTAACATCAGGAGACTTATCCGCTTTTCGTTTCTTCGGATTTCTTTTCGTATTCAGAATCCAATCAGTTTCTCTGATTAGTTCTTCTTCATCCGTTTCGTATGTCCCAACTTTAGTATCAGTGGATACATTTGGCACACTATTTTTTTGCTTTTTTAATTTTAAATTTTCTGCCTTAAGCTGGGAGATTTCTCTTTGTAAATCTTTACACAAGATTTCCAACTCAATTATTAATTCCAACTGGAGTTGACTTCAATATTACTGTCTTGCAGTAACGAACTTTGATTTTTATTATTACCCTCGTGGGTTTTCTTTATATTGCCTTCATGGAACATTATTTTTACTTTATTACCCTCTTCGGTTTTCTTATTTTCGTTTTTAGGTGGAATTCTTTGAATGTTCGAGCCCTTCACAAAAGGGTTTATTAATTTATCATAATTATACATGTTATTAATATTATTATTATTGTTATAAACCACTGGCGACTCATCTGAACGTCTTAAACATTCAGCCAAGCCCTCGCCGGCAGCCGTGGTCTCTGCCGACACTTTGGTAGATATCCCTACCGAATTTTTACTATTATAAGACATTATATTATTTTTTATTTTAATATGCTTTTTATACCTACAGCCAGGGTTTCTTACTGCCGCCCCTCTGGGATCAGACGCAGACCAGGGAGCCGTCCATTCTGGAACAGTCCGTCCTGAATTTTTCATAGGATTTTAGTGGACTTGTACCACAAGCATACCTTACTGAGAGTATTTCTTATCCCCTACTCACCGGGGATTAAGCAAACTGACAAAAAAAATAAAAGGTGTAATTTTATCTCTTTAAATATTTTTCAATATTTATTGCATTTTGATCTTCAACTTGAAGTTTATTTTAATTTGAATTATTTTTAAATTTTAATTTAATTTGTGTTGACTGTACAAACTTAAAAAATTAAAAAAAATTAAAACTTTTTGTGTAAAATGGAATTTGAATGCAATTTAGAAAACTGTTGTATTAATGATAATAAATCTAAATTTGTTATTTGTAAAGCGTTCTGCGTTCTCCTTCTTATGCGTCATGCGATGCTTCAGTAATTGAAAATATTTTAGTTGAGTAGCATAATTTGTTGATGGCTCAAATGGAATCACTTCATAGTGATTTGCTTTTCATTTTCTTCTATAAAACATGCTGAAATCACTAAATCAATGAACATTGAAAAATCAATTAATCCAGTTCTCAAGTGCATTAGCGTTGATATTGGAACCCAAACTGGCACTATTTATATTCATAAGCTTGGAGTTCAGTGGTCTGAAGAGGATTGGATTCAAAGAATTATGAAATTAAATAAAAATAATTACTTCTCTTCAACATCAAACCATGATGTGATTAAAACATCCGCATCTTTATTTCTTAAAAGAGTTCCCTGTACTTTTGATGAAAGTAAGATGCATCAATTTAAAACGTGAATTTAACAACATTTCAGTTTCCTGCCTCCTAGTCACATGGAAGTGCACCAAATTAAATAAATTAAAATATCATTGCTTTATACTTTCTGGTTGAGATCGCTGCATTCAAAATCTAAATTTTTCAAGCAATAAAAAAATATGGAAGAAAAATTGGTGCAACTATTAATATAAACATGCCGCGAAAACAAAATATTTAATACTCATCAAAAAGAAAAGAATCCTCTAATAAAGTAAGAAACCCTTCTCAAGACATGTGTATAAATTTTACTAACCCTAATAATAACATTCGTAATAAAAATTCTACTAATAATAAAAAAAATACTATAAATTGAAAACAGTCTATTACTAACCCTATTCGTTCAGATAGAACTAAAACCAATATTAAACGTTTACTTGATTTACAATTCCCCGATGAATCAATTCCATCTATTAAAACTACTCATCATTTTTCTTTAAAAAATTCTACTAACTTATTAATAGAGTCCTAAATTCTTTAATAATAGATATCATAGTGACTCATTCTTAAATTAAAAACTCTCCAAATTTAAAAAATCTATCCTAAAATACTATAATTTTATTTGTGGGGAAACAATTAATTCTCGTGATCCGCAAATTTCATTAAATTCATCACCACATTCTTCCGTAATACATTCTTCTGCTGTACAACTTAAATCTAATTTGAATTCCTTCCCAGCCAGTGCAGATTTAAATAATATAAATATAACGATCCCATAAATTCAAATAAAACTGTTATTTCAGAAGTAGTTAACCACAATATTTCTACTCCAAATCCACCAATCTTCCATCCTCTTCTGCCATCTGTAGTTATTTAACTCAAAAATCTCTTCAAAATAATAATAATAATAGTAGATATGTTATGGCTAGATTAAGAGATACTATGATTTTTGAAAATTTAAAACTTTATCTAGCTTACTTACATAATAAACCTATGACGTATGTATAGGCGGTAAAACGAATACATCTTTAAACCTTGCAATCCAAAAAGAGGGTTTCCCGACGGATGTTAATGAACTCCGTAATATTTTTGTAAGATACCATCAAACATTTAATAATGCTCCACAAAGTGCTCTAACTGATTTTGAATCTTAAGCTTCCCACTTTTCTTCTTCTATTACTAATTTAGAAATGTTTCAGGCATTCTGTACTGCTTACAAAAGACATATATGGATTAATCTTGTCTGAAAATCTTAGAAAAGGTTGCGGGGTTCTGGTAGCTAACTCATTTTAAATAACTCATGTGAAATAATAATTCCCCTGGGAGATGCTCACGATATAATAGTAATAATTGCTATAAAAATTCAACTGCAGTTAGCTAATCTTTTCATTGTTAGTTGGTACATTCCTCCTGCTTCTAAAATCGATCTTTTTACTAAGTATATTGATATTATTGAGTCAATAATTGGTGATTAAGTACAACGATGACATAATTCTTTGTGGGGATTTCAACTTTCCTAATATTAAATGGGTAGAACATGAATGAAGAAGCCTATCTTATTCCTTTAGAATTAGTGAATAATACAGAATGTCTTTTAATTGATTTATTTAATTCATTTAATCTAAAACAGATATCATTTTGTAATCATCAAGGTAATCCTTTTGTGCACAACTAACTGGAATAATATTTGTTTTTTTAATTGTCCTTTAAAACTTGTAGAAATTGATGTTTATCATCCTCCTATTTGTTTTTTTCCAGTTCGTTTTTATTCCCAAATATTGAATCAGCACTTTCTTATCGATTCATTTTCTCAAAGACAACTACGATGGTATAAATAATAAATTAAGTACCTATGATTTTGAGTTTTTAAATTGTGTTGTTATTAAGATACTAATAAATAGTTTTTATTCAACCCTTTTTTGTATCATTTCACATTTTATACCGTTAGTTATTAACAAAAGTGATAATTATAGTCCACCTTGGTTGAACCATATGTACAATTAAATATGCTGACCACCAGATGTAGCATTTAATATGCCACATAATTACGTTATTGTACTGTATCAATAAGTGTAGCTTGTAAAGCGCCGTATCCACTATGCTTCATGTGTGACATACATGAGTGACGGCATTCCATGTAGCACACTGGATGGCAATGTATGTCACACATGATCGTAAGAATCAAAATAATTTTGATTCCAATTTTGACATTTCGTCACTCATGTATGTCACACATGAAGCATAGTAGATATGGTGCTTAAGCGATAAATAATAAACGATCACTATGTACTGATCTGAAGAAGAGTACACAAGTGTTTTAATTAAATAGAGGGAACAAGCAAATACCACATGGCGACGAGGATAAACTAACAACATAAAAATAATTTATCCAAATTCATCCAGCATTAATTTTGAAAATTATAATAAAACAACAAGAAAAGAATAAATGGATTGATCGATAAAACATTAATTGCAACAACAAAAAAAGAAAATATAATTAAAACAACGGATAAAAGAAAAAGAGAAAGACCTCCAAAAATTAAATATATTACAATCTATCGAAACGCAAACATGGATTATTTAAAAAAACTGGAAAAATTAAGACTAGATGTAGCCGAAAATTGAAGCTTTCAAAAGAAATTTTACGATATTTTATGAAGCAGCAGAATTATCACAAAAAAATGATACAAGTACAATCTGCAATTTTACTCAACTCCCTTGGAGAAGAAGTTACGGAACTCTTTCAAATATTTGATTTGTCCGAAGCGAATGCAAAAAAGCACAAAAATGTGGTACCATAAAAATCAAATATATTCGAGTTTCCTATTTCAAAACAGAAACCAGAAATACATGGATCTTTTGATGCATGGCTTATGGATTTATTTTATTTTATTTTAATTTCCAAAACAAGGTATGTACATATTTAAAAAAAAAAAAAAGACAAAAAATAACAGAAATTATAACATTGATATTGAAAATACAGCAATTCTTAATGACTAATTAATATGTATAATATTAAAAATATATTTCAGACTTAAAAAATAAAAGTTATACAATACAAAATTTGATTACCTACATAAAATTTAAATTCTTAAGTAAATTTTATAATTCTTAATGATATGTAAGTATGTAAACAATAAACAGTACTACTAAAAAGAAAAGAAAAAAATAAAAATAAAACATGATGACATAATCAAAATACGCCTTAAATACTATGCTTTGTAGAATTATGAATGTACGAACATAATTGTGAAATTAAATTACAAAAACTTTTTTGTGAAAATTAATACAAAAAAAAAAATTATACATTTGAATAAATTTATGAAAAGTATATTTATGAATTGGTTAGAATTAATTGTCTGAGGTCAGTAAATTGAAAAAGTGTTGATGTAAAGTGTTTTTGAAGGTATTTCTGGAAATTGTTGAAGAATAGCGATAACTGATTTTATTGAATGTAATACAACATCTGTTTATCGGTTCATTTCTTCCGTATTCTGTACTGTGTTTATATTCCACTAAAAATTTCGTGTATCTTGTTTGTCTAACTCTATCATTAAATCTAAATTTGTAATTAAGAGATTGTATAGCAATATTATTATTTAGAATGTCAAAAGTAACACATGATGAAAAAATTTGTCTACGTGAGGACAAGGAGAGCATGTTTAAGAATTTAAGTCTTGTTGTGTAGCTAGGAAGATTTAAAAAGTCTGAAGGGTTATATTGGTTTCTTAATGCAAATAGAAGAAACTGTTTTTGAACTGATTCAATTTTGTTAGAATGAACCTGAAAAGCTGGATCCCATATAATGCTACCGTATTCTAATATAGAACGAACTAGCAAACAATATAGTGTTTTTGTCACAGCTAAGTCACTAAATTCTTTAGCTCTTCTCAAACCTAACATTTTATTTGCTCTTGAAATTAAGTGGTCATAGTGCAGATTAAAGGTAGGTTTATTATCAAGTAGAATTCCAAGATCAGTAATACTAAAAACCCTTTCAAGTATTAGATTATCTATTCTGTAGTCATACAGTAAAGAAGAACGTTTACGGGTAAAACTGATAACCTTGCATTTCAGTATATTGAGCTCTAATTTATTGGTTATACACCAATCATGTAATGATGATAAGCTTGATTGAAGTAAAGCTGCATCAGAACTGTCATTTACGACTTGATATATTTTTAGGTCGTCAAAGGTTATGTGCGGTATGACACCCAAATATTCTGAAAGATCGGAGATAAATATATTGAATAAAAATGGCCCTAAATGGCTACCTTGAGGTACACCAGAAGTAACCTCGATTATATTGGACAATATACCTTGATATTTAACGTTTTGTGTCCTTTCTGATAAATAAGAGTTAAGCCATGCAAGAAAAGAACCCGATATACCAAAAGTTGTAAGTTTGTTTAGCAAAGTGTAATGATCTACACGATCGAATGCTTTGCTAAAATCAGTGTAAATTGCATCAACTTGATATCCTTTCTTCATTTTATTCAGGATTTCAGATGTGTATAACATAAGGTTCGTTGTAGTGGAACGACCCTTTCTGAAACCGTGTTGTTGTTCGTTAAGTTTGGCATTTAGTACAGGAGTAATTTTATCGACAATTTTTTCGAATAATTTTGGAATAGTCGATAGAATGGCTATACCTCGATAGTTTTCTACTGATGATCGTTCACCTTTTTTGTAGATGGGAGTTAAATGAGAGGATTTCCACACATGTGGAAAAACACCATTCGAAAGCGATTTATTTAAAATGAAATGAAGAGGAGTAATTAGATAATGAGCACAGCTATATAAAAAGAGTGGAGGGATTAGGTCAGGTCCGGCACCCTTCTTTGTGTCAAGGCTCATAATAGCTTCATAAATGTCCCTTTCGGAAAGATACAGATCTGTAATTAACAAATTGGAGCTATTAGGTAAAGAAATAGCAGATATATCAAATTGTTCTTTTGGACGATAAACTTTTTGAAAACTGTCAGAAAAAAAGTTACAAATTGTTTTCGGGCAAGAGGAAAAAGTATTGTCCTTGGACATTGAATTAGGGTAGCCGAATATTTTTCGTTTAATGTTGACAAATTCGAAAAATTTTTTGGGATCACTAATTAATTTGTTTCCTATACTAATGACATCGTTTTCATAGGCTGTATGAGCTTTCAGTTTGAACTCATTTGCAAGCAGTTTGTACGAATTCAATAAGTTATCGTTAGGTGCTATTGTGTGTTTAATTTTCTTGTATATTTTGTTGCGGTTGTTACGCAAAGTCCTAAGTTCTCTATCTAACCATGGTTCCGTTGTTTTGTTTTTCTTACGGATTTTAGGTACAAAAACATTTATAATTTCAAAAATTTTTAAATAAAAGATAGAGATTATTGAGTTGATATCCTGTTGTGCTAACAGTTCGTCCCAGTTAGTAGATGATAAAGCATTATTAATGCTTTGGTAGTCAGCATTACGGAAATCATATACAATTTCATTATTGTAAGTTTTGCTCGAGAGTGGAATGAAAGTAGAGAACTCAAAGATGATTGCGTTATGATGATTAGTGTTAGTAAAAAGATTATCTGCATCATCAGCGAGCTTTACCACCACTCTATCATATGCATTTGAAAATGCAAGATCTAAGCATTTATTATTGTTGTTGGGATAACTAATAATCTGCTGTAAATCATTGCCATAAAACTCACTAATAAGACCGAAATCAATCTCATCCTGGAAGTTAATTGGTAATAGCAAATCGTCAGAATCATCAACAACAAAAGAAAGAGCCGGGCGATTGAAATCGCCAAAGACGAAAATTGAGTCCTCCTCATGCATATTTAAAATGATATTATGATATACACTATAAAATTCAGAATAAGAGGAATTGTCAGAGTTCGGAGGGAAATAAACAATACCTAGGTATAAGTTACTCGGACCTAAATTAATTTTAATAAATTGGTGTTCAAATGATTGGAAAGTACTAGTAATTACAGGTACACCAGGTAAGTTATTACCTACGGCAAATAATACACCACTACTTCGCGAACTATTAGTAAACTGATAATTACGATCGCTCCTGTAAATGGACCAATTACCATCAAGAATTTCTTCGTTTCTAAATGATTCATTAAGCCATGTTTCAGTTAGAGCTAGTACATTAAAATTGCATGACTTAGCATCAATATAAAGTTCTTTAAGCTTTCCTCTCATACCACTACAGTTATGATAAAAAATTTTAATGTTATTTATCTGGTTAGTATTTTGAGAGGTATTTATTTTATTTAACGAGTTAGATAAAGAGATGAGATTTGCATATTTACTTGGAGTTCGAACGAGAAAACTGGTTGTAGATCTCACGAGATTGATTTAGGTGATTATAGTAATTACTGTCGTCGCAATGACTACGATAAGCCTTAAAGTACTCTTCAACTTAGATGATAGGCCCTCATTGTGGATGAGAACAGATAAATGAGTTCTAGTTTTACCCTCTATAACGCGATTATATGAATCGTTATGTAAATAAGCAAGGAAAAGTTTTACATGAAGAATTTTCTCATCTCTAAACCTTGATAAAGCGTATTGGCAGTCCTCTGTTAGCGATTGTTTTGTCATTCTAACAATAGGGGGTATTAGCGGATTTATTGATAATGAATCACTTATATTAATTTTATTATTATCATTGTTATTAATATTATTATTATTGTCATTGTTGTTATTGTTATTAATGATATTATTATTATTATTATTATCATTACTAGTATTACTGTTATTGTTGTTATCAATGTTATTATCAATGTTATTAATATCAAGATTATCATTATTAATATTATTATTATTATTATTGTTATTATTATTATTATTAATATTATTATTATTATTATTCTGATTAATATTATTATTAAAAATCTTTTTTTTTACTTTTTTTATTGTTTTTATTATTGTTATTATTATTGTTAATCTTATTAGTAGTATTTTTTTTATTACTTTTATTATTATTATTATTAATATTATTATTATTATAATTCTTATTACTTATTTCATTTCTATATTTATTATTTTTATTATTATTGTTAATGCTATTATAATTAATATAATTTTCATTATTATTATTAATTAGATAGGCCGAGCAAGCGGCTCCTGGTTTTAAAATTCCCGCTTGAACAAAGTTAGGATATTTAGAACCTCTAGTTGATATTGTACTATTAATAGCAAGTTTTTTATTGTTGTTTGTGCTAGAAAACGGAATAGCAAAAGGATTTAATAACAGTTTATATTTGTCAGTGTTAAACTTCGTGTTGGTGTTAGTAGATGAAGTCTCTAGATTAGTATTGCATACAAATTTTTTTATTATTGTACCTTTTTTCCATCGTTTGTAATTAATTATATCACAAACTTTGGATATGGGTACAACAACTTTGAAAGATTTGTATTTTGGTTTATATCTAAGATTCTTAGGAGTAAGATTGACTACTTTAACACTATTTAAATTAAAAGTATTTTTTAAAAACTTACTAAGATAACTAGAAGTTGTTGACGCTGCAAAATTGGAAAAGTATAGGATAGTTACAGGTTCATGATGTTCGTTAGTTGATTTCTGATCGATAACAGTATTAGTATCTTTAATATTTGGAAGAATAAACCGAACTTTCTTTGCAGTAGAACTGTGTTGAACTTCTTCTGTTGATGTTAAAGCTGAGGATGAAGGTGGTAAGATAGCCAAATTGTTACTACATTGAAGAATTTCACTAAGTAATGAATTGTCATTGGTGTTATTAGATGTTGCATTTGATTTTGAATCCAAAGCATTATTAGTCACTTTATTAGTGAATTCCACCGTTTGAGAGGTTATAGGCTTGAACAAAAAGGAATTGTGAAATGAACTGTAGCTGAACGGTTCGTCAGTTTGAGTCCAAATGTACTTTGAATTTTGACTTAGATACATTTGGTTGTATCTAAATGTGTCGAAAGATGTATCCAAACTAGCATCTAACTTAACCCCCATATTAACTATTTCCTTTTTAAGTAAACCTATTTGATCAGCCAGTTTATCTGCGATATCTGAAGGTTGACTATTTAGCTTTGAATCAACAAGTTTCTGTAGCTGTAAGTTAATAGATGACATTAACTCACTAGTCAACGTATTTAAAGGTTCATTTAGTCTATTTAGTGCGGAGAGAAACTCATCATTTTTAGAAACCAAATTCTTCTTCAGTTGATCTTTTTGTTTGTCACATGTACTGCTCAGTGTCATATTCAGTGACTCGTAGTCTTTTACCATTTCATTAAAAGATGCTGAGTTATATTTAATAGTGTCATGACATTTAGCTGCAAGTCCTGTGTATTCATCTTTAATGTTATTGAAGGATGTTTTGACTTCGTTCAATAACATATTCATACTGGCATGATAATCCAAGCATGATTCACAGACAAAATACTGAGCCAAGAACGTGGAATACCACTCTCTAGGAGCATTTAGGCAGATTCCGTGGAAGCGTTTCTTGCAAAAACTATTGCATGTTACAAATTCAGTTTTTGCATCGAAAACTGTACAGATAGAGCTGTCACATTTATTTGTATTCGTATTTATTTATTTTTTTTTTTTTAAATTGAGTCAAAAAGATAAAAAATTTTATTTTTAATTATAAAAATTTTAAATATTGTATCAGCAAATATTCTATTTGTTATATTTAACACAAAAACACAGCACAGTTTTCTAGTTTTTTTGTTAAAGAAAAAAAAAATGAGTTCAAGTTCTTTTAAATTCTTTTATTTTTGAGGTAATTAACTTTTTTTTTTATGTTGGTTTGTTTATATTTTATTTTATTTTTTTTATTATTCTTATACTTAAGTTATGACTATAGGTAAAGAATTAAAGAAATTAAAAGAATTTAAAATTAGCACGTCTACTTAATTCAGCGTCAGAAATATGAAATATCAATAAATATTTAAAAAAAACTCTTCAAACCTTGTTAATATGGAGATCAAGAAAAAAGAATGCTGAGAGATAAAATCATTTTAGGGATCTATGACAAAAACCTACAAAAAAAACTACTAGACTCGCAAGTGTCGACAAATTCACTTCACTTCCTTCGATTCAGTTCGCTCCTGGGAAGCTTCCCAATTACAGACAGCCAATCTACACCAGAAACAATTTATTGAAACAGATGTCATTTACAAAAATAAATCAAATTTTAAGAATAATCAAAATTTTAACAACACAAATTTTAATAATGTACAAAACAATAATAAAAAATATATGAGTAAGCATTGAAACCCTTTATGTAGAAAGTATAGATTAATTTAAGTCAATAAAAAATTTTAAAAGTTCATGGTATAAATATTTAAAAATAAATAATATTAACATAAAATTTAAACTACATACTGGGGCAGACGTTAACATAATTCCATTCGAGCTTTATTCAAGAGTGAAAACAAATGAAATTTTAAAGTCGAAGCAAGTAAATATTGTAGGGTATAGTGGAAATGAAATTAAGAATTTAGGAACGGCAAAATTTAAATGCGAAATAGACAAAAATTAGAAACCTTGATTTTGTTATTACTATTGGGAAACTACACCAATATTAGGATTAGAAGCATGTGCAAAATTGAATTTAGTCAAAAAAATTGATAACATCCATAACTCAATACAAGGAAATAATTTGGAAGGGCAAGAATTATTCATAGAAAAATATAAAAATACTTTTGAAGGTTTAGGAACGTTTAAAGATGAGGTAAATATTGTAGTAAAAGACAACGCTAAACCGGTAGTCAGGTCAGCGTGTAGAGTGCTAATTTCAGTGATGCCCTCATTAAAAGAAGCTTTAAAAAATGTGTAGTAATAAAATTATTGAAATTATTGAACCCAATAAATGAACCTTCGGAATGGGTGTCAAATTTAGTAATCGTCGAAAAAAAAAACTTTAAGGTTATGCGTGGACCCTAAGTATTTGAACGAAACCATTGTTAGTCAACATCACATCACAAGAACACGAGGAAAATCTACAAAGATTAATGAATAGAGCTATAGACAGAAACCTGAAATTTAACAAAGACAAGAGTCACAGTACAGAGTACAAAAAGTATATTATTTAGGACATGAAATGTCCGCTAATGGAATTGCAATAGATAGAGAAAGAATTCAGGCAATACAAAATTTGAAACCACTCACCAATAAGATTGAATTAGAACGCGTACTCGGTATATTTAACTGCATGAGACACTTTCTACCATCGTTATCTGAACTAACTTCACCTCTGAGACAATTGTTAAAAAAAAAACATTGTATTTAATTGGACTCCCTCTTAGCAAGAATGTTTTGAACAGCTTAAAAATAAAATAACAAAAGCTCCTGTGCTTCAGCCACTGGATATTTCGAAAGAAATTACAATACAAGCAGGCGCATCTAAGTTTGGTTTAGGGTGCTGTTTGCAACATAACGGTAAGCCGGTTGGTTTTGCTTCAAGCAGCATGACCACAACCGAAATCAACTACGGACAAATAGAGAAGGAAATGCTGGCAGTGTTCGCGTGCTCGAAATTTCACCAGTACAGCTATGGTAGAAACATAAGCGTCATTACATTATAAAGATTGTGAATCATTTTGCAAGTTTTTTTTATTTTATACTGTTGTTGCTTGCATATCATATTTCTATTGTCATTTAAGTTTGTTTTTACATTTGTTTAAATATTAACTGTATAATTTCAAAACCGACCTATAATATTTAATATTAATATTACTTGATTTTGCTACATTCAAAATAAATAATTTAAAAAAAAAAAAACGAAATATGTATAATCAAATTAATAAAAATCAACATAAATGCAGTGCCGTACTCTGTACTATTACAGATTCCAAAACTGAAGTCATTGTTTGTAATGGGATCTGTAAAAGAAAATTTCACGGGGTCTGCATTAATGCCGCTAGAGGCTGGAAATCATGTTCCTTGTTTATCTCGCATCATTTCGTTTGCGACAGTTGCTTGGATTTGAACCAGCCAACTAAAATACTTAAAGACGAGTTGATGAGTTGCTTGAAGGATATCATAAATGAATGCAAAGGTTGATGCAGTTGATGCGTTAAAAAATAGCTCGTTGTGTTTTAACGATTTGGCTAAAAGCCATGATCATTTTAATCAAATGCTTTCCAGTTTCCTGTCTGACCGTGAAAAACATTTAAAAGAAGCTTTTACAGATCTTTTTAATGACTTAAAAAGTGAACCTTTGAAAGTGAAAGTATTAGTAAGTTGTTAATTGATAAATTGAATTGTAGTAATATTCATGTTACAAACATTACACCTAAAAATTTAAAATACCGACTAAAATACAAATCGTTCAAAGTGATGGTACCTAAATCTAAAGTTAATATAATAATGAACAGAAAAAATTGGGGTGGTAAAGGTACCTTAATTCAAAATTTTATCCATAAAGCACTCCCGATAAAAACTTCAAAATCACACTATCAACACAAAAAAAGTCACTTCTTTTAAATCCTTTTGCCACTTCCTGTAATAAAATAAATGTACATACTCAGACAATATCAAACTTACAACACAACAACACTGATTCTGTTTTATCTAATAACAATTTTACTTTACGTAAATTACCTCTGTATAAAAAGCACTGTTTACTTCCCACATTTAATAAATTCACTAATTTCTCACATTACCAATTAATACAGATGATGATAATAACAATATAGATGATAATTGTATTAATGTTGTTAATAGTATTAGTAATAATTACAGTAATAATATTGATAACATTAATAATAATATTAATAATAATAAAAATAATAATAATAATAATGACAATAATAATAGTAATACATTAGAATTGAAACAAAAAATATTATCTTTATTTGATATAAAACTTAATACTTCTTTTTTTTAAAACTTAATAGTAATAACAATAATAATGATGATAATGACAGTATTGATCTTAATAGCATTAATGTTGTTAATAATAATAACAGTAATAATGCCAAAAATTATAACATTAATAATAATAATGAAAATGGTAATAATAATAATGACAATAATAACAGTAATACATTAGAATTGAAACAAAAAATATCATCTTTATTTGATATAAAATGATACTTCTAATACATACTCAGATAATTCCTTAAGTAATGGTAATAATGCTAATTCTATGATTAATAATAAAACGACTACTATTCATAAGTATGATAATTTTACTAAAGGGCCAACACAAATTTCGGATTTTACGCTGGGTGCAACGAAAACCCCTATTGAACCGTTGGCTCCCCAATCAAATGATAATACTTTCATTCAACATTTAGTGCCACCAATATTTAGAATGACTAAAAAATCGTGAAATGAACAAGATGAAATATATGCCCTCTCAATATTAAGAGATGAAAGAATATATAATCTTATGAGATTATACCTTTTTTACTAGCATGATGAATTATGTAATTGTGTTATCGAGGGAAAAACAAAGACTAACGTTTTAGTACTTTTACATAATGAAGGGCTTCCAATGAATTACAAAGCTCTTTATGATCTCTTGGTAAACTATCATAAGTCTCTTAGTAATCATTAACTTTTAAGTCTTCTTGCCCATTAAAATGTTGCAAGAAGACTTAAAAGCCTTTCGTAATTATTGTAATAGTAACTACTATAATCACTTACAGCGATCGAGAGAAAGTTATAATAAGTTCTTCTTGCCAAAATTTAAAAATAACTTAATTACTGTATCAACAATAAAGCATATAGATCGGACAAGTAATCTCTCATTATATTATCAAAATGTAAGAGGATTACGCACTAAAACAACACAAGGTTTTAGTAACTCCAAAGTACAAAACTCGGATATATTTATGCTTACTGAGACTTGGTTATCTCCTTCTATCAATTCTCTTGAATTATTTGACAATTCCTACTTGATTTACAGGAAAGATAGATATCAAAATGATATTGATATTTTAAATAATTCATTGATTCCTAAAGGTGGAGGTGTTCTTATATCAGTTAAGAATAACTTTAACTCTTCACAGGTAAAAATACCTGGTTTAGTAAACTACGATGTAATAAATCTTATATTTATTTAATATAATAAATATTATATTTGTAATAAATATTATATTTATTAAATTTTTATATTCTATGTTTCTACATTCCTCCAAATAATAATATAAAAGTTTACCAGGATTTCTGCTCATTTCTGTTGTTGATTTTTTGAATAATAAATTAAATAACCTTGACGAACTCATAATATGTGGGGATTTTAATTTGCCAAATATTAATTGGCAACTTCATGACGAGGAATGTTTCTACATTCCGACTAATTTAACCTCTCACGTCGAATCGACAGTTATAGATAGTTTGCTTGCATGTGAACTTCAACAAGTTTCTTCTACTAAAATTCTATTAAACAAACAATCAGACCTTCGTTTTACTTCTAACTGGGTAAATGTAACTAGAACATTGACGGCAACACCTCTTTCAAAATTTGATTGTCATCATCCCCCTTTTAGTTTTTAATATCATTATAGTTGTTTAAATAAATCGTCATTAAATATCTCATATAAATTTAATTTTCCAAAACTAAATTTTATATGCTTAACAATTTTTTTCTTTCAATTGATTTTAAGTCTTTACTAAACATAAATGATTTAAGTGATTTAAATAATGCGATTGATAAATTTTACGAAGTAATTTATCATGGATTTGACTTGTATGTGTAGTGTATGTATATAATTATTATCTTGTATTTTTATGTATATATGTCTACCTCTCTCATTAGTGTATAAGATTACTGTTAGTTCTCTCATAGTAATAAGATGTTTATAAGTATAAGGTTGTATATATTATATTTTAATAAAAACGTTTAGTTGAAGTCCAACTCTTGATTTGAATACATAATATTGCCCACGAGGTGAACATAAAGTTATAAATAATTCATAAAAATAAATTAAAACAACATTTATGGGAAGTATAGAATATTTCAACCATGGTGACAATTTTCTTCATTATTTAAAAAAGTTGGAACACTTGTTAAAATTAAATAAAATCACGGAGGAAGATTTTAATTGGTTTTGGTGGTACTGTCTTATACGAAATTATGGTTAAATTATGTGCACCTAAGAAAGTGGAATGTGAAAAATATGAAGAATTAATAAAGAAATTAAAGCGGCATTTTGAGCCGAAAAGAAATATCACCACAGAAAGGTATAAATTTTTATCACGGAAACAACTGCCAGAAGAATCAATTACGGATTACGTTTTGGAAATTCGAGGTTTGGTGGAAATATGGGATTATGATAGGGCATTTAGAGATGCCGTATTAATAGATAAATTAATAAGGGACATTCTAAATAACCATATTAGAAATAAATTAATCCATAAAGGTAAATTTGAAAATTTTGATGAAATGGTCCAAGAAGTTCTTGAAGAAGAAATCTTGTTAGCTGAAAAAAAGAATTGGAACTCATTACCAGTTTATGCATTTAACTCATCAAATCAACCACTTTATAAAAAAAGACCGCATGGTGAACAAACAAACAAAAATAGAGCTAAAACTTTGAAATCTATACAGTGTTTTTTTTTGTAAAAATTTTGGTCATTTAGCTAAAAAATTTTGCTGATAAAAAATACAATAAAAATTTTAGTCTTAAGAGAAATACATATACTGAGAAAAATGTTCATAACTTAGGCGATATTACTGTAACAAAGTCAGATTTAGCGTTTTTAATGCCAATGTATATTCATAATCGAAAAGTTATAAATAATATATCATCCTTATATAAAAAAATTTTAGTTAACAAAAAAATAATTGAATTTGAAATTGATTCCGGAGCGTGTGAAACCGTAATAAATAAATATACTTTCCAAAAATATTTTACGAACGTAACTTTAAATAAAATTTAGAAAGTATTCAATGTAATTAATGGTAATAAAGTTAATGTAGTTGGGGTTGCTAAAGTTTCAGTGTCGGGTATAGAAATAAGAAATTGTTCAATTTAGACCTATATGTTTTAAATTCGAAAATGGATTTTATTCCACTTTTGGGTAAATGGTGGTTAGATGTTTTGTTTCCTAATTGAAAAATCAACACGTGTCATAACGATTTAAAACAACTTAGAGAAAAACATAATTTAGTAGATTGTGTTCAGAAAATTAAAAATGATTTTGCTGATATTTTTGATGGAAATTTGGTTAATCCCATTAAAAATTTTAAAGCACAAATTGTAATTAAAGAAAATTGTACGCCTATTTTCTTTAAGCTTATGTAATACCATTTGGCTTAAGAAAACATGTTGAAAAAGAATTGGATCGTTTATGTGAACTAAGTATCATATATCCGGTCAGGTATTCAAATTGGACTGCGCCTCTGATTGTTGTGGAAAAAATAATAAATCGTTAAGATTGTGTGTAGACTGTAAAGTGTCTATTAATAAATTTGAATGTTCGGACCACTATCCACTTCCAAGAATTGACGATATACTCGTTGCGTTAACTGGTTGTAATTTTTTTTGTATTATCGATTTAGAGGGAGCGTATTTACAATTAGAAGTAGAGGAAAGTTGTCAAGAATATTTGACTGTAAATACCCACAAGGGTTTATTTAGATTCTGAAAATTAGTTTTTGGTTTGAAATCAGCACCAGCAATTTTTCAATCCACAATGGATCAAATTTTGTTGGGACTGGATTTAGTGAAATGTTATTTGGACGATATTTTGGTTGGTGGTAGAACATTTGAGGATTGATTTTAAGTCTTTACTAAACATAAATGATTTAAGTGATTTAAATAATGCGATTGGTAAATTTTACGAAGTAATTTATCATGGATTTGACTTGTATGCTCCTTGAGTTCGTGATAGAAATATCAATTCAAGCCCACCATGGTATGATGGTGAACTAAGAACTCTCAGAAATAAAAAAAAAATAAAACGTGGAATGCATATTTAAAAAAGAAGGATAATACTTCTTATTCAAATTTTTAAATGTATTTACCGTATTCAAATCCTTACTGTGTCTTAAATATGAAGCTTATATTAGTAAAACTGTTTCGCAACTTCGTACAGATCCTAAATCTTTTTGGAAGCTTGTAGATTCAAAACGTAAATCCGATGAATATCCAGAATTCTAACGACTCAATTATTATATCTAACTATTTTAAAGATTTCTTCGCCGGTAGTTATTCTACTTCTTCGTTCGATATTGATGAATCTAATTTTAATCATTTGGAACACTTTCCAAGTTTACCTCTCCAAAATATTGATTTTACACCAGCCGCGATACAGGTTTATCTAACTAAATTGGGTGATAACTCTGCTCCTGAACCAGATAATCTCCCAGAAATTATTTTAAAGCGTTGCGCCGATTTCCTATCTAATCCTATAGCACTACTTTTTAATAAATCTTTTGCTTCTGGGGTGTTTCCTAATTTATCTAAAGAATCATACATAAGGCCAATTCATAAAAAAGACTCAAAAAGTAATGTTGGGAATTATAGGCCTATTGTTAAACTATCAAATTTACCGAAAGTGTTCGATCCTATGGTATTTGATGCTATTTATGATTATTGTTCTGGATTTTTAGTGAATGATCAACACGGATTTGTAAAAAAGAGATGAACTGTAACTAACCTTACAGAAATAACTTCAACTATTTTGAAAACAATGGAAGTTGGTCGCTAAACCGACATGGTCGACACTGACTTAAGTAAAGCGTTTGATCTTCTTCCTCATAGCGTAATTCTCGAAATTTTTTAACCAAAATATTATAGTTTACTGCATCGAAAGCTTTAGTAATATCAACAAAAAGGCCCGTGTCCAATTTTTTATTATTTAATCCTACATGAATATTAGAGCAAAAGTTAAGCAGAGCATTTTCAGTTGATACTCCTTTTTTAAAACCAAATTGGTTTGGACTAAAAAAATTTATTTTCTTTAAAAATCCACCAATCTTTGTTTCATAGCTTTTTCAAATACCTTAGAAATGAATGGTAGAAGCGAGATTGGGCTATAATTTTATCTTTACGATCACCTTTTTTGAACAGAGCCAAAATATTTGCATGCTTTAATTGGTCTGGAAAGATACCTTGTTAAACACTGGAATTGAATAAGTAGGAAAGAACATCGACAATATTCAGGGCAATTTTATTTAACAAATTTCGTCAGAACCACATGAACTTGAGTTATTTAGGGATTTTATGATTTTTCACAATTGGCACAATTGGCTGAAATTTCTTGAAAAAGCAATCAAAAAGCTATTTTGCTGGAAAGTATCTCCTTTGAACTTAAGTCATTACAACAGGTGCAATCTAGTGAGTAAACACTTGGAACTGAATTCTGTGCAATTGATGAGAAATAGTCATTGAACTCATTAGCAATGAGTGAAGGATCAGAGGTGGTAGTACTGTTATAAGATAAAGTTAAATTATTTTTATTAGAAACTTTACAATTTGTAACAAATTGAGTTCAATAATACCATAGACAAATAACATATAGATAAGTAAATCGTAAGAGAAATTTTTAAAAACCCATTTTTTTAAAACTTTAGAAAAAATAACTTGGAAAGAAATTACTGTTAAATGTAATAATAAAAATAATGTTAATAAAATGTATAATCGAAATATGTATAATAAGAATGTTATCAATTCGTCTAAATCGTACCTACTACATTTGTCTATTGTTGTATGTACATATTTTTCATTCTTTTTTATTTAGTTGTGTTGTTTTTAACAGCTTTTTATTAACTTGGCTGGGTAAAGGAGGGAATCTTAGAAGCCATTTTAAACACACTTCCCGTTGAGCTGAAGACTTGAAATTTTCTTCATTAGATCAGATCCCGATGACAATACATGATTTTAAAATAATAATATCGAAAAACTTTAGAAAAAGTGGCTTAATTTCAAAATTAAATTTTCATACAAAGATATAACAGAATTTTTAACAGAATTATTACACAACCAAAATAAAACATTTTATCTAAATATACTAAACTCACAAATACCAATCCCAATACGTATTCGTAAAACATAAATGTTTTTTTTTCTATAAAAGACTATTGTTTTTTATGGAGACCATTGCATTGTATGTGTACATATACATATAGGTACATACTTAAAAATATGTAATAATATGTGCTTCGAAAATATTTTTGGTTTGAAAGCGATGAATTTGAAAGATATGAATGTGTAAACAAATTAATGTGCCGCACTTGAGAACACAGTGTAAAATTTAATATGCATTTACTTAAAATTTAGTAAGCAAGTGTTAAATTTAAGTTTTTTTTCATCAAATCAATTGATTTTTAGTATACATTTTTATTTATAAAAGCAATGTGTTTATTTATAATATTTATATAGATATGTGTTTTTCCTTTCTTAATTATAATTAAAATAGGGCTTTTCTTTCGAAACTCTTAACATATTAAAATGGCATATTATGGCCCTAACATTGATATCTAAATTGGGAGCTGCCTTTAAATTAAGATCTATTAGGGAATGATGATCTGCACCACTAATGCCTTTTTCTGAAGTATAAAAACTAAGAATATATACCAATTATGTAAAAACATTAGACAACAAAAAGAATATATTAAAAATAAGAAATCCAGTCTTTTTTAAAAATAGTAAATAACAACAATATTGAAAAGAATTTCAATAACAATAATTATGAATTAATCATAAAATATCTGTTATGTAAATACATACATATATGTATATCTACATCGTCTAGAAAAAGCAAAATATTTTTTTTTTAATTCAAAAACATTAGCATTTAGAAGAAAGCAATTTAATATTTTCTCAATTACATACTTTTAAAACCAAATTTTTTTACTACATATGTATGTAGGTACAAACATGTACAAAAATGGTATGCATATTTTTATGTGTGCTGTACTATTAAAAATCTGCTAACACAGTCACACCAAATTCCCAAATTCCCAACTATTATTATTTAGTTGATTTATCGATTTATTATTTTTTAATATGTAGGCAACAGTTATATTTATATGAATGGACGGTAAGCATAAACGAACAAAAAAAAATTTTATGTATGCATATGAATGGACGGTAAATATAAACGAACAAAAAAAAATTCAGAATATTCTATAGCTAATAATTTCTATTTTTTAAATAGACTGTATGCATAAATTTAATATTAAAAAAAAAAAAATAAGTTCTTAGCGTACCTAAATAACAGAAAAAACAAGTAAAATGTAATACTGGAAGAAAAATAAAAACGAATAGAAAAAAAAGATGACGAAAAATGTTAAATGAATTTTTTTTTTTTCGTTTATGTTTACCGTCCATTCATATAAATATAATTGTTGGTATTAAAAAATAATGAATCTATAACTACACACATATATACTGATATATTCATTCATATACATATTATAGTAGTATGGGTACTATATAATGATCTGAACTTCTGATTGTTATATTGTATTATATATTGTGGCAAGATTTTTAAAAAATTAAGGAAACATTGCATAGCAAAATTAAAAATTTAAATAAAATTGTTATTGCAATTTTATAATGTTCTTTATTTCCACTTAAAATGCGACCCTTTAAAAACTTTGATTCTTATACTGCCTTGTTTTTTCTTTCTTTTCATAACATAACATTTTAGTATTTTTTTTTTTTATCTGTTATGTACGGAAATATCAAACGTATGTTTCTTTTAAAATCATAACATTTTAATAGTTCTTTTTTTCTATCTGTTATGTGGGTAAATATCAGATGTGCACAATATATATATAAGAAATAGACTTTAAAAATATTTAAAAACAATCAAAGTAACATTTTTTGTTCTCTTTTTTTTCTATTCGTTTTTATTTTTCTTCCAGTATTACATTTTCCTTTTTTTTTGTTTTCTGTTATTTAGGTACGCTAAGTATTTCTTTTTTTTTTTAAATGTTTAATTTATACATGCATTCTATTTAAAAAATATAAATTATAACCTATAAACATTCTGAATTTTTTTTTGTTCGTTTATATTTACCGTCCATTCATATGCATACATAAAATTTTTTTTTTTGTTCGTTTATGTTTACCGTCCATTCATATAAATATAACTGTTGCCTACATATTAAAAAATAATAAATCTATAACTACAAGTACATACATAAATAGCCATATATTCATTCATATCCATATGTATCTATATTATGAGCTGAACTTCTAAGTGTTGCATTATATCATAATGCGGCAAAATTTTTAAAAAATTAAGAAAACGTTGCATAGCTAAATTCAAAATTTAAATAAAAATATTGAAATTTTATAATGTTTTTTATTTCCATTTAAAATGCGACCCTTTAAAAACTTTGATTCATACACTGCCTTGTTTTTTCTTTCTTTTCATAACATAACATTTTAATATATTTTTTTTTATCTGTTATGTATGGAAATATCAAACGTATGTTTCTTTCTTTTAAAATCATAACATTTTAATAGTTCTTTTTTTCTATCTGTTATGTGCGTAAATATCAGATGTGCACAATATATACATAAGAAATAGACTTTAAAAATATTTAAAAACAATCAACGTAACATTTTTTGTTCTCTTTTTTTTCTATTCGTTTTTATTTTTCTTCCAGTATTACATTTACTTTTTTTCTGTTATTTAGGTACGCTAAGAACTAATTTTTTTTTTTATTATTAAATTTATGCATACAGTCTATTTTAAAAATAGAAATTATTTGCTAGAGAACATTCTGAATTTTTTTTTGTTCGTTTATGTTAACCGTCCATTCATATGCATACATAAAATTTTTTTTTGTTCGTTTATGTTTACCGTCCATTCATATAAATATAACTGTTGCCTACATATTAAAAAATAATAAATCGATAAATCAACTAAATAATAATAGTTGGGAATTTGGGAATTTGGTGACTGTGTTAGCAGATTTTTAATTTTTAGTAGATCACACATAAAAATATGCATACCATTTTTGTACATGTTTGTACCTACATATGTAGTAAAAAAATTTGGTTTTAAAAGTATGCAATTAAGAATATATTAAATTGCTTACTTCTAAATGCTAATGTTTTTGAATTAAAAAAAAATTATTTTGCTTTTTCTAGACGATGTAGATATATATGTATGTATGTACATAACATATATTTTATGATTAATTCATAATTATTGTTATTGAAAAGAAAAATATTGTTGTTATTTACTATTTTTAAAAAAGACTGGATTTCTTATTTTTAATATATTCTTTTTGTTGATTAATGTTTTTACATAATTGGAAATATATTCTTAATTTTTATACTTCAGAAAAAGGCATTAGTGGTGCAGATCATCATTCCCTAATAGATCTTAATTTAAAGGCAGCTCCCAATTTAGATATCAATGTTAGGGCCATAATATGCGATTTTAATATGTTAAGAGTTTCGAAAGAAAAGCCCTATTTTAATTATAATTAAGAAAGGAAAAACACATATCTATATAAATATTATAAATAAACACATTGCTTTTATAAATAAAAATGTATACTAAAAATCAATTGATTTGATGAAAAAAAACTTAAATTTAACACTTGCTTACTAAATTTTAAGTAAATGCATATTAAATTTTACACCGTGTTCTCAAGTGCGGCACATTAATTTGTAAGATTAAGATGTGCTTCTAAGATTCCATCCTTTACCCAACCAAGTTAATAAAAAGCTGTTAAAAATACTGTTTTAACATTTTTTTTTATAGGTACCTAAGGTTGTGTATTTTATTCGAAAAAACAAATTTAATTTCATAATTTATAGAAAAAAATAAATAAAGTTTTTCAGTCAAAACAAAAATAAAAATATTAAAAATTCAAATAAAAATAAATAGAAATCTTAATAAAAATATTTTAATATTTTAATTTCCATTTTTTCCCAATATTCAGTAAAATATGAAATTTGTAACTTTATATCAAGAAAAATTCTAACTAAAACCGAATACCAAATTATTAGAACTACATATGTATATAAAAACATTTTGGGAATTTCATAAAATATTTATAATATGTATGTATGTGTTTCATAATTTGGTATGCAGTTTTAGTTACATTTGTTAATTTACAATTACAAACGAGAGATGTCTTACCATTACATATAGTATGGAAATTTTAAGTAAAAGTAACAGTAAGTTTTAAGTAAACTGCGCGCGAAATTTGTATTTATAAAAATAAATATTGTTATTTTTTTTTTATAATGAATTAAAAAAACGGTTTTTTTTTAATGTTGTTGTTATATTTAATTTTATTGGACTTTACTGTTGTGTTTTTTGTACATAACTGAATTTCTTATTTCTAAAATTTTGTAACTGTACTTCAATATTTTCGATTATCAGCAATATTGATCATTTTATAAAAACTAAAAAAAATACACATATTGAACGGTCAGCAATATATTCATTTTAATAATATTCTGTACATGTGGTTTTAAGTGGATATTCCATATACATACATATTTTTAAGTATACAAAAAGTATTTCATTTCAATATTGCTCAATAATCAAGAATACGAAGTACAATTTTACATTGTCAACGTATTACATATTTGTTTTGTTAAAAATTTGAATTTAACAGGTTATTAACACTTGAAAGTATTTTATCATAGTTATCAGTTTTTATTTCAATTTCTTCTTTTTTGTTCGAAAGTGAACAGTTATACATAACTTCTCCCTCCTTTGATTTGAAATTCTCCTGAATTTCGTTACTTATATGAGATATGTTAACAATTTTGTTATTATTAATTTTAAACCATGCTATAAATATAATTAGACAAATAATAATAATTACAATTATTAGTGTTATATGAACACCATATGATATTTTTTTATTATATTTAAGTTCTTTGATTTCCTCAATATTTTTAACGTGATCTATTACAATGTTTTCAAATGTTAATATTTTTGTAAAATTTTGACTTAAGCTATTTATTGGATAATAATATTTATCTTGTATAGTTTTCTTTTGATTTGAAAATGTTTCCTGGTAGAGGTTTATTTTACAATTAAAAAAATTTATGAGATAGTTTTTATTCAATATAATTTTTCTATCATCACAATTTTGATTAACAATTTCATTTATTGCGTTTTTTACTAAAATTGATTCATCGTGAAAAATTCCAATTTTTGTTTTATTGTTAAATTTAAGTTTACATTGGTTATTAAAAATACAATTTTTACTAGCTTTTAAATCTTTTATCATAACATTTTCTACATATGTATAGGTTACATTTTCAATTTTTACAACATATTCATTATTTTCATTAATTTCAAAATTGTCTTTATTTGGTAAAGGTGTTATTAGCCTAAGTTCGGTTTGAACATAATTTTGAGGAATCTTAATTGCTAATATTATTGAATTATCTTCGTAAGTCATTATACCCATTTTTATGAGCTTCAACTTAAAAAAATCAACTTGAAATATTTCGATTTCTTCTGCTGTTAATATACTAGGATGAAATATGTTATATTTTGCAGATGCAATATTATCTTGTATTTGATTTACCTTATTTTCTAAATGCCTTAATTTTAAAATCTGATCTATGTATAAAG
This sequence comes from Poecilobothrus nobilitatus, assembly GCA_947095535.1. Taxonomy (NCBI): domain Eukaryota; kingdom Metazoa; phylum Arthropoda; class Insecta; order Diptera; family Dolichopodidae; genus Poecilobothrus; species Poecilobothrus nobilitatus. The sequence continues at coordinate 143,485,300 of OX352774.1, read as the reverse complement.
AATGAGTTATACTTTGCTTACTAATATCTTTGATTTCGTTAACTACTTTTTCAATTTTAACCCTATCGTTTTCTATTATATTTTTGAGTTCATATATAGTTTCATTAAAGTGACTGTTAATTGAAATTTGTTGGTTCAAACTGGAAATAGAGTTATGATTGTTTTCTTGGATAATTCTTAAATGTTCTAAAATGTCTTCCCTATCATCATTGTCCATGGTACCAAAAAGCTATTTACTTGCGGTACCTACTACATTTACCAAGCCTCTCTTTCTTCTTGTAGAAGATGGCATAATAGATGCAATGTTTGCCCTAATAATTCTAATTTCAGTTTCTATTAACTTTTTATTTTCAATATCTAAAGAATTTAAGTTAAATTCCAGTTGTGAAAGAACGCTGTCTAGTTCCATAGGTTTAAAAATATGCAAAACCGTTACAGTTTCGTTAGTTATTTCTACTTCCCTTAATTTTATTTGGATGTAACCTACATCTTCAGATATTGGATTAACTTGCAAAAATCCAAATATCGTTGGTAACCAACCCATGTATGTTATTAGAACAATAATTGTGAAAATCTGTAAATTTAAATTAATAAAATTTATTTATTCACTTTTTTTTTTTTTTTAACAACAACTTAAATTATTTAAGTTTCAACCTAAACACTATTAGTATAGATATCTGCTATTATAGTTTCCTATAACAACAATATCATGTACTTTTATTACTATAATATTTACTCAATTCTTTTTAGGTATTCTAAAAAGAAAGAGTGTTATTGTTTTTATGTACTATTTAAATTCTGATATATTTTATTAATCGGTAGCATTACCTGAACTAAAGAATTTAGGAGATCTTTTAATATTAGATATATGGATGTTATTTAAATTCATCCTTTTATATTTAGGCTGCTCTTTATGTCTTACAGCTTTATAATTCTTTATAAAACCCGTAGACCTTTCCTCTTCATACTCTTCTTTTATTTAATATATTTAAGTTTCTCAATTTTACTGTTTTTAAATTTTCTTTAACTTTTGAGAAGTCCACTGTACGATTTTGAACTTCTTTCGGAATATTTTTTATTGTTGAGTGAAATCGTTCGTTATAGTTTCTAACAGCTAATTGCATTAATCTTTTGACTGACATATTTTTATTAACGTATTTAAGTATTCTGAATTTTTCAGCTAATGAATTATGAAGTCTCTCTATGTCACTATTACCGGTGTGGTTGTTGGGTTTGGTAAGGTGTAAACTAATCCCTTCTTCCCTTAAAAATTCTTTTATTTGAATAGCTTTAAATTCGTTATCTGCTATTATCTTTTTGAGCTTGCCTAATTTGGTGAAATGATCTTCTAGACCATCTATCAAACTTAATTGATTTTTATCTGAGAGATAATAAGCAGCTATTAATCAGCTATTAAGAATTTTGAAAATTTATCTATAATAGTTAGAAAATTGGTTTTCATTATAGTATAAGTGTCAATGTGTATGATTTCATTTAAATCATTTGGAGTTTCCGTAAATTTAAACTTTGGCTTTATAGGGTTCCGATCGTATTTAACCTCTTGGCAAACTTCACACTGATTTATAACTATTTGTGTCAGTTCTAATAATTTGGGATAATAAATTCTTTTTTTTATTTGGTTATAAGTCTCTTGGATTCCCGAGTGAAAGCTTTCTCTTACATGGTAGAATGAAATTTGTTTCACCGCTTCAGTTTCCGTTTCGACTTCCTGTGCCCTATATGAACATTTTATAAATTTAATTTTATTATTACTAGAGAACATTTCCCTCAGTTTCTCCTGTATTACGTTATATTTATTATCTGATAATTCGGAGTATATTCCTACTTTACCTTTATACAAATATTTTATAAAAATTTCGCTTAATCTTTGAAAATCATATTCTGCTATGTAAATAATCCTTCTTCCTAAAATTATTTCTGTTTCTACAGTTTTGTTGTTTGTTAATATAATTTGGCTCTTATATTTGTTGACAATTTCGTCTTTTATTGGTATATGGTCAAGTTGTTCTTCAATTGCTGAATGAACAGTTGCCATTGTTACGTCATCTACATCATCTTCAATATTGAAAATACCAAATTCCGATTCATTATCTTCACTTTTTGCAGACATTTTTAAAATATTGGAATTTTTATTATTATTCTCTCCCTCGTCAGAATTAACGTCCACGTTTTGTTCTATTCTACTTAAAAAGTCTGCTACCCTATTCTCTTTACCTTTAAAATATTCTATATCGAATTGATATTCTCCTAATTTTAGCAACCACCTCTGGTGTCTTGGAGACATATCTTTCCCTTTATATTTGGAGTGTAAAAATTTTATAGGCTGATGATCAGTTAATATTTTAAACTTTTTTCCATAGAGATATGGTCTAAAATAATTTACAGACCACATAATAGCCAAAAACTCTTTGTCTGTCGCAGAATAATTTTTCTCATGGTTGTTAAGAGTTCTAGAGGCAAAACAAACTGGGTGTCCTTCTTGTGACAAAAACGCTCCGATTGCAAAATTAGAAGCATCCGTTGTGAGAGTAAAAGATTTTTCGAAGTTCGGATATTTTAAAATGGGATGGCTTATAATCAGATTTTTTAATTTTTCAAATGATTCAATATAATTTGGATCATTAACGTTAATTTTCATATTTTTCTTTAAATATTTTGTAATAGGCTGAGCTACTTTAGCATAATCTTTTACGAATTTTCTATAGTAGCCAGTTAGTCCTAGAAAACTTTTTATTTGTTTTTGGGTTTTGGGCAATTCTAATTTTTCTATAGCTTGAATTTTATTTGGGTTAGGTTTTAAGCCCTGTTCTGTCAAAATATGACCTAGAAACTCAGTTTCTTTTTTCATGAAATTGCATTTGTCTACTTGTATTTTTAAGTTTTTTTCTTCTAAAACTTTAAATATGTCCGAAATGGCTTTTACATGTTCTTGTAAACTTGTGCTAAATATCAGTATGTCATCCAGGTACACAACACAAGTTTTATTTATGTAGTCTCTTAGTATTTCGTTCATTAGCCTTTGGAATGTTGCTGGGGCATTTTTTAACCCAAACGGCATTCTATTGAACTCATAAAGTCCATGTGGTGTCACAAATGCAGTTTTCTTTTTATCAGTTTCTTTAATTAAGATTTGATGATATCCTTTTGCCAGGTCTATAGTTGTAAAGTATTGCGCTTTACCTAATTTATCTAATATAGAATCTATGTTTGGCAAAGGAAATTTATCATCGACCGCAACTTCATTTAATTTTCTATAATCTATAACTATCCGATATTTCTTTTTGCCCGAGTTGTCGATTTTTTTGGGTACTACTATGAGAGGACTAGTATATCTAGAGTTACTTTTTCTTATTATACCTTGTTCCTCCATTTCCTTAATTTGTTTTCTAACTTCTTCCTCATGCTGAGGTGGGAATCGATATAATTTAGAATTTATAGACTGCTCTGTTGTAGTATGAATTTCATGTTTTATTTCAGGGGTACTTGTAAGTTTATCTCCTTCTTTATAAAATAAACTACTAAATCTTTTTGTAATTTTCTCTACTTGTCTAAGTTCTTCTGAATTTAAATGGTCTATCTTAATTAAATTTTTACTAATATCTATTGGTTCTAAGGAATATATTTCATTTAATTGATATGGACTATTAACAAACTTAATATTTTGATTATTTAAGTTAATAAATCCTTCTTCTAGGTTTATTATTGCATCGAGACTTTTAAGTAGATCGGCTCCTATTATGAACTGATACTTTCTATTCGGCAATGTTTTCTCTTTCCATCTAATTCGAGCATTTTTAGGGGCTTTTATTTCATAAGGTGCTGGTGTATGAACTTCCCATTTTATAGAATCCTTTCCATTTATTGTATAAAAGTGAATAGGAGAGATTTATAATTTTTTGAAACCTAATACCCTATCATCAATTAAACTAAAAGTAGATCCTGTATCTATAAGAGCTAAATATGAATTATTATTAATAGTAAATTTTATCATGGGTAACTCATCCGAGGCTAGTTCATAAAAAACTCGACATTGTTAGTCTCGGCTTTATTTTCTGATTTAGGGTTCGAATTACACTCACAATTAGAATTAAAATTAGATGTCGATTGTATATTATTGCTTGCCTATATTGCCCTGAATTATTATTTTGATAGTAATTTTTATTAAATTGCCTAGAGTTAGAATTATTTTGAAAATTTTGTTTATTATAATTTTGTTGTCGATATTGACCTGAATTATTATTTTGATAAAAGTTTCTATTAAATTGCTTAGAATTATAATTATTTTGAGAATCTTTATTATAACAGTTATTTGAACTATTTGGTTTAGCATAAGAATTATTTATATTATTCTGATCATTATTTTTATTTCTTTGATTATTAAATTTGTTTTGATAAAAATTTTTACTTTTATTTCTATTTTGATTATTATAATTATTATTAGACTTTTTAAATTCTGGCTTAATGCAAGAATCTTCAAATTTTCTTTTATTTATGATATTTATTATTTCATTTAAATTTTTTTCCTCAAAAATTCTATCTAAAAGAGTTCCTTGTGCCATTTCTTTAATGGTGTTAACAAGGAAGGTATCAATATTACTTAAATCTATATAATTGCTATCTTTATAGTAAATTTTTAGCTCATCGGCTTTATATTTTAAGTTTTGAATTTCTAATACTAATTCACTTACTGTGTTTATCCTTAATGCACCGATTTTTTTTTAGATTTCTGCCGGTTCGATTTCTGGTCTATACCTGGATTTCAAGGCTGCTTTTATGGTGTCCCAATTATCTGGATGTGGAGTGTTGATAATGGTTTCTTTTGCCTCACTCTGAATTTTCTCGTAGTATATTGTTCTCACCATGCATTTTCGTAAGTTATCATCAGTTACTTCTTCTAAATAATACTCGACACTACTAATGAAAGAATTGATTGTGACTTCACTTTTACCAGTAAATGTTGACATATACCGGACCTCCTTCATAACTCTTTCTCTTTGTTGATAGCCTTGTTCTCTTATTTGGAATTCTTGAACAGCTGCTGTCATTCTATTTAACTGTTGATTCTTGATGTCTAAGTCTGCGAGCAACCTTTGTTTCTGTTGTAATAATTGTTCAAGAACATTTGTATCCTCACTTTGTGTTTGAGCCATGTTGCGATTTTTACAGTATTGGTCCAATCTATCACATTTTTTCATTCACAATAAACAAAAAATATTTTGTTTTTATTTTTATAATATTACTAAGTGTGTATTAATTATTAACAAAGGCTTACGGTTTTAATTTTTAACAGCTTTATTAACTTAATTTTACACTTTTATTATTGTTTTCTTTTTTTTTTTTTTTTTGTTTTAAATGTTTTCGTAACACAAATAATTTTAATGTTTATTAACTGTTTTTCCTCTGATAGAGATCATAAGAGGTAATTAATTTAACACTTTTGTATTATTTGATTTTACAACAATATATATATACATAAGTATGTATAAATATTTTTTTTATAATAAAGTTTAATTTATATTATAATAATTAACGTTCGTATCACTGGATAATTAATTTTAATTTATAATTATCCTACCGACTGCGCCAAATTTGTATTTATAAAAATAAATATTGTTATTTTTTTTTTATAATGAATTAAAAAACGGTTTTTTTTTAATGTTGTTGTTATATTTAATTTTATTGGACTTTACTGTTGTGTTTTTTGTAATTTTCTATAATCTATAACTATCCGATATTTCTTTTTGCCCGAGTTGTCGATTTTTTTGGGTACTACTATGAGAGGACTAGTATATCTAGAGTTACTTTTTCTTATTATACCTTGTTCCTCCATTTCCTTAATTTCTTTTCTAACTTCTTCCTCATGCTGAGGTGGGAATCGATATAATTTAGAATTTATAGATTGCTCTGTTGTAGTATGAATTTCATGTTTTATTTCAGGGGTACTTGTAAGTTCATCTCCTTCTTTATAAAATAAACTACTAAATCTTTTTGTAATTTTCTCTACTTGTCTAAGTTCTTCTGAATTTAAATGATCTATCTTAATTAAATTTTTACTAATATCTATTGGTTCTAAGGAATATATTTCATTTAATTGATATGGACTATTAACAAACTTAATATTTTGATTATTTAAGTTAATAAATCCTTCTTCTAGGTTTATTATTGCATCGAGACTTTTAAGTAGATCGGCTCCTATTATGAACTGATACTTTCTATTCGGCAATGTTTTCTCTTTCCATCTAATTCGAGCATTTTTAGGGGCTTTTATTTCATAAGGTGCTGGTGTATGAACTTCCCATTTTATAGAATACTTTCCATTTATTGTAGAAAAGTGAATAGGAGAGATTTCTAATTTTTTGAAACCTAATACCCTATCATCAATTAAACTAAAAGTAGATCCTGTATCTATAAGAGCTAAATATGAATTATTATTAATAGTAAATTTTATCATGGGTAACTCATCCGAGGCTAGTTCATAAAAAACTCGACATTGTTAGTCTCGGCTTTATTTTCTGATTTAGGGTTCGAATTACACTCACAATTAGAATTAAAATTAGATGTCGATTGTATATTATTGCTTGCCTATATTGCCCTGAATTATTATTTTGATAGTAATTTTTATTAAATTGCCTAGAGTTAGAATTATTTTGAAAATTTTGTTTATTATAATTTTGTTGTCGATATTGACCTGAATTATTATTTTGATAAAAGTTTCTATTAAATTGCTTAGAATTATAATTATTTTGAGAATCTTTATTATAACAGTTATTTCAACTATTTGGTTTAGCATAAGAATTATTTATATTATTCTGATCATTATTTTTATTTCTTTGATTATTAAATTTGTTTTGATAAAAATTTTTACTTTTATTTCTATTTTGATTATTATAATTATTATTAGACTTTATAAATTCTGGCTTAATGCAAGAATCTTCAAATTTTCTTTTATTTATGATATTTATTATTTCATTTAAATTTTTTTCCTCAAAAATTCTATCTAAAAGAGTTCCTTGTGCCATTTCTTTAATGATGTTAACAAGGAAGGTATCAATATTACTTAAATCTATATAATTGCTATCTTTATATTAAATTTTTAGCTCATCGGCTTTATATTTTAAGTTTTCAATTTCTAATACTAATTCACTTACTGTGTTTATCCTTAATGCACCGATTTTTTTGTAGATTTCTGCCGGTTCTATTTCTGGTCTATACCTGGATTTCAAGGCTGCTTTTATGGTGTCCCAATTATCTGGATGTGGAGTGTTGATAATGGTTTCTTTTGCCTCACCCTGAATTTTCTCGTAGTATATTGTTCTCACCATGCATTTTCGTAAGTTATCATCAGTTACTCCTTCTAAATAATACTCGACACTACTAATCAAAGAATTGATTGTGACTTCACTTTTACCAGTAAATGTTGACATATACCGGACCTCCTTCATAACTCTTTCTCTTTGTTGATAGCCTTGTTCTCTTATTTGGAATTCTTGAACAGCTGCTGTCATTCTATTTAACTGTTGATTCTTGATGTCTAATTCTGCGAGCAACCTTTGTTTCTGTTGTAATAATTGTTCAAGAACATTTGTATCCTCACTTTGTGCTTGAGCCATGTTGCGATTTTTACAGTATTGGTCCAATCTATCACGTTTTTTCATTCACAATAAACAAAAAATATTTTGTTTTTATTTTTATAATATTACTAAATGTGTATTAATTATTAACAAAGGCTTACGGTTTTAATTTTTAACAGCTTTATTAACTTAATTTTACACTTTTATTATTGTTTTTTTTTTTTTTGTATATTAAATGTTTTCGTAACACAAATAATTTTAATGTTTATTAACTGTTTTTCCTCTGATAGAGATCATAAGAGGTAATTAATTTAACACTTTTGTATTATTTGATTTTACAACAATATATATATACATAAGTATGTATAAATATTTTTTTTATAATAAAGTTTAATTTATATTATAATAATTAACGTTCGTATCACTGGATAATTAATTTTAATTTATAATTATCCTACCGACTGCGCCAAATTTGTATTTATAAAAATAAATATTGTTATTTTTTTTTTATAATGAATTAAAAAACGGTTTTTTTTTAATGTTGTTGTTATATTTAATTTTATTGGACTTTACTGTTGTGTTTTTTGTACATAAATTTTGTATTTTGTAACTGTAATAGTTTGTAAAATTTTGTAACTGTACTTCAATATTTTCGATTATCAGCAATATTGATCATTTTATAAAAACTAAAAAAAATACACATATTGAACGGTCAGCAATATATTCATTTTAATAATATTCTGTACATGTGGTTTTAAGTGGATATTCCATATACATACATATTTTTAAGTATACAAAAAGTATTTCATTTCAATATTGCTCAATAATCAAGAATACGAAGTACAATTTTACATTGTCAACGTATTACATATTTGTTTTGTTAAAAATTTGAATTTAACAGGTTATTAACACTTGAAAGTATTTTATCATAGTTATCAGTTTTTATTTCAATTTCTTCTTTTTTGTTCGAAAGTGAACAGTTATACATAACTTCTCCCTCCTTTGATTTGAAATTCTCCTGAATTTCGTTACTTATATGAGATATGTTAACAATTTTGTTATTATTAATTTTAAACCATGCTATAAATATAATTAGACAAATAATAATAATTACAATTATTAGTGTTATATGAACACCATATGATATTTTTTTATTATATTTAAGTTCTTTGATTTCCTCAATATTTTTAACGTGATCTATTACAATGTTTTCAAATGTTAATATTTTTGTAAAATTTTGACTTAAGCTATTTATTGGATAATAATATTTATCTTGTATAGTTTTCTCTTGATTTGAAAATGTTTCCTGGTAGAGGTTTATTTTACAATTAAAAAAATTTATGAGATAGTTTTTATTCAATATAATTTTTCTATCATCACAATTTTGATTAACAATTTCATTTATTGCGTTTTTTACTAAAATTGATTCATCGTGAAAAATTCCAATTTTTGTTTTATTGTTAAATTTAAGTTTACATTGGTTATTAAAAATACAATTTTTACTAGCTTTTAAATCTTTTATCATAACATTTTCTACATATGTATAGGTTACATTTTCAATTTTTACAACATATTCATTATTTTCATTAATTTCAAAATTGTCTTTATTTGGTAAAGGTGTTATTAGCCTAAGTTCGGTTTGAACATAATTTTGAGGAATCTTAATTGCTAATATTATTGAATTATCTTCGTAAGTCATTATACCCATTTTTATGAGCTTCAACTTAAAAAAATCAACTTGAAATATTTCGATTTCTTCTGCTGTTAATATACTAGGATGAAATATGTTATATTTTGCAGATGCAATATTATCTTGTATTTGATTTATCTTATTTTCTAAATGCCTTAATTTTAAAATCTGATCTATGTATAAAGAATGAGTTATACTTTGCTTACTAATATCTTTGATTTCGTTAACTACTTTTTCAATTTTAACCCTATCGTTTTCTATTATATTTTTGAGTTCATATATAGTTTCATTAAAGTGACTGTTAATTGAAATTTGTTGGTTCAAACTGGAAATAGAGTTATGATTGTTTTCTTGGATAATTCTTAAATGTTCTAAAATGTCTTCCCTATCATCATTGTCCATGGTACCAAAAAGCTATTTACTTGCGGTACCTACTACATTTACCAAGCCTCTCTTTCTTCTTGTAGAAGATGGCATAATAGATGCAATGTTTGCCCTAATAATTCTAATTTCAGTTTCTATTAACTTTTTATTTTCAATATCTAAAGAATTTAAGTTAAATTCCAGTTGTGAAAGAACGCTGTCTAGTTCCATAGGTTTAAAAATATGCAAAACCGTTACAGTTTCGTTAGTTATTTCTACTTCCCTTAATTTTATTTGGATGTAACCTACATCTTCAGATATTGGATTAACTTGCAAAAATCCAAATATCGTTGGTAACCAACCCATGTATGTTATTAGAACAATAATTGTGAAAATCTGTAAATTTAAATTAATAAAATTTATTTATTCACTTTTTTTTTTTTTTTAACAACAACTTAAATTATTTAAGTTTCAACCTAAACACTATTAGTATAGATATCTGCTATTATAGTTTCCTATAACAACAATATCATGTACTTTTATTACTATAATATTTACTCAATTCTTTTTAGGTATTCTAAAAAGAAAGAGTGTTATTGTTTTTATGTACTATTTAAATTCTGATATATTTTATTAATCGGTAGCATTACCTGAACTAAAGAATTTAGGAGATCTTTTAATATTAGATATATGGATGTTATTTAAATTCATCCTTTTATATTTAGGCTGCTCTTTATGTCTTACAGCTTTATAATTCTTTATAAAACCCGTAGACCTTTCCTCTTCATACTCTTCTTTTATTTAATATATTTAAGTTTCTCAATTTTACTGTTTTTAAATTTTCTTTAACTTTTGAGAAGTCCACTGTACGATTTTGAACTTCTTTCGGAATATTTTTTATTGTTGAGTGAAATCGTTCGTTATAGTTTCTAACAGCTAATTGCATTAATCTTTTGACTGACATATTTTTATTAACGTATTTAAGTATTCTGAATTTTTCAGCTAATGAATTATGAAGTCTCTCTATGTCACTATTACCGGTGTGGTTGTTGGGTTTGGTAAGGTGTAAACTAATCCCTTCTTCCCTTAAAAATTCTTTTATTTGAATAGCTTTAAATTCGTTATCTGCTATTATCTTTTTGAGCTTGCCTAATTTGGTGAAATGATCTTCTAGACCATCTATCAAACTTAATTGATTTTTATCTGAGAGATAATAAGCAGCTCCGAATTTTGAAAATTTATCTATAATAGTTAGAAAATTGGTTTTCATTATAGTATAAGTGTCAATGTGTATGATTTCATTTAAATCATTTGGAGTTTCCGTAAATTTAAACTTTGGCTTTATAGGGTTCCGATCGTATTTAACCTCTTGGCAAACTTCACACTGATTTATAACTATTTGTGTCAGTTCTAATAATTTGGGATAATAAATTCTTTTTTTTATTTGGTTATAAGTCTCTTGGATTCCCGAGTGAAAGCTTTCTCTTACATGGTAGAATGAAATTTGTTTCACCGCTTCAGTTTCCATTTCGACTTCCTGTGCCCTATATGAACATTTTATAAATTTAATTTTATTATTACTAGAGAACATTTTCCTCAGTTTCTCCTGTATTACGTTATATTTATTATCTGATAATTCGGAGTATATTCCTACTTTACCTTTATACAAATATTTTATAAAAATTTCGCTTAATCTTTGAAAATCATATTCTGCTATGTAAATAATCCTTCTTCCTAAAATTATTTCTGTTTCTACAGTTTTGTTGTTTGTTAATATAATTTGGCTCTTATATTTGTTGACAATTTCGTCTTTTATTGGTATATGGTCAAGTTGTTCTTCAATTGCTGAATGAACAGTTGCCATTATTACGTCATCTACATCATCTTCAATATTGAAAATACCAAATTCCGATTCATTATCTTCACTTTTTGCAGACATTTTTAAAATATTGGAATTTTTATTATTATTCTCTCCCTCGTCAGAATTAACGTCCACGTTTTGTTCTATTCTACTTAAAAAGTCTGCTACCCTATTCTCTTTACCTTTAAAATATTCTATATCGAATTGATATTCTCCTAATTTTAGCAACCACCTCTGGTGTCTTGGAGACATATCTTTCCCTTTATATTTGGAGTGTAAAAATTTTATAGGCTGATGATCAGTTAATATTTTAAACTTTTTTCCATAGAGATATGGTCTAAAATAATTTACAGACCACATAATAGCCAAAAACTCTTTGTCTGTCGCAGAATAATTTTTCTCATGGTTGTTAAGAGTTCTAGAGGCAAAACAAACTGGGTGTCCTTCTTGTGACAAAAACGCTCCGATTGCAAAATTAGAAGCATCCGTTGTGAGAGTAAAAGATTTTTCGAAGTTCGGATATTTTAAAATGGGATGGCTTATAATCAAATTTTTTAATTTTTCAAATGATTCAATATAATTTGGATCATTAACGTTAATTTTCATATTTTTCTTTAAATATTTTGTAATAGGCTGAGCTACTTTAGCATAATCTTTTACGAATTTTCTATAGTAGCCAGTTAGTCCTAGAAAACTTTTTATTTGTTTTTGGGTTTTGGGCAATTCTAATTTTTCTATAGCTTGAATTTTATTTGGGTTAGGTTTTAAGCCCTGTTCTGTCAAAATATGACCTAGAAACTCAGTTTCTTTTTTCATGAAATTGCATTTGTCTACTTGTATTTGTAAGTTTTTTTCTTCTAAAACTTTAAATATGTCCGAAATGGCTTTTACATGTTCTTGTAAACTTGTGCTAAATATCAGTATGTCATCCAGGTACACAACACAAGTTTTATTTATGTAGTCTCTTAGTATTTCGTTCATTAGCCTTTGGAATGTTGCTGGGGCATTTTTTAACCCAAACGGCATTCTATTGAACTCATAAAGTCCATGTGGTGTCACAAATGCAGTTTTCTTTTTATCAGTTTCTTTAATTAAGATTTGATGATATCCTTTTGCCAGGTCTATAGTTGTAAAGTATTGCGCTTTACCTAATTTATCTAATATAGAATCTATGTTTGGCAAAGGAAATTTATCATCGACCGCAACTTCATTTAATTTTCTATAATCTATAACTATCCGATATTTCTTTTTGCCCGAGTTGTCGATTTTTTTGGGTACTACTATGAGAGGACTAGTATATCTAGAGTTACTTTTTCTTATTATACCTTGTTCCTCCATTTCCTTAATTTGTTTTCTAACTTCTTCCTCATGCTGAGGTGGGAATCGATATAATTTAGAATTTATAGATTGCTCTGTTGTAGTATGAATTTCATGTTTTATTTCAGGGGTACTTGTAAGTTTATCTCCTTCTTTATAAAATAAACTACTAAATCTTTTTGTAATTTTCTCTACTTGTCTAAGTTCTTCTGAATTTAAATGGTCTATCTTAATTAAATTTTTACTAATATCTATTGGTTCTAAGGAATATATTTCATTTAATTGATATGGACTATTAACAAACTTAATATTTTGATTATTTAAGTTAATAAATCCTTCTTCTAGGTTTATTATTGCATCGAGACTTTTAAGTAGATCGGCTCCTATTATGAACTGATACTTTCTATTCGGCAATGTTTTCTCTTTCCATCTAATTCGAGCATTTTTAGGGGCTTTTATTTCATAAGGTGCTGGTGTATGAACTTCCCATTTTATAGAATCCTTTCCATTTATTGTAGAAAAGTGAATAGGAGAGATTTCTAATTTTTTGAAACCTAATACCCTATCATCAATTAAACTAAAAGTAGATCCTGTATCTATAAGAGCTAAATATGAATTATTATTAATCAATTTTATCATGGGTAACTCATCCGAGGCTAGTTCATAAAAAACTCGACATTGTTAGTCTCGGCTTTATTTTCTGATTTAGGGTTCGAATTACACTCACAATTAGAATTAAAATTAGATGTCGATTGTATATTATTGCTTGCCTATATTGCCCTGAATTATTATTTTGATAGTAATTTTTATTAAATTGCCTAGAGTTAGAATTATTTTGAAAATTTTGTTTATTATAATTTTGTTGTCGATATTGACCTGAATTATTATTTTGATAAAAGTTTCTATTAAATTGCTTAGAATTATAATTATTTTGAGAATCTTTATTATAACAGTTATTTGAACTATTTGGTTTAGCATAAGAATTATTTATATTATTCTGATCATTATTTTTATTTCTTTGATTATTAAATTTGTTTTGATAAAAATTTTTACTTTTATTTCTATTTTGATTATAATTATTATTAGACTTTTTAAATTCTGGCTTAATGCAAGAATCTTCAAATTTTCTTTTATTTATGATATTTATTATTTCATTTAAATTTTTTTCCTCAAAAATTCTATCTAAAAGAGTTCCTTGTGCCATTTCTTTAATGGTGTTAACAAGGAAGGTATCAATATTACTTAAATCTATATAATTGCTATCTTTATAGTAAATTTTTAGCTCATCGGCTTTATATTTAAGTTTTGAATTTCTAATACTAATTCACTTACTGTGTTTATCCTTAATGCACCGATTTTTTTGTAGATTTCTGCCGGTTCTATTTCTGGTCTATACCTGGATTTCAAGGCTGCTTTTATGGTGTCCAAATTATCTGGATGTGGAGTGTTGATAATGGTTTCTTTTGCCTCACTCTGAATTTTCTCGTAGTATATTGTTCTCACCATGCATTTTCGTAAGTTATCATCAGTTACTCCTTCTAAATAATACTCGACACTACTAATCAAAGAATTGATTGTGACTTCACTTTTACCAGTAAATGTTGACATATACCGGACCTCCTTCATAACTCTTTCTCTTTGTTGATAGCCTTGTTCTCTTATTTGGAATTCTTGAACAGCTGCTGTCATTCTATTTAACTGTTGATTCTTGATGTCTAATTCTGCGAGCAACCTTTGTTTCTGTTGTAATAATTGTTCAAGAACATTTGTATCCTCACTTTGTGCTTGAGCCATGTTGCGATTTTTACAGTATTGGTCCAATCTATCACGTTTTTTTATTCACAATAAACAAAAAATATTTTGTTTTTATTTTTATAATATTACTAAGTGTGTATTAATTATTAACAAAGGCTTACGGTTTTAATTTTTAACAGCTTTATTAACTTAATTTTACACTTTTATTATTGTTTTTTTTTTTTTTTTTTTTTTTGTATATTAAATGTTTTCGTAACACAAATAATTTTAATGTTTATTAACTGTTTTTCCTCTGATAGAGATCATAAGAGGTAATTAATTTAACACTTTTGTATTATTTGATTTTACAACAATATATATATACATAGTATGTATAAATATTTATTTTATAATAAAGTTTAATTTATATTATAATAATTAACGTTCGTATCACTGGATAATTAATTTTAATTTATAATTATCCTACCGACTGCGCCAAATTTGTATTTATAAAAATAAATATTGTTATTTTTTTTTTATAATGAATTAAAAAACGGTTTTTTTTTAATGTTGTTGTTATATTTAATTTTATTGGACTTTACTGTTGTGTTTTTTGTACATAACTGAATTTCTTATTTCTAAAATTTTGTAACTGTACTTCAATATTTTCGATTATCAGCAATATTGATTATTTTATAAAAACTAAAAAAAATACACATATTGAACGGTCAGCAATATATTCATTTTAATAATATTCTGTACATGTGTTTTTAAGTGGATATTCCATATACATTTTAAGTATACAAAAAGTATTTCATTTCAATATTGCTCAATAATCAAGAATACGAAGTACAGTTTTACATTGTCAACGTATTACATATTTGTTTTGTTAAAAATTTGAATTTAACAGGTTATTAACACTTGAAAGTATTTTATCATAGTTATCAGTTTTTATTTCAATTTTATTAGGAGGATCTTCTTTTTTGTTCGAAAGTGAACAGTTATACATAACTCGCGCACTCTTAATTGTTACTTTTACTTTAAATTCCGGGATTTTAAAATTCCGGGATGTTGAAATCCGGGATTTTGAATTCCGGGATTTTGAAATCCTGTATTTTGAAATCCGGCGTTTGAAATTTTCCGATTTTGATTTCCGAGATTTTGCAATCCGGGGTTTCAATACCAACCCCTACAACACAATTTAAGTTATTCTATTCGCTTTAAGGCGATTTGCTTTCTTGCTTAAATATTTATACATATGTATATTATGTTATACATACATATGTATGTATGTTTTAAGCTCTTTGTTGTTCAAATATTTTTGTAAATAAAATTAACTGACTGGTATTTTGAAGTTGGTTACAAAATCAAGATTGCTCACTTTTTCTAAAATATAGGGTGTTCAAAATTGAGGTAACATTTTGATTTTGCCGCCATTTTTTCCCTACCTGGAATTTTTATGCGAGGTTTCTTTAGGTATATTCTAAATACACTTACACGAAGAAACAACGTGTTTTTGTTATTACAACATTTTTTGAAAATGATAAAAGTTTTCAAGATGTAATTAGGAAATTTCGAACAAAATTTGGTAGAGAAAATGCTCCAACAAATCGTGCCATCAAGCTGATGGTTGATAAATTTCTAGAAACTGGATCTGTTCTTGATAACAGAGGCAACATTTATCAACGTAGAGACCGTTCAACCGAGAATGTAGCAGCTGTGAGCAGAAGTGTTGAAGAAGATCCAAAAACTTCCATTCGTCATCGTTCGCAGCAATTAAACACCAAACCATCCACATTATTCAACATTTTGCATCGTGATCTCCATTTAAAGGCTTATAAGATCCAGCTGACGCAAGAATTAAAACCAACTGACCATGCATTACGTCGGCAATTCGTTTCTTGGGCAATCGAAAAACAAGAAGAAAATGAGAATTTTTTTAACAAAATAATCTTCACCGACGAAGCTCATTTCCAGCTCAATGGCTACGTCAATAAACAGAATTGCCGCATTTGGGGTGAATAGAATCCAAAGGTTATCTTAGAGCAATCAGTACATCCACAAAAAGTTATGGTTTGGTGTGGTTTGTGGTCAGGAGGGATCATCGATTACAGTCAATGGAAACAGTCAATGGATTACAGTCAGGGAAATGCGATTACAGTCAATGGAAATCGCTACAGGGAGATGATCCGAAGCTTTTTGTGGCGAGAAATTGATGATTTGGACGTAGACAATATGTGGTTTAAACAGGACGGTGCCACTTGCCACACAGCAAGAGAAACAATGAATCTTTTGAAGGAAAAGTTCGAAGATCGCATTATTTCTCGTAGAGGAGGAGTGATTTGGCCACCAAGATCGTGCGATTTGACACCGTTGGATTTTTTTTTGTGGGGTTTTGTAAAATCGAAAGTGTACAGCAATAATCCCACAACAATTCAAGAGCTTAAAAACAACATTATCGAGCAGATTTCCACCATTGAGAACAGTTTATTGAACAACGTGATTCAGAATTTTGGTAAAAGATTGGAAGCCTGCCGAAGTAATAGAGGGGGCCACTTGGCAGACATAATTTTTCATTATTAAGCGGAACCTATTTGTAATAACTTAAAATAAAAATATATTTAATATTTAAAAAAAAAAGTCTTTTTTTATTAAAATTAAAATGATACCTCAATTTTGAACACCCTTTAGTTCTAATAGTAAAATTTATTGAGCAAAAACTAAAATTAAATTTTTTTTTTGTTTTTAGATTCATATTAAAATATATAAATGTTAGGTACATCTTCGTTTGAACTTCGTTTGTTTTTCTTATTATTAATTTATTTAGGGCTCTCTAGGACTTAGGGCTTTCTTATTTAGGACGAAATTTAATATTTTTAAGCACAACTTTTTAAATTTAAATTTTTAAGTTTTCTATATTTTTCTTTATCAATTATTTTATGTATTAATTTTAAACACAGTATTCAAAAACAAAAAAAAATTTTGCTCGATAAAAGTAAAAAATTTTTTTAAATATGTTCGTCTATAGAATTTATTATCGTCTAAAGAGTAAGGCGCCAGTTATAGCTATCTTTGAAATGCTTCCGTATAAATGCATATGGATTTAGGGAAAATTTTAGAGTTTCAATTATTTGTGGGTAATTTTTTCTTTGTTGTTTTAACTTCAGAAATTCAAAACTATTATTCTTCAAACATTTTTATTAGGTATTAGGTATTTTAAGTATTTCCGGAATAGTAAGTACAAGTAAAAAATAAAAGTGGCCGGCCAATAAAAAAAATTGAAAATAAAAGTGGATTTCCGGGATTTTAATGCAAACCGTACGTTTCTAGAGACCCCTATGTTTATAACGGTATCAAGCAAACCGCGTGAATCTTAGTACTTTCGGAATTAGTTTTGAACTGTACTCAAAAGTAGAATGTACTTTAAAAATTTATTTAAAATCGGCTGTAAAAAATTTTACAGTGTCAAAATTTCAAATATATTCAAGTAAAAGTGAACATTTTTTACTTACAAATTCAAGTAAAAATGAACATTTTATAATTTAAATTATAGTTGTATATATTTTTAGCTTCAAATATAAGATTTCGACCTTATAATTTTAGTAATTATTTATATGAAACTTGATTTAGAAATATATGTATACATACATACATACATATATCTGTAGTTAAACTTAAAAATAGTTGACAGGTTTTAAGTAGATTATTGGATTAATGAAGAAGTATTTTATTTCTGTTGAAGTTTTATATCTTTATTTTCGGTTTACAACAAGACGAATGTTTGTTTTTTAACTATATATGTACATATGCCCCTGTGTACTAGGGGGCATAGTACTATATGGGTATATAGGGGCATAGTACTATATGAGCATAGTACTATATGGGGGCCCACTAGGGGGCCTAGTACTATATGTACTAGGGGCCCCTGTGCCCTTTACTGTAGCCCTGTGCCGTTTACTCTGTGTACGTAATTTCAAAGGGACACATTCATTTAAATTTAAAAATTTATAAAGTGTATGACTTTATAAATTTTGAAATTTAACGGTTTTTTTTTTTTTTTAAATATTTAAAATAAAAACAATCAAACCAAAGCAATCTATGAAAGTAAATGTATAATATGTATTAATATTATGTTAAATTTAAGTGGAATTTTTATCAGGTATGTATTTTTAGTATAGTAATTATTAAATATTCAATAATTAAAATATAAAATAGTTATAAACAAATATAAATTAAAAATCATGGCTTCCCGCGAAAAGTTAATGGTGTCTTTGTTAAAAGAAAAGAATCAAAAGAGTAAGTTTTAATTAATAATCTTTCTTATGCATACAATAAGTGCATATTTAAATTGAACCAAATAAATATTTGCAACTATTTTATTTTACAGCAATTATTCAAGAAATGCCACAAACGATTTTAATAACTCCACAACCATAAACGTCTTTTCAAGTAGAAGCAGGATCACCTAGAAGTATTCAACTGGATTTTTCTTCTGGAAGTGGGGAAGTGTATGCTCCAAGTAGTAGTAGTACGTCAATTTTAAATATTCCAAATATCACTAAAGGTAGTGGCGGCAGAAAAAAGTTGCCAGATGCAGAAAAAACCAGGAAAAGAAAAAGAGCTCCGACAAAGTGGTTAAAGAATGTTCAGAAAGAAAGAAAAGATAGTGGTAAAAAATATTTTTCAGCTGTAACAAAAAAAATACTTAAAACTAAAGAAATAAAATCACCATGTAACTGCCGTTTAAAATGCTATGAAAAATTTGAAGAAAATGAAAGAAAATTATTATTTGAATATTTTTATAAACTACACATTGAAGGTCAAAACCAGTATTTGGCAAACCATATAGAAGAAATGCCAAAAAAGAGATTCACTAAAGGTGAAAAAGAATGCAGAAGAACATTTACAAGAAAATATTTCTTAGAATCAAAATCTGCGGGAAGAATCCCAATATGCCAAGTTTTTTTTTTAAATACATTAGCAGTTACTATTAAAAAAATTCGAGTTATTTTTGAAAAAAAGAGGAGTAATTTATGTAATATTTTACTGCAAGATAATCGAGGAAAAGACGGAAAGCAGAAAAAAACTTCAGATCATGATATAAGTATTATAAAGCAACATATTGGATTATTTCCAGCCGAAAAAAGTCATTATAGTCGTACACATACTGACAGAAAATATCTTAGATCAGATCTGTCAATTGCTCAAATGTTTCGACTCTATAAAGAGTTTTGCAATGAAAATAACCATATACCTATGAAAGAAAGCATGTACAGAAAGATATTAAATGAAAATTTCAACTTACATTTCAAAAATCCAAAAAATGATACATGCTCTAAATGTGACAAATTTATTGCACAATTAAAAACGGCTGAAGAGAATCAAAAGGGAAATATTCAGTTCAATTGTGATTAACATTTAAATATAGCAGAAAGCTGTTATGAAGAAAAAAGAAAAGATGTACAAAAAGCGAAACTTGACCCTTTAATTCGAACAGTATCTTTTGACTTGCAAAAATGTCTTCCAACACCTTGGTTAAAGAGTGGGTTAGCATTTTATAAACGTCAGCTATGGACTTTTAAATTAATTTTATATGAAAGTGAGAAGAAAAGTATATGTTACGTTTGGAACGAAACCATAGCTGGTCGTGGTGGAAGACAAATTGCTTCATGTATTAAAAAATATTTAGAAAATTTACCAGAAAATGTCGATGAGGTTAATTTGTATAGTGACTCATGTTCTGGGCAGAACAAAAATATTTATATTGCAATTATGTTTTTACATTTTTTGCAAAATTTAATTGAAAAAAATCCAAATGTAAAAATGACTATCAACCACAAACTTTTAGAGCCGGGGCACACCCATATGGAAGCTGACACTATACATGCTAATATAGCAAACTTTAAAAAAAAACCACTTTATCAATTGAACTTACAAGAGATTCGGCTAATTTAATTAGAATTTGCCGAAGGAAAAATCCCATTGAAGTACAAGAGTTAAATCAAAGTGACTTTTTCGATTTCGGAAAATTATTACAAAGTTCTTATACCCATCGAAAACTTACTCAAGATGGTTCACAAATTAAATGGGGTGAAATAAAATGGTTACAATATCGTTCGAATGATCCACAAAAATTTTTTTTTAGAAAATCTTTTAGTGAGAATGAAGACTTTAAAGAAGTTTCTTTAAAAAAGTCTTCCAAAACTAGAACGCAGACCATTGCAGTAATACAAAATATAAATAATGAATTAATTCGTTTAAGTATCGAAAAAGCTAAAGACATTGCAACCCTTCTTCCTTTTCTTCATACTTCCAGTAAGCTTTTTTATGAAGTATTAATAGCTAAAAGTAATGAATCAATGAATAGTGAAGATAGCGATGATAGTGAAGACGAATGAAAATACTTTTGCTAAAAAATTTTTAACATCATTGTAATTAATTTGAATTTTTATTAATTAAAACCAATGCACAAATTGTTTTTATTGAAAGAATAATTATTTTATATTTTTATTAAATAAGAGTTATGTTCCTTTATTAAAATGAAATAAATTCAAGTTAAAAACGGAAACTAAAATTTTTAGCTAAGGCTTATGTACTTATCCTTAATAAATTTAAATAAATTTTTTTTTTCATTTGAGGGCCAGGCCAATGTGCAAAAATATCCTGATCCTTTTAATTTTCCGAATTAAAAAATAAAAACATTAATTAAACTTCTTAAATTAAATAATATGTTTTCAGGCCCGTTTTGATAACTACGATCATTGTGTTTAAAAATTAAGTTGAAATTTTAATAAAAACTTAAAATGGATTTTATTCGAAATAACATTTTTGCATTTTGGCCCTTTTTGTTCCAAGCTACAGATGTATATGTTATGAGTTATGACAATTTTGTTTTATTTATTTTTATACCTGTGGATTTTGTGATAAAATTTATTTATGGTATGTGTTTAGTAACCTGAGAATTTTTTTAACTGAATATAAAATGTACATTAATATTGAATCAAACAAAAAATTTACAGTTTGAATTTTCCGTCATCAAGAAGAGAATAATATAAAAAAGATTAAAAAACAAAAAAAAATTGTTCATATAATGCATATAGCGTATTGTAATATGTATGGAATATGTTATTTAATTACATACATTTGTTCATATACATCATTTCATACATATTGTAATATGTATGAAATATGTTATTTAATTACATAAATAAAACTTAAAGTTAATCGGATCAAAAATGTTTTATGGCAAAGTTGTTGCCCTTTACTTGTTTAACAACTTTTTCTTAATAATTCTCTTCGTAATATTTTCCTGTTAAGAAATATTCGTAAAAACTTAAAATTTACACTAGTAAACCACCACTTGCGATTGTCGAATGTGCTCTAAAATATTATCAATCCAAGATAATTAATTCCTGATTTTCTAATCTTAATTGCCTATTTAAGTTCTGAAAATCAATACGTTTGGTTACAATATTCGGAATAGGAAAGATCCGTTCGTTAATAGTAACATTTTTTATTAATAAACCAGTTATGCAGTGATCCAGTGATTTTAAAATCAAAATTAGCTGTTTCACAACTGTCTAACGAAATTAAATCAAAAGGATCAAAAATATGGTCTAGACATGTACCTGATATTAACCTGATAGTGGGTTCATTAATGAAACATATGTATATACATATGTTTATGTTATAGGAAAATGTAAAAATATTTAATTAAATAAAAACAAAAATATGTACTTGTTTTGATTTTTAAACTTTATTTAATTTGAATATTTGGTTTAAAATTTTAATGCTTTTGAACAACAAAAATATTGAGAAAGATAAAGAAGAGAGGAATATATTTACTTATTTTAATATGATATGTACATATGTATGTTGTAATATCTATGTATTTGAAAGTTACTTATTTATGTACAAAATGTTCAATATAGCCTTGGCTTATATTAGCTGTATCAACATCAAATGTTTAATATAGCCAATAATTTAAATTTAAATGTACATACTTATAATAAAAATTTAATTTCCCAATATTGGGGAAATAATTTAATCATTCTACCCAAAAGCATTTTATCATAACTCAAAATCTAAAAACGTTAGAGCAGCCAATGAAGGGTTGTTAGAAAGTGGTGAAAGATTGGAAAAATTTTATATGTATGTATTGTACCCTATGTTGTCTATTGCTGTATGTATGTTGTCCAATGTTTCTTTTAATTGGGAACAGTTTCTCGTTTTATTAAAATAAGGAGTAAAAACCTGCTTTAAATGATACTATTCAAAGAAAAGGAGTACACAGATAGGTATTCTAAGTTTTTAATATTTTTTATTAAACTTTAATAAAGTTAGTTTTTATTTTTAAAAAGGTTTAAAATACTACTATAGTAGTATCAAATTTTTTTGATTTATTTTCATTTCGTTTATGGCTTTAAAATATTTCTATTTTCTTCTGTTTTTGATTTTGTGCTGTGAGTATTTCTTTTTTAGCAATTTTCCAAGAACAATGTTTTCTCAATACAACCAAAATTAAAAAATCTAATGCTTTCTTACGATGAAAATAAGTCTTCAGAACAATTAAACCAGGGTTTAAACTCTTCTTGTGCATTAGTCGCTTCAATTCATATCTTTATTATAGTTTCCTTTAACTGGCGAATCACTATATTATCAATTATAAAATTTTTAAATATTTGAATATGAAACTTGCAAATTTTGAAAAATAAATCTGACGGCAGAACTAAACTGCCAAAAATTCTACAAAAATCTGACGATAAAACATTATCATCATCGTCAGAACTACTAATATTTCATAGGAGTTATTCTGAAAATTTTGATTTAAAAAAAATTTTTAGTCAATTAAACAAACGTTTTAAGATTAATTCTTGCTAAAAATGATACGATATTTTCGTATCATAATTCATAAAATGTACTTTTATACACGATTAGTCTGTCACAGTAAAAAATCTCCTGACTTATGTACATATTACGGGCAAAAATAAAAGAGCTTAATAATTTATTCATTGTATGTGTAACATTGTATGTTAATACTGTTTAAAAAATTCCCATACGATTTACTTATCTATATGTTATTTGTCTATGATAATACTGATCATGTCTCAAGGCAATTTCTTTCTTTATATTTTTACATATTTTAACATATCTTTTTTTCAACCTATTATTCCGAGAAAACGTACAGCATTTGATCCTTAACTTGTTTTTCAATCTTATTTTGCTATGTAAGCCTTTATTTATCCAAAATTTCAGGCATTTCTCAGCATTGCGCAATACAGTAACCACAGCAATTTCCCGCACATAATATTTTAGTAAATTAATGGTGCTTATCATGCAAACCGTACGGTTGCTTAACCGTACATTTCTAGAGACTTTACGTTTATATAGGTATCAAGCAAACCGCGTGAATCTTAGTACTTTCGGAATTAGTTTTGAACTGTACTCAAAATTAGAATGTACTTTAAAAATTTATTTAAAATCAGCTGTAAAAAATTTTACCGTGTTAAAATTTCAAATATGTACAAGTAAAAGTGAACATTTTATAATTTAAATTATAGTTGTATATATTTTTAGCTTCAAATATAAGATTTCGACCTTATAATTTTAGTAATTATTTATATGAAACTTGATTTTGAAATATATGTATACATACATACATACATATATCTGTAGTTAAACTTAAAAATAGTTGACAGGTTTTAAGAAGTAGATTATTGGATTAATGAAGAAGTATTTTATTTCTGTTGAAGTTTTAGATCTTTATTTTTGGTTTACAGCAAGACCAATGTTTGTTTTTTAACTACATATGTACATATGCGTGTACATATGTATATGGTATGAGTTATGACAGTTTTGTTTTATTTATTTTTATACCTGTGGATTTTGTCATAAAATTTATTTATGTTATGTGTTTAGTAACTTGAGAATTTGTTTAACTAAATATAAAATGTACATTAATATTGAATCAAACAAAAATTTTACAGTTTGAATTTTGCGTCATCAAGAAGAGAATAATATCAAAAAGATAAAAAAACAAAAAAAAAAATTGTTCATATAATGCATATGGCTTATTGCAATATGTATGAAATATGTTATTTAATTACATAAATTTGTTCATATACATCATTTCATACATATTGTAATATGTATGAAATATGTTATTTAATTACATAAATAAAACTTAAAGTTAGTCGGATCAAAAATGTTTTATGGCAAAGTTGTTGCCCTTTACTTGTTTAACAACTTTTCCTTAATAATTCTCTTCATAATATTTTCCTGTTAAGAAATATTCGTAAAGACTTAAAATTTACACTAGTAAACTATCACTTGCGATTGTCGAATATGCTGTAAAAGCTTATCAATCCAAGATAATTACGTCAAAATCTTAAATATGAAATTTCAAAAAATTCGGCTCGGTTGTTTAGGCTGTACACGCACTCACTGCTAAAAGGCTGTACACGCTTCAAGCTAAAAATACTTTTTACTTGTTTCTCGGGTACAAGTTTTTGGTATGAAAGCAATACCTGTCTTATACATTCATGTTAAAAATAGCTAATAAAACGAAAAGCATACTCAAAAATTACTTTTTTAAATAAAAAACTAAAAGAACCGCGAGCTAAAATATACGGTTTAAAATCAAACCGTACGGTTGCTGTTTCCATACTAGCATTTACGTTTAGGGTTTGCATGATACCGAGTTTAAACTTTTATGTTTACATTTGCGGTTTGCATGATAAGCACAAATAAAGTTTTCATATGCAACAGAAATATTACCTTCCTCCCTAATTCTCTAATCTTAATTGCCTATTTAAGTTCTGAAAATCAATACGTTTGGTTACAATATTCTGAATAGGAAAGATCCGTTCGTTAATAGTAACATGTTTTATTAATAAACCAGTTATGCAGTGATCAGTGATTTTAAAATCAAAATTAGCTGTTTCACAACTATCTAACGAAATTAAATCAAAAGGACCAAAAATATGGTCTAGACATGTATGTGATATTACCCTGATAGTGGGTTCATTAATGAAACTTGGTAGACCATTTCTCGCCAAAAAAGTTAAAATAAATATCAACATTTTCAGAATTCTTGGAAATATCTAAATTAAAATCACCTAAAATAACTAAATTTGATTTTGATCCTATTAATAAATTCCGAAAATTCATTTAAAAACAAATTAAAACTGCGCGAGTGTAACCTATAGACACCCAAGAATGTGAGAGCTTTTCCATTTATAACACAATCAACTTTTATATCTGCCGTTGATAAATTGTAACTTGTAATTTCACAATTATACCTTTCTTTAGCAAGAACTGCTACTGCACCTGCTGGATAAGACTCGTTGTAACATAAAAATTATAACCAGGTATAGAAAAATGTCACAATTGTAAATCCAAATCTCCGTAACAAAAATCACACAATTGTAAATCCAAATCTCCGTAACAAAAATAAAAATCTGGCATTGCCCTATCAATATGCGAAATAAGTAATTTGTAATTTGAATTGAAATAAGTAATTTGGTAAGACTGCTATCAATAACATTATTTGAATTATTATATGGATGTATTTAACTTTCATGGTGAATTGTACTACTGAAGTTTTCTAAATCAGCAAAAGATGTTAGTACTACAATCCTACCACCTTATTTTTTTCATGACAATATTTCTACAGGTAACACAACATTTTTTAAATATTTGTTGTGCTACCTGTAATGCATTTGCGTTGCTAACATTTACTACACCAGCAATTTCAATATTTTTTTCTTTCTGTTCCTTATAATTTAATCTACTTTCAATATTTTCAATTTTATTTCTTAATATTTTGTTTTTTCTATGCAGACTGTCCATAGAAGCCAAATATTTTTTCTTCATTTCTGTTATTTCTGTAAGTTCTTTATAAAGAAGTTCATTTGTAAATAAAGCTTCCTTTCTTTATATGCATTTAAAGCTGAATCAGGTCAGTCTAAGAGTTTACAAGAAGACTGAGTAAAGAGTGAGTAAATTATATCCACTCTTAGAAACTTACGAAATTTCAAAAGATAGAGTAAAAAGTCTCCACTCTGAGAAACTTGCGGTGTTTCATTTTCGATCTGAGAAGATTGACATTGAAGTACAGACATTAAGTTAGTTGCTTCACTTGCTCTTTGTAAAATTTCATTTGTCTCTTTTTCCCTTAATGAAATACATGTTCAGTTGTGTTTTCTATTGTAATTATGGATGTGTTTGTTTGTGCATTCACTTCTACGTTTGTTTCTGAATCTTTTATTGTATTAGTTTCAGAAGAATTGGTTTGTTTTTGAAACTAATTTTTGGAAGTTGATGGTTGTAGTAATGATTTGAGTCTTAATACTGTACATTTGACGCAACGAAACGCTCTTCTGGTAGTTTTGAGAAATTCTAAATCTTCCTCTTTTAATTTTACACACTTCGCATGATAAATTACCACAACCTTTTGTAACAGTGCGCCCCTCAATATAACTTTTACAGATTGAACATATCAATGTCATAATGTAAAAAAAATGTTTATTTTAATTAACACAACTAAATTAAATCTGATTTATTTATCTTTTATTTTTTTCTTATTATAATCGAAAACCGAATGCTAAGCAAAAATAAATTTTTTTAACTTTTAGGCTTTGGAACCAAACCAAAATTAATAAATAAATAAATTTTAAACAATAAATTTGTTGTTGTTGTTTCTCAGGAGGGGCATGAAATAGTCCTTAGACCTAGGCCCTGCGACCCGTTATGCTCCCCTGCTCAACGATCCGCTCGCTTTTTATAGCCTCTCGTCGAGCAACCCAATTCCCTTCATGAAACGCACTATGTCTCCTATATTGAGCATTCTCACCTCGGAGAAGTTTCCCATTGATCCTCTCCCAAGGTTCTTCGCCTTAGGGTCCTCAAAATCGGACATTGGCACAGAACGTGAAGTACTGTTTCTGCCTCTATGGCTCATTTCTATCGGTTCTAGATCCAGGATTGCTTCCACGGACTTCGTCGACGTTGTTCTTGTCGAACCAGTTATACCAAGGCATCCCTGACGTTGTATTTGCGTTAGGATGTTTCGGTACCTGTTCTTTTTTGTGGCTGTCCACCAGACTAGTGAACCGTGTGTTACCATTGGTCGTATAACACACGTGTAAATCCAATACATGATTCTGTGCGATAGGCCCCATGTCTTACCTACTGCACTTCTGCAGCGCCAGAGCGCTCTTATCGCTTTTTCCTTTTTCTCATTTAGGTGTTTACTCTACCTGAGCTTTCCATCCAAATACACTCCTAGATATTTTACACAGTTGGTAAATTCTAATTGTGTATTGTTTATTCGTGGTGCTTGTGGTAGACTTCTATCCCTTTTTTTGCTAAAAAAACATAATTCGGTTTTGCTTGGATTCATTTTAAGGCCATTCGACTCGGCCCACTCTATGGTTATGTCGATTGCCCTTTGCATTGTGTCTATTGTGTTGGCCGGCTCTTTTTCGGTAACCAATAGAACCACATCGTCCGCGTAGCATAACACTCTATGGTTATTAGTCGATAGCTTTACTAACAGTTCATCCACTACTATAAGCCATAGTAGTGGAGATAGGATACCTCCTTGCGGTGTGTCTCTTAAGATTGTTTTTCTCTTTACGGTAGTACCAAAGTTAGAAATTAAGCAATAAATTTAATCAATGCTTTTTAATTTTTATTAAATTTTTTGGGGGTAGAATCAAAATTCTTCATGCGTACCCCACGAACGAAAAACTATGACTCATGTGTTCATGTTACTTTTACTCGTCGTTCTAATCCAATTTCATATAGTTATTCCTTTAACTTTCAAACTATCCCTAAAGTTTTTTTTTTTTCAATGCATTTCTCTGCCACATAAATGTGGACAGGAAATTACACAGCCTTTCCTGTTCAGGCGGGGCTGTAAATGTTGTAAGGGGGAATAACTCTTACAATGTGTGTGGGGTTCGAACCCACACTACCTCGGAGTTTACAGCGTTTTTTATACGCTCTTACCCACTAGGCCACCGCGGCCCCTATCCCTAAAGTTAATTCTATAAAAGACTTGGGTGTATTTTTTGAAGTTTCATCGCACTAATTATGGTAAGTTTGAACCACTTAATAGAATGATGGCTTTATGCAATATACACAAACCCCAACTTACCAAAGAATCTTTAAAAAGGAATTTATAGTCATGTCCTTGAAACTACATTATCGAGATATTTTACTTTTTATAAAAAAGTGTAAAGCTTGAATTAAATAAATAAAAATGTCGTTAAAGTCACCGGCGAATCAATTAGGTAATAAGCCGAAAATCCGAACAATTTTATTTAATATAAAAAAAATTAAAAATTGACAACCACTTCACAGAAACTAATGCACAGACGCTTAAATAAAACATCTGGTCACGCTTTAGAAACAAAAAAAAATTAACTAAATTATAGCAAGAGTATAAAAATCAAAAATAAACCGTTTGATTGAGAATATATTTACTATATTAAAAAAAAAAATTATACTTATCATAAATCCTCTTTAATTAATTTGAAAATGTTAATAAGTTTTAATTCAATTCAAAACAATGTACTTCAAAATTAAATCTAAATTATTAATTCAAAAATCAAAAAAATTTGCTTTTTAGAAAATTAAAATATAAAAAAGTTAAAAAATAAAAAAAAAAATTAAAGAACTTAAAAATATTAAAATTAAAGAAATATATCACACTAAAACAACCACTTTTATTAAACGTCAGAGACGAACTGGAAAATTTTAAAAAATAACAGAAATATCACATTAAAACAATTACTTTTCACAAACGTCTGAGACGAACTAATTTGGCGAGACGAATTTGTTAAATACCTATTTCTATAAAAATAATTATTTGTGGTTAAAATTTCATTATATTATCGTAAACTGTGTAGAAGGGTTCCAAAAGAAAGAAGCAACAACGGACAAGATGAAGTTAATAGAAACCTTCGACACAATTTATTTAAAGAGCAGCTAAAAATAAAAAATGTACATTAACAAATCACAATGGAGTTCTTTAAAAATTACATATACATACATATGCACATGTATCACATTGTATAATATGTAGAGCATATGTAGGACAAAAATTTGGAAGGTGTTTACACAATAGACAAATTTATAAAAATAAATAAAACTTTGGTATACATAGTCAATGTAAATCTCTACAAAGTAGATATTTACACATCTGCATACATATTTCTACCAGTAGATATTTACCATTACCATAGATAAATTAACTAATAGATAAGAAGTTAGGTATAGTCGTTTCTTTTCTTATGTGTTTTCCTATCTTAAGGTATTCAGTCATATATTACTTAATAATTGATATATTTTGTTTTTAAAATTTAATTTAATTAAGGTTATTCAAAATTTTAACTACTTGTAAAGTAACAAAATAAGTGATAAAATTCTTTTAAAAATTAAAAATGAATTTATTTCACCTTTTAGGAACCTATTTCTGAGGAAACTGAAGGAATATATAAGCATGGTTCATTCAGCTGTTTCTCAAAATTGGCTGAAAATATTTTCTTCACTGCCTATCTATTAGAATATACCTATGATATTTACACATTTCTGCATCAGCGATGTGACTTTACTACAATTGTGACAGATCTGCTACATTTTATTTGTCGAAAAAAATATGTACGTTCTTTTTAGATATTGTTGGAATTTAGTACATTTTTTTTTAGAAATTATGTAACTTTTTTATTTCAACAATCAGCATATCATTTATACTTTTACTCTTTATAAATTATACTTAAATAAAAAAAAGTTCAAGCAAAATAAATTTTTTTTTTAAACCTTTTAAACAATTGAAAAAAATAATCGAACGTTGTTATTTATGAACCTAATTAAAAATAAAAAAAAACGATACAATTACATATATGATGTTTTGTAAGACACGTCTAAGAAAAGTTTAAAAAAAATGGAATACATACTCCAGGGGAAGAACTCCCTTAATATTGTGCCAAATATAAGTTTTTTGTTATATAATGTGCAATATTAAGATGTCAAAGAATTGTTCCTATGTTTATTTCCTTTCTTATATTGTATGTTTTTAAGCCAATGGGCTGTTTTGCCTTTTTTATTCATTTATTATTATTATATACAAACCTAGTTTTAAACAGAATTAAACGTTTTTGTTTCATATATAGTTGAATTTTGTTTATTTTACTTATTTTGTTAATCTTTTTACTATAAAATGCCTCTGTAAACTTCTCTCTATTAATTTAAAAAATCTACTAATTAGTACACTTTGCTCACGAAAGAGTAGCAGATTTACTACAACTTATATACGAAGAAGTCACATCGCTGATCTGCATACATGTTTCTACCCAGATTTCTCTCTAAACTACTATTTTTTT
Organism: Poecilobothrus nobilitatus; assembly: GCA_947095535.1. Classification (NCBI taxonomy): domain Eukaryota; kingdom Metazoa; phylum Arthropoda; class Insecta; order Diptera; family Dolichopodidae; genus Poecilobothrus; species Poecilobothrus nobilitatus. The sequence continues at coordinate 143,454,355 of OX352774.1, read as the reverse complement.
TATCTTATGTAGAAATAAGTTTTCAATAAAATTTACCTTGATTAAATTTCTTGTTAACTTAACAGCATCTGAAATCCTTACTGAATTAAATATTTCTCCTTGTCGAGCATGTTGCCCAGCATATTCGATTAATCTTGGTATAACATATGCTTTGCCACTTCTATTTTTTAACATATGCAGTAAACCCACTGTGTCACAATTTGCATGTCTCTCATATCTTAGTGAATACAAAGCAATAAGTTTTAGAGAATCGTCTAACGAAATATTTTCATCGGCTACCAATTTCTTTATTCTTTGTAATTGTGTCGAATGATCCGCTTTGCAGGCCATTTCTTGTTCTAATTCACTTACATCAAATAATGATCTCTTACTTGTTAAATTTGATAACTCTCCTATAACACAAACATGTTTAGTAACAGCTCCAGACATTTTTCGAAACTGGGGATAACTTTCTACAAAATTTTTCATATCTGCTATGCTTTCAACTTTACGCTGATCTTTTGCCCTTTTCTGAAATTCGTCCATTAAATTCTTTATTTTTGATCCAATTTCTCCAAAATTTGAATACATATTTGCTGCATAAAAGTCGTCTTGTTCTGCAGAAAGAACAACCTCCTTCAATTCTTTTGGAATTGAAGTAATTCCTGACAAATCAACACGATTATTATTAATTGCTAGCAGTTCATGAACCATTGCTTGATATGTCCACTGATGTAATAACGGGGTAACTGGATCATCTCTTCTATCTAAGATTAACAAAAGCGGTGGAGGCGCTCCATTATTATCATAAGAACGAAATTCAAATAGCGTCGATTCTTTTATAATATGATCATATATCTGTTTAGCTAAAGTTTGAGCAGGTGCACTACCAAAGCGGTACCTAATTACCGGATGAAATTTTAATGAAAGTAAAATTGAAGTTAAACCTTGAAGAGTTCTTGTTAGAGCATCAGGAATCCAAACTAAATGTGACAAACAATATGGAATGTTTAAAGAAAATAAATTTTGGTTAACAGATAAGAAATCAGCGTAAATTTCTTTGACTTCTCGTACAGATTCACTTTCATCGTATTCAGCTAGCATTTTTATATCGGTTCGTGCGATAATATTGCTGAAATCTAAAAAGATTGGTAAAATTTAGGTGATGCTTGCATTTTAAAAGTATAAGCTTACATATATAATAAGATCCATACTTAGGACTGCGCAATTCACTAGCCAACAGAGCAATATTCTGCTTTGTGGGTCGTATGAAAACTATGCACTTTAGATATTTCAACCTTTCATTAGATCGACCAGAATCAATCCGCTCAAACAAAAAAACTTCCTTTTGTAGCATATCAGACTGACTAAATGCCATCGAAATTGTACTAGTCTTGATTGATAATAGTTTAATATTTGATTAATTTATATAAAAATATTACCGTTTCGCGATCCATTAAAATGATTTTCATTCCCGGTCCTGTTTCACTAGTCATTTTTTCTATATAGAGTTTTACAGAAGTTACTACATTCATTTTCAACTTTAGGCTTCCTAAAATTATTAGATTATTAAATATTATAGATTTATTAAACCAAAATATATATAAATTTTATCATAAATGTCAAATGCTTATTATGTGACATTAGGGGCCAAACAGGGCTCTATAGTACAAAACCACCTATAAACTGACAAGCTCAAACATTTATAATAAATACCCGCCGTAGTCGTTATGAAAAATGTAAACAAAAGTTAGTTTTGTCTGAATTTCTTCATACACAGTACGGTCAATTTTTTTTTTCAGGCATTAAATATTCGAATAGATAATTTCCAATTAGATAATTCCTAATTGAAAAATATTAATTAATAAAAACAACTGAATAATTTAAATTTAATATAAATAAATAATAAACGAAAAATAAAATAGTAAAAGACAAGTTTTTTTTTTGCTATATTTCCTTATTTGTTCAAAATAATTACAATCACTTTTTTACAAAAGTTTTAAATATATTTTAAGTTACATACTTAAATGTAAAAAATATTTACTTAAACAACAGACTCATTTGTAAATAATGTCTTTTTATTATTTTTATTTTCTAACTAGAAATTAGATATATGAACTTTATTTACATTTGGCTTATCCACTACGGCGGCCATTTGAAAAAACGATATAAAAAATTACTCCACCTTTCACTTCTGCAGAGATAGCAGCAGAGGAGGAGGCAACGCAATATCCGTTCGTAATGAGTTAGATGCTTCTCAGATTAAAACACCGAACAGCCTTGATAATAATGGTAATGCAAATTCAAAAACAAACATCATCACGTTGTACAACCCACACGATAACAATAAAAACAACTATATCAACGCGTTGTAGGAATTACTTAGACCGCACAAGAGTAATTGTATCATTGTAAGCGACACTAACGTCGATCTATTGCAGTCTAATTTGCTAATCGGCGATTATAAAAACATTGTGGAATGCAATAAGTATATAATTGGTAATACTTTATCCACCGCCGGTGTAACTAGCATCGAATTATCCAATAATCAAAATATTGAGCAGAGGGGAAGCATCCTAGATCACGTTGTGCAGAATTATAAAGGAGGATCGATCAACATAAAAACTTCACACCACCCTATTAGTGATCATAAATTACTTCAGATAAACATCATAAGAGTCAAACCGGAAAGGCAGAAAATGACTTACATTACCAAATTAATAACGGATTGGGCAGCTTTCAAAGAACGTGTTTCCCGAGATATTGTCAACTGCACATCTTACGAACAGATCATGCAAAACAAGTTCTACAACAACCAAAAGGATCAGAATAATAACTCCTGGATGACATTAGACTTACTCAAAAGAATCAAAGAGAAAAACAAACTATTCAGTAACTCTAAAAAACAATTAGAGAACCAAGTAATTCAACAACTTTTTAAACAAACAAATAAAAAGATTAAGTTATTAATTAAGCACGGAAAAGAAACCTATTTTAACAACAAAATCAGCAATGCAACTAACTCCAAGCACTTATGGAACATCTTGAATGAGGAAATCTGCACCAAGGCGAACAAAACCCAAAAAAATCCAATTTATTAACAGTGCAGGGTTGCTTACTGGATCCGACAGAGGGGCGACCTAAGTGCTTAACAACCACTTTGCAACCATAGGTTCCAAGCTAGCGTCGTGTTTCAACAATAACAATACTAGTAACAATATTGCATTTGTAGGTAGCTCCGATTCAGTCTTTTTAGCCCCAACCAATAGAGAAAAAATTCTTGCCATCATCAACGCTTTTGATAGCAGCACTTCTCCAGGACCAGATGGCATTTCATTGATAGATATAAAAGCAGTGGCACAAATCATATCAAGCAAGTTGGCAACAATAATTAATGATCTCATTACTAATGGGCATTTCGCAACAAAGGCTAAAGAATGCACCATTACTCCTATTTACAAATCTGGTCAACATGTTGATTGTAACAACTACAGACCCATAGCCTTAACAAATTGTTTAAGCAAATTAGTGGAAAAAATTGTTAAGAACAGAATAATGAATTTCTTAACAAGCAAGAATCTGATTGATAACCATCAGTTTGGATTCCCTGCAAATAGTAGCACTCAATCTGCAGCGCTTGAAGTACTTCATTATCTGAATACAGCACTGGATGAGAACCAATATGCACTTGCAATTTTGATCGATCTTAAAAAAGCATTCGATACTGTTGACCATAATATTCTGCTTAAGGCCATGCATAATATTGGGATAAGAGGCAAAGCATCTGATCTGTTTGAGTCATCCCACAGGGAACAATTCTGAGCTATATATAATTTATGTGCTGAATATAAGCTCGACTGGCCTAACAGACCAGTACACTATGTTTGCGGATGACACTATTTTGCTATTTAAAGAAAAAAATCAATCACTTCTCGAACAGGCAGCCAATCGTGACCTTTCATGCTTAAACAGATGGCTTAAAATGAATCACCTAACCTTAAACACCAGTAAAACTGAATAGATGGTTTTTAAGCAAAAAAACAAAGCATTTAAAAATCTATATCGACTCTATTCCTCTAAAAAGAGTAACTGCTGCGAAATATCTTGGCGTAATAATTGATGACAACTTATCTTGGCACCGTCATGTTGAAGATCTAAGGAAATCCCTACTACCACTAATAGGTGCTATAGCTAGGTGCCCTCCGTTAAGGCACGACATGGCTAGAATGGAATTCTTGACCTATTTCTAAAGTAAAATAAGTTACCTCATCTGGAGTCAGGGATCTACGCACACCAAAAACTTCATCCACGTCCCAATTAGCAGAGCACTTAAAACTCTTTTGACATTTATTTAAAACTCAGATTGCCATTTCACACACACACTTCCCAGCTTTATCGAATGTGCCGAATGTTTACGCTGGACCAGTCGATCTACTTTGAAAACTGCAAGCTAATTTATTAGATGAAAAACGGCCTGTTGAAGAACAATCTAACGTTACCTAATAACGCTAAAGTTCACGAGTACAACACACGCAGCACTAACCTTATACGTTTAGCTGGATCTAGAACAAACAAGAACCACATCGATGTTATGTTCAACTGCGTGAAACTTTGCAACGAGTTACCTCTTCGTATTAGAAACTCTCCAAGCCTTAACATTTTCAAAAATCGTATAAAACATTTCATAATTTCCAGTGAATAACAATTCAGTAACTCAGTACATACAGTCATATCGGAAAATACAACCTAATATCTACCTGCTCATACCACTCCTTGTGAACCAATATCACTGGCAGCGGGTAGTTCTCCAATTTGGATACAGACTACTAAAATCAAATTTAATATACATAATTATTTTTCTTCCTTATAAACTTTAGTCGTTAAGTAAAAATGAAAAATGAAATGTGTAAAATGAAATGTAAATAATAAATAAATAAACAGTTAAAAAATATAAAAAATGGTAATAAGAAACAAGAAAAAAAGCAAAGAAACTAACATGTAAGTTAGATTAAAAATGACAAACTAATCGTGCAGACTACGAGAATTTACCATACTCGCATAAAGTCTGGCTCTCAGTGTTAATTTGTTAACCCTAATATCGAAGAGCTCAGACCTTGCCTTAGTGTCTCTTAACATACGCGAAATAGGCTCAAATTTGTCATAGTATGTAGAATGGTGTGATACATTAAAAAGCTCGACCGATCTCAAATTATTCAGATTTTCTCTAAATCTCATTTGTTCGCGAATAGAGGGGGAGTTGATATCACCGCGAAATATCTGCTGAACGAATATGCTATCCGCCACTAGACAGCGTGACTGGAGGGAGTTCAAATTAATTAAAGAAAGCCTAGCTTCATATAGAGGAAAAAGTATAGGATCAGCTCAAGCAAGGTTGCGTAAAGCGAAACGAAGAAATCTTTTTTGGACCGATTCAGTACGTGAAATATTTATATCACGATATGGAGACCATACTTGGCTCGAGTATTCAAGTATAGATCTTACATAAGTAGTAAAAAGTTGCTTAGTGATATATGGATCAGAAAACTCTTTTGACTAACGCATAATAAATCCAAGAGTTAAGTTAGCAGAAGTACGATCTGTTCTTTTAATAACTTGATCGTTGAAGACGTAATGATAATTGATTGTTGAGTTAGCTCGTAACCTTGAAAAGCTCATAATTAAGCATTTGCTAACATTTAGTTTGAGATTGTTGTTTCTGCACCATGAACTAAATTGGTTGAGATCATATTGCAACAACTCACAATCACGAGTGGAAGTTATATTTTTGCAAATTTTGATATCATCAGCGAAACTGAGAAGATGTGAGTTGGATAAACAAAGCGGACTGTCGTTGGTCGACACTACGAAAAAGAAACCCAGAGCCTCAATTTAACATCACGGGACTCTCACAGTCTTTTA